>VZQC01011640.1:3657483-3679038 GCA_009823505.1 Rhizomys pruinosus
ATATATGTATATTTATAATATACATATAATAAATATATATGTATATATTTATAAAATGTATGTATATATATGTATATATATTATATATACATATATATATAAATATATGTATATATATATGTATATATATATAAAACTAAATTTCTGTTTCTTTTGGTATGATAGATAATACATAACTTGGTTTTCCCATTGAGGATACAAAGATTAATCTCTCAGTTTTAAATGTAATTAAGAGTCTTCCTTTAGTGTCATCATACAAATCAATATCCCAGAGGTCCAATTCAAAATATTTAACAGCCTAATTATGAAGCCAGAATAAAACAATTGTAAAATCGATCATCAGATGTATTCTAACATAGCTAAAGAATAAAATACATATATAGAAAAAGAAAAATATATAATAGGAAGGATTCCTAATTGCCCGACATGATCCACTCACTTTTCTTTCTATAAAGGGTTTATTTCTTGAAAAACCAACACAATATGTTAATCACCGGATAAACTAAGGCACTGGTCTCAATGCATTCAAAAATATAATCCATTTTCTTCCTTTGTTGGGTACTGGCTATGAGACACTGTCATCAAGACAAACAAATATTCAGTGGTCAGATACTCAGGCAGCAAGCCAAGATAACGTAAATGTACATCACCTCTCTCCAGAATAAATCAAATTACACCATCTAGATGTCTTCTTGGGCCAAGATGAGCAAGTTAAAAAGTAACTGGCAGTCTGAGTAATTTATCTACAAATGCAAATCAGAGCTTGTCACTTTGTTGCTTGAAAACCTTCCTTCATGCAACTCTAGCTGTCATCAGGAAAAATCCCGAACAGGATAAGCAAAGAAATTAGCACTCATTGATTTGAAGAACTGTTGGTCTCTTTCCTCATCCTTGTCCCCTAAGAGATCATTACTTCAGGAACAGTTTTCTAATTTCCTCCATTCACACATTTCCAGTGTTCTCTAAGCATAGCTAACACCTCATATTCCCTTCTCCTTCTATAAATGTGCTTGTCAGATACATTCCTGAGTGGGCTGTTCTGCGTGTGATGTGAGAAGTTTAGCAAAAACCCCAGCTCCTAATGTTGCTAGTCACACACAGACTCCTCACTTAAAAGTATCAAAAATGTTCCACATCCTGCCAAATATACCCTGCATAAACTGAGAAGCGTTTGTCTACAAGATGCACAAAACTACAACAAATCTTTAATGTAAAGCAAGACTTCTTGAACCCAGAGCTGCTTCTATTTGAGATCAGATAACCAGTCCATGGAGAAGGCTAAGATCAAAGATATTAAACAATCAGGATAAAAAAAAAAAAAAAAAAAAAAAAGATATGTACTGCAAGCATCTCCAGATACATTGAAGTCCCCTTTTTCTATTTTTAATTATGTGTTGTGTGTATGTGTGCAGGGGTTGTACACAAGAGTACAGATGCCAGAAGAGTCCAGAAGAGGAGTAGGAGGGATCCTTTGAAGCTGGATTTACAGGCAGTTGTGAATTGTCTGCTGTGGGTGCTTGGAAACAAACTCAGGTCCTCTATAAGACCAGTTCATAGTCTTAATTGCTGAATCATCTCTTCAGCTCCAGGTGTCCATCTTAATGGATCCCGTACTCAATCTAATTTTGTTCACAATAGGTCTCCACAACACTAGGATTACAAAAATTCACCACCATGCTTGGCATTTTAGAAGAGGTATGAATCAAATAGAGATCTTCATGATTGCACAGCAAGAACATGACTGAGTCTTCCTTCCCATCTCTTGACCTGTGTCTTTTCACGTTAATTTGTTACTCAAAGGTCCAAAGAATGAATTGCAATAGGGATATTTTCATTGTGAATGAATTTATCCAGAATATCACAAGACAAACTAATTGATAGATAGATGATAGATAGATAGATAGATAGATAGATAGATACTAGATACAGTGATAGATGATAGATAGATGATAGATTTATTGATTGATTTATACATGGAAGATCGATAAGTAGATAGCTAGATGATAGATTGTAGATAGATGGACAGAAGATAGATAAACAGATAAATAGATAGAAAGATAGATAGATAGGATAGATGATTGATATTATGTAGATAGATGATAGAATAGACAGTTATAGATTGATAGGTACATAGACAAATGGACAATAGGTAGATAAAGACATAAATGATATATGATAAACAGGTAATTAGATAGAAGATCAATAGATGATAGATAGATAGATAGATAGATAGATAGATAGATAGATAGATAGATAAACAGACAGGTAAATTGATACAAAGATAGATGATACACAAGTAAATAGATAGATGATTGATACATGATAGAATAGACAGGTAAATAGATAAAAGATAATAGAATAGACAGGTAATAGATAAAAGATACCTAGATATATGAATAGATAAATAGATAAAGAGACAAAGAGATGGATAGAGAAATAGATGATAGATAGATTGCAGGTAATACGATAGATTATAGAAAGATAGATAGATGATAGATGATAGATATATAGATAGATAGATAGATAGATAGATAGATAGATAGATAGATAGACACACTAAGCATTCTCTCCATGAGGAACTTCCTATGACTGACATTGTCTCTCCCACTCACTCAAGGTGCATTTATCTTATGAGATGGACAATAGTAACATCTCATAGAAGTGGCTTATCTTGCAGGGTGTGGTAGCGCACGCCTTTAATCCTAGCACTCAGGAAGCAGAGGCAGGCGGATCTTTGTGAGTTCAAGGCGAGCCTGGTCTACAGAGTGAGTTCCAAGACAGCCGGAGCTACAGGGGGACCCTGTCTTGAAAAGACCAAAAAAAAAAAAAAAAAAAACGAAGTGGCTTATCTTCTAGCCATCCTTAAGGACACCAGATTTTCAGTCTTGGGCTTTTCTGTGTTCTCTTCTCTCCCTGTCAAAAGTTATGAGAACCAGCCCATCATTGGACAATAGGTCTTTGAGAAATTTTGAGTCAGATATATTTGGGTCTAAAATCAAGGGGTAGCTGCACTTCCAATGCCAGCTTCTCAATAAGCTCATCCAACACACATCTGTTTACCAGTATAATATACATTAACACAATTTCTCATATCTAACATTTTGTTATCAGTAGTTTTTACCAAAAGATGACATAACACATTGATCCATGAGTTATCTTACTTTGAAGAAAAACATTGGGAATAAAAGATATCAAAAGCCTGCAATTAGTTTATGATGTACCTCACAAAATTTAGCAATCATGTAAAATAAATTAATGATATTAAAGCCTAACTATCCCCGAGATATAGTTCTGGGTTGAAGTCTCTTACTCTTCAGAAGGAGGCCAGGAATAAAAGGTTTCAGACAAGCCTCATCTGAAAATAATCAGAATGATTTTAAAAGCATCAAAATAGCAATGGGTAGCTCATTGGGGCAAAAATGTCTGTATGTGCTCCCAAGTTATCCCTCAACCCCAATGCTATGTACTCCACTATGAGCATTGTCAAGTTATCCCTCAAACCCAGCGCTAAGTACTAGCATTGTGCTAGCCATTGTCCTCTCTGATCTGATCTAGAATGGCTCTGATTGCTAATCATACAATAAAGAAACATGAGAATTTTCTGTAAAAAAAAAATTAGCAATCAAGGACTGAAGGTGGATCTGAACACAGATCTGTCATCTGGCTAAATTTTCAATGGAACCAAGGCTGAGAATGGTTTTGTGCACTGGAAACCTTGTCCTCCATGATGTTTTGGTTAGGTGATATAAGGAGACTCTGTGTAAACTATCAAGAGCTACTATCTCCTTTTCTATTCCTTCTTCCATCACTGGAGGCATCCCATAAATCACCACATTCTGGATTTTCTTGTAACAGTATATGGTATGAAAACAGTGGATGCAACAACTATATAGGGACTGGCAAGATGGTAAGTGTTTAAGAGCTCTTGTTAAACTTTCAGCTCCTTGACAGGACTGGAAGTCAGATCCAGCTCTGGAACATCAGATGCCCTCACCTGGCCTCCATAGGCTCACACACACAAGTGCACATAGACACACACACAGATATACACAAAATAATAAAATAATCTTTTTCTTTTACTCATTATTTTTATTTATGTGTATGAGGGTATTTTCTCCATGTATGTAAGTACACCCCTATCATGCAATGTCCACATAGGTCAGAAGAGGGCATTGGAACTCCTGGAACCAGAGTTAGAGATGGCTGTTATCTGCCACATGAGTGCTGGGAATTAAATCTAGGTCCTCTGTAAGAGCAAGCAGTGTGTACTCTTGACCAATAAGCCACCTCTCCAACCCCATGAAATAAGTTTTTAAGTAATTGCTTATAAACTTTGAAGTGTGATACCACCACAAGTTTACCTTCTTGACTCCAGGGAAGCTAAATATGGATGCAGCAAGCTATTATTTTGCAGCAAGGAATACTTGAACTATGCTGAGCTCTATATTATCTCAGGTTACAGCAAGTAGTCTCCTACACTCAAGGTAAAAACTCCATTCCATCCCATCTATCCAATAAATGAAACCACAAAGGGAAGTGTTTTATTCGGTGAATATGGTGTAAATTATGTCTTGTCTAGTTTTATTTATGTATCATATGTGTGTCATAAATAAGACTTCAATGCAAATTCTTAGGCAACTCTATGCAGATTTTAGATTTGTCTAATAGTCTTAAAGTGGATTGCTTAAAGATTAGATGCAGTGTTAATAATTATGGGTCATTTTGAGCATTTATACATCAAGTGTTAAGTTGCTTTCCCAAAACTTATATACTAGCTTTTGAAAAGGTCCTGCCAAAATGCATTCATATGCATCTATCTGTATCAGCAGCACATGTGGCTTTCTGGTATTTCCTAATATAGTAGGAGAAAGAGAATCCATTTTTATTTTTCTGGTTACATTTAAATTAATTACGCTAAAGGAAATCATATAAGAAAGACTCAGAAATTTTTATGTCCAAATTCTATACTAATATTCTAAAATGAATGATTTTGTGTGAAGATTTTTCCATGACTGACTCTACCTGTCTGATTTGTGCAATTAAGACAAATATATGATAAGCTAGCTGACAGGAGTTAGGTAGGCATGTGTATAAAGAATTAGATTACTGCTCATCAAATGCCAGTTAATATAAATTTCAATGCTAATTCCAAGATGGTTGCCATCCTCAATATTTCACTGGTATCATCACCTCCATCACCAATAACTCTATGTACATCGTGTAATAACCATCATCATCATCATCACCATCAATACAGCTATCAATATCTTGACAACAGCAAAACTATCTTCACCATCATTATCATCACTATGATTACTATCACATGACTATCTTCACCATCTTCATCATCACTACTATCTACACTACCATCATCATTTACATACCCCTGCCATCACCACCATCCACATCAACTTCAAAACAAACAACATCATCACCATCAACACTATCACTATCATCACCATCACCTATCTTGACAACAGCAAAACTATCTTCACCATCATTATCATCACTATGATTACTATCACATGACTATCTTCACCATCTTCATCATCACTACTATCTACACTACCATCATCATTTACATACCCCTGCCATCACCACCATCCACATCAACTTCAAAACAAACAACATCATCACCATCAACACTATCACTATCATTACCATCACCTTCATCATTATCACCAACACTGTCATCATCATGATTTCTATCATAACACAATCTCATCATTACCATGACCATTATCACTGTCATGTAAACCACAGCCATCATCACGATCATGATCATCATTACCACTATAGCATCATCTGACCATCTTCACCAGCTATCATCTTCCCTATCATCACCATCAACATTACCATCGCCATCATCATCCACTTCAACACCACCATCACCACCAATTCCAGCTCTGTCTCACCATTAACACCATCATCACTATCAAAGTCACCATCATTATCCTCATCTGCATATTTACTCGGCACCATCATTACTACTATCATCATCAGGAGCACCAATCACCATCAATCCCAATAGCATCATTATGACTGACCATCATTATCAAACAAAAGACCATTTTTTACCAAAGGAGTCATTATTATCCTCACAACCACAAATACCAACCTCACCATCATCTTCACCCTCATGATTCAGATGATGATGAAAGCCATTAGCATTCTCATCTGCTTAATGCATCACATTAGCATTATGTCATCAGTTGCATCATCATCAACATCACCACCATCAGCATCAACATCATAGCCATCATAACTCCGATAATGATAACAGCTCTGTCATTTCCCAACCACTAGACTTCAGCACAACCATCTCCATGTACTTCCTCATAGTCATTTTGCCATTATGCTCCAACATCACCACCATTAAAATATCACCCATAATCATCATCATCATCATCATCATCACCACCACCCTCATCACTACCCTCAGCACCTTGATCATCATCTTCTTCAGGCAATAGCATCCTCATATAAACCATTATGAGAAACTGATTAGTATAATTGTCTACATGAATTATTATCTTTTTGCATCATATCTTTTGAGTGATCCACAGTTAGTGTTTAGTTCAACTCAATTATTTTTAGGATCAACCACTAGCTTGGATTACTAAAGAAAAGGGTAGAAAATTATCTTCTATTTCATAACCTGCAGATATCCTTGGTACCCAGTTTATCTTGGCTGATGGCTAACTTGGTTTATTCTACATGGATCAGTGACTTTTGATAGATTTTATTTCTTTCTTTTCAAAAATGCTTTCATGATAGAAGCAAGTGCTTTGTATTCTTGAATCAAAGCATTGTAGGTCCACTAATTTGAAATCTACTTTACATTGGAGGGAGAGAGAAGAATGTAAGGTGTGTGCATGGATATACACACACACACACACACACACACATATGCGTGTGCACACACAAAGTAAGAGAGACATAGAGCCAAAGAGAGCATGACAAGATATATTTTAGATTTCGACAGCATTATCATCTCCATTTGTATCTGATCTACAGCTTTTCAACTCTCCCAACACAATATAAAAACAAACACACAAAGCTCAGAAATTGAGGGCTATCAATGTATTCCATGAAATCATTCTGAAAAACAATTAACCACACAGTAAACTTAGCGTACAGGTTATCTGTGGCCCCTTCTTGAAGAAAGAGATCAAACTATTTTACCTGCATATTTGACCTTGTTTGACTTCTTAAATTACATCAGTCTGGATTCTGTCTAGCTGAGTTGATTTCTGAACATGACATTCTGCATTTAACTGTCCACAAATAGTAACTCCATTTCAGGCACATGACCGAGCAGGGGAGTTCAAATTTCCTGCCACACAGTCTCTTAAGGGATGTTCAGATGTAAGAATCAATATTCATCTCTCCATGTCAAACTTGAATGTGGCATAGATTTGCTTAATCTGGAGAATCCTTAACCCATAACATAGTCTATTGTTCAATGACTGGCAAGTAATATTTACCCTTTAGATTTCTCTTTTGAGCCTCTTCACTCTCTGGATAGTTATGGATCCCAGGTTCTTTCAAGTTTTTCATGTCTTTCCTCAATTCAACTCATCATTAAAACAAATCATTCTAAGTGGTAGGTCTAGGTAATAAGGTGACTGACTCTTTGCATTAATGGCCTGAGAAGGAAGGGGAGAGCCCCTTATTCAATTATTAGAGAATGTTCAATAGCTGTTCACCGACTTAACAAATAAATGAATACAATGTTTTTTTTTGTTTTTTTTGTTTTTTTTTTCTAATATCTGAGGTTCACACAGAAGGAAACTCTAGTGAGAAAGAGGCAAATACTGTGGTCCTAAAATTCTCTTTGATTAAAAAAAAAAAAAAAAAGCCGGCGTGGTGGTGCACGCCTTTAATCCTAGCACTTGGGAGGCAGAGGCAGGCTGATCGTTGTGAGTTCAAGGCCAGCCTGGTCTACAGAGTGAGTTCCAGGACAGCTGGGGCTACAGGGAGACCCTGTCTTGAAAAGACAAAAAAAAAAAAAAGTCTCTTTGAGACATGGTAATAGTGGCCAAACAAATCTTACTAGAGCTAGTTCTCAGATTTTGCTACCAATAGGATAGCTGTTTTGGACCAGGTAATTAAACAAACTGGCTTTAGAGTAAGATATGCAAAACTCCTAAGAACTCAATGAAGCTCAACAAAATTAGGGCACTAAGTTAAATAAGAATTAAAGATCAGGTGTTACAAAGAAAGTATTTCAGACTTTCACAGGGAACTAAGTGAGCAAAAGGTAAAAGTTGGGCAGGAAACAGCTGGGCAGGAAACCCTCTCCTTTCTTCAGAATTCCTTAGGAGAGAAATGAATAGCACCTGAGCACCCATTTGCCTGGTGACTTATGGTAGTAGACCACTCTACAAACTTTCACCTTACTGAAAATTTAGGCTAAAATTTTTCCCAAGTTCACATTTACTTCTATCAGAGCAACCCTACAAATTGGCTCATGCTTCATAAAACTGAAACCTTTAGCTGGAACTTTTCAAAGAGACAGCAGGCACAGCTTGATGTAGCCAGTTTTAAACATCTTCACCCATGTGAGGTCACGGTTTCCATCTGCAGTTACAGTTCATGTTAACTTTCATTTCTCACCAGCTGAGCGCAGCCAAACCCAGAGGGTGCTGAGGAGTGTAACTCCCCATACAGAGCTCTCTGAAGAACATTATAATAGACATGAACTGATCTTCCACATGTCCCTATTACTCTATGGCACCATGAGAGGCCCAGGTGTTTGAGAAACAAGAGGCACACTCCAGTTTTCTCCCTTCCCAATGCCAAAGATTCCTTCTTAACAGAGAGAAATACGTACCCAGAGTTCTACTTTCTAAGGATTAGTTTCTCTTTGAGGAAAGAATGACTGGCGTTCATAATTTTACACCGGGTGTGTGTGTGTGTGTGTGTGTGTGTGTGTGTGTGTGTGTGTGTGCTTGTGCATGTATGTGAAGGCTGGGGAGACTAAAGAAAAACCTCAGCTCTCATTCTTCTGGTACTGTCTACCTTGTATATGTCTCTTCTCCTATTTTTTTACATGGTTCCTTGTGCTCTGAGTTCTTCATGTGTAAGCACTTTATCAATTGGCCTCTCATGACATCCATTCATATCTAATTACCATTTATCACATAGGAAATTAGAAAGGGACATCAATGGCTCTGACTGGCTTAGTATTCAAGGTGCCTTTGGGGAAGTATTTTCTGTACCTATATTTAGCTAGATCCTGATGGACTTACCAGTTCTCTTCCTATTCCAAGAATATGGAACAAACTCATCTAATGCTAGTTTAAGGAGATATTGGCCCAGTGTTAACATTCAACCCAACTTGACCCAGTAAGTATAAATTGTAGCCAGATGTACTTTGGTGAGTTCAAAGATAATGTGCAAAAAACAAACATAAGTATCTCAGCCACTACCTGGAAACTGTCTGAGTATAAGGGGACAAAAAGGAAGACAGATGGACCACATAGCCCAGATAACCTATGGCTGTGGTTAGACTCCAAGGTGCAATTTTGAATGCAAATAAATAGGTAAAATCCATAGTAAGTCAAAGTAATCCATTTAAATTCCCCTTAATGTGAATTTAATTATAATTTCCTCCTCCTAGCATCAAATCATGTTAAGTAATAATGGTTAAAATATGCCTATCTATTTCAGCCCCAGAGATGTTAGTATACAATCTTGCCAGCTCTTACAATACATGTACTTTGCATTATTCAATGGCTACCTAATATATCACCATAAAATTAATGTCTTGATAGAGTATATTAGTTTTAACACATTATCTGTATTAAGATTCTAGGCACCAGCATACCTGCATCCTATGCTGTGAGGTCTTTCATAAGGTCTCATCTCCCCACCCTTTGTGCCCCTCCAAATAGGTTGTTTCTTTCTTAAGACAATTAAAGTGAATAACACAGCACACAGAGCATGCTAGTAATATACAGGATTTAAGCTTATATAATTCAAACATGGCACTGATAGTCTCTGCTCATATTGCATGAATGGTTAGAATCACCTTTTCCATTTTACATTCATGTAAGCAGTGGACTGAATCAATCAGAACAATGAGGTGATTCCAATTGATATACTTCTGATTGGCAGAAAATCTTAGAGATTTACTTCTCTGATGAGCCTGAACACAAAAGATTATTAAAAGATTTCCCAAAGACAAAGAAGTGGGAATGGAAGCAGGATTATAAATGCTAGAAACACAGACCACATCCTATTAAAATAGCAGAAGTTTCTTGTTTTGCTATACAGTTTCCCCTAAATGTACAGAATTGTGTCCTTGGCTCAATTCTTACCCAACCTACAAACTTGCACTAATTTCTTGGAGACATGAACCCCATCATTCAATCCAGTTGTATATTGTATTTAAAAGCAGAGAACCTATTGTGGTCTCTGAATAAAAATCTAATTAGACTGCTGGCTGTTCTAGCAAACTTTTATGCCCCGTTTCCTCCTAACACCATTAGGGCTTGACTTTTGGGGAGAGCATTCACCAAACAAGGTTGTATCCTGCCTGCCATTGTAATTGTGCTTGTCTATAGGGAATTCTTAGCAAGAGCTACAGAGACCACTTTCTTCTGGAATCCTGACAGTTTATCTCAGGAAAACACATACTCCATGTCCTTTGACCTTCTAAACCACATTCTAAAATAGATTCAGGAATTTTTTTATAAATATGCTACTTTCAGCCAGGCGAGGTGGCATGTGCCTTTAATCCCAGCACTCCAGATGTAGAGGTAGGCGGATCTCTGTGAGTTCAAGGCCAGCCTGGTCTACAGAGCAAGCTCCAGGACAGCTGGTACTAAAAGGGAGACCCTGCCTCAAAAATACAAAAAAAGAAAAAAAAAACTTAAACTAAACTAAAATAAAATAAGCTACTTTTTAATTTTCATATTTTATAATTATAATTGAATTTGCATTCAGCTCATATCATATATCTTGAAAGATGTAATAAAACCTGTGGCTTGGGGCATGCTTCTGTATGCATAGAGTTATAAATATATATATAGATATATATATAGATATATGTATAAATGTATTATACAGATTTATAAATATATATATATATAAATGTATTATACAGATTTATAAATATATATATATATAAATGTATTATACAGATTTATAAATATATATATATATAAATGTATTATACAGATTTGTATAATACATTTGCCAAAATATTTTAATATGACTTTTAGTGTATGTTCTAAATTGTTACACATCAGAAGAAATGCTTGCTCATTGTGTCTACTGGGAGGAATTTTACTATTCCATGACCTTCTATAGAAATCAATTTGTAGCATTTTCAAAGCAAACAGAATTTTCAATGCAAGTGGCAGAAAGCTTGACAATGGAAACAAAGAGTCGAGGATATTCCCTACAGATTACATGAAAGGAAAAGAATACTGTATTTTTCAAGGCTTCAAAGGTACCTGGAATAACAGTAGTTAAGATTACTTTAATTCTACAGATGTGTACCCAGTTTGGGAGAAATAAAGATAGTCTAAAGAAAACACCTAGGTGTCTCAACTTGACTAGCAAATTATTGCAACAGTAGATCACAAAGACATGGTAATTTGCCCAGGAAGCTGATGCTGGGCCAAAGAAAAGTCATCACCCATCCAGAGGGGAAATTTTTTCTATTAGAAAGACAGTTCTAAGAATCTGAAGGATAAAAATGAGGCTCAGACAATGAGAGCTCATTGAGGGGTAGGAATGTACCTGCAGCAGGATTCTTTACATAAGCATGCTCTGGGCATCACTTCAGGATCCAAGAAGAGGGTCCTTAAGGGATTAGCTGAATCTCCAGGTCTCACTTCTCACACTGTCCACACTTAATAAATCTCCTTTTCCTGCTTTGCATCAAATAATTTGGGCTCTTTTAATTTTCATATTGGGCATAAGTAGCTGAACCTGATTTGGGCCACATGCTGTGATGCCCAAGTTTCACCACAGCAGAGTTTACGATATTGCCAATGGTTTCTGTCTACTAGAAGAACCATGTTAAGGATATCTACTGGCCAGACTCAAAGGCAGCTGTACCACCAGGAACTGTGGAATCACTTATTTGAATTTCCAGCCTTCAAGCCATACAAGATTGCTTCCCAATATGAAGATTTAACCTGAATCTCAGAAAATTCATGAGAGAACATTTCTTCTCTACATAAAAATGCCAATGGTTTTACAGTCAGACAAGATAGTGAACATGTTTGGATGAGTGCCCTCCTCTACCCTGCACCACACTTCCTCTTGAAGGATTTTAGAACAATGCAATTGAAAGATCTACCTGTTCTGTGTCTAATTCTCTGGTAAATTTTAATGTGCTACTCAATATACCACAATCTTGTGTAAAAAAAAAAAAGGGTGAATATATGTGCATAACTTTTACCAGTTGTGTTGAATGTTTTTGTAACATATGTGTAAACACACACACACACACACACACACACACACACAGAGGCAGAGGGAATAGCAAAAGAGAAATGGAGCCATCCTGTGCAATCATGCTAAAATACACCGTGGTAAGATTTGATCTAAGATCTATCTATCTCAAAATGAAAAAAAAAAGAAAAACATCAATGAACATACAATTCAGGCATATACAAAATTCTCAAAGATTTAACAAAAATACTGTATTAAAAATGAAAAATCCAATTTAACTTGATGTATTTTTTGTAACATTTCAATATTATTAGGAAAATTGAAGTTTTCTCTCAAAGGATTAGTACAGTACTTCTGAATTTATGTTGTCTTTTTTTTCTTTGCATGAGATGCTAACAGTATAAGTTTGATTTCATATTAGTCATCTGGATGAATGCATTAAAAATAAAGAGTTCTGGAGTATTTTGTTAAATGAAAAGTCTCAGTGAATTGGAAAGCTTTTAGATTAATGATTTAAATTACAGGGGATGGGAAGGATATGAAATTTGGAAGAAGAGAACATTGTGTTCTTAGATGTAACCTTATTGTATGCTGCAGAAAATAACATGGAGTCTGGTTCTGCTGCATGGAATTTCATATACAAATCATCCAATCTCAAAACCTAATGATGAGTAAACATGCAAGAGAGTACTTTGGAAGCTGAAACACACTGAGCGTAGATAGTTCCCCCATTCTTCTGTCACAGATATATCAAGTTCTATGTCTCATTATATCTAAACAACAAACAAAATTCATTCATTTCACAAGATTTGCAAAGCATAAACTTTCGCTCACGCTATAGAACTATGTGTATATCATTTTATATCCATCTTGGGAATAGCTGAAAGTATTTTTTATTTTTTAATGTATGTATATGTTTATATTACCTGCATGTGTGTTATTGCACCTGTGTCATGCAATATCAGTAGAAACTGCTTTCTTTTATTGACTAATAGACACAGGAACTGTGAAAAGTATTATTCTCTATTCAGAACCAAATATAATACTAGAGTCTCCTTAAGCTGTGCATTTAAGCAAAATATATTAATACAGCCAGGCGTTGTGGTGCACACCTTTAATCCTAGCACTCGGGAGGCAGAGGCAGGCGGATCTTTGTGAGTTCAAGGCCAGCCTGGTCTACAGAGTGAGTTCCAGGACAGCTGGTGCTACAGGGAGACCCTGTCTCAAAAAGACCAAAAAAAATATATTAATACAGGAGAGCTCTGATATCAGCAATGGATTATTCTGCCAAGGAGATGTTGGCCAGGGGATCCAAGCCCCCCCCCCAAAAGGTAAAGGCTTCTTGCCTGTAAACTAGGATACCTACAAGAAGAGAGACAGTAAGGCCTGCTGTCAAAGACCTAATGTAAGCATGGGAAAGATGTATTGAGACCACACTTGCAAGCGTACAGTTGGTCTCTGGTATACCAGAGAGTGCTACCAAAGGCCACTAAACCAATAAAGCGAAAACTGGTCTCCTTGAGTCAAGCAAGACTCCTCTGTCAGCATCAGCTACACCTCACCTGCCTGGAAATACTGTGCAGCAGTGGCAGCCATATGTCTGTATATCCCAAATCTAATTGGCTATTAGCTCTCTCCTTGGTGGAATGATTCATGGCTGATGCCACAAGCTTATATCCTCTAGTGGTTAGGAGATGTTATAAGCCACAGTAAGACCTTGTCATCTTTTACAGAAAAAACGTAATTCATGGATTAGCATACCATTCAAACATCTGTGTCTATACCAAAGTAACCTACCATAATAATTAGTACTGTTTAAATATCTATATATCCAATTGCCTGTGCTTCATTAGTAGGATTGAAAGGTTATTCCT
Organism: Rhizomys pruinosus; assembly: GCA_009823505.1. Taxonomy (NCBI): domain Eukaryota; kingdom Metazoa; phylum Chordata; class Mammalia; order Rodentia; family Spalacidae; genus Rhizomys; species Rhizomys pruinosus. Next base: position 3,671,772 of record VZQC01011640.1, read on the forward strand.
GAACAGACTGTCAGCCCATGAAAAGAAACAGCCAGAACTGGTCAGAGTCTAAAACAAGATCTTCAGAGAAAGTAGACTGTTTTGCTTCTTGTCCACCTGTGTCCCTTTTCTAGGCCTAGGGAACAATCTGCAGAAGAGGTGGCATGATAGAATGTAAGGGTTGTGATTGGGGTGAATGGTGAAACTACAGCAATATAGACTGGATGCTTATTTGATCAACTTGATTGTACATACAAGCCCCTCCAGCTGGATGGTGGGAGCCTTGGGCTGTGTGTGTTTGGGCACTACTGCTTGCAAATTGGTTTTACATGAAGGATGCTTGTACTCAAACTTATTGTTAAAAAAATGAAATAAATGAAAGTAAATGAAAAAAAAAGCTCTCTTCATCAGTAATGAATCCCAGTGGAATGATAACAACAAACATCCATGACATGAATATAATAATCTTTCACCTTGATTTAAATGAATATTAAAATATAAAAAAAAATAAAAATTTCCTTCAAAATTTGAAAAAAAAAAAGAAGTAGGTGCTGATTCCTTGGAACAGATGGTTGTTGAACTTGATTCCTCTGGAAAAACAGCCAGTGCTCTTAACAACTAAACCATCTCTCCAGCTCCCAAGTTTATTAAATTATTTATTTTTATTTTATGTGCATGAGTGTATTGCCTGCCAGAATTAACTGCACCTATGTGTGCAATGCCTGCAGAGGACAGACGAAGAAGTCAGATCTTCTAGAACTTGAGTTGCCAGCCATTGTTAGCTATCATGTAGCTTCTGGGATTCCATCCCAGGTCTTCTCCAAGAACAATCAGTGCTCTTAAGTGCTGACACATCTCTTCTGCCTTTGAAATTATTTTTATACTGACAGATGCACTATGAAAAAGACAAATTTTCAGATGCTCATTTATTTCTCTAAAATCATATAAGAACTGTTACTGGTTTGTGCATCACTGAGTCCTTTATGGAATTTTGGCAAATTGTATCACACTTTCTCTTTGATCATATTCTATCGCTATTAGGAAATTCCTAAATCTAGTTAGAGATAAAGAGCAGAAATGTATTTGGTTCATAATTAAGTATGGTGCCAAGATCTAAATAATAACTCTGATGGAACATATCCTGTAGAGACAGCATATGTGTGCCAGCTCCCACAGCTACTAATCACATCATAACTCCACGCCCTCATCAACTCATCTAATTATAATGAAGTCCCAATAGTAACAACTTCAAATAACATGAACATAAGATGTTGGGGTTTGTATTTCAAACATAGTACTTAAGAAGAAAACTCAAAATACAGCACAGCACAATGAGATTAATTTGACCCCTCAAGCAAGGAGCCTGCATTTCCATACACCTCCCACATGGGTACACAGGATTCTTTCCCTTATTGGGGAATATGAAAAGTGACATGGTCATCAATATCTTCAAAGTAAATGGTTCTCTTAAAGTTACACTCAAGAGAAGAATAGAAGGATTACAGAAATAAATAAGACACCATAGAGTAAGCTGATAAATTACGAATATGAAACAAACAAAAAGGATGTTAGACATAAGTTACTTTTTGACTTCTTGATTGAATGGTTACATCATTCAGGCAGCAGGTGAGACAGAATGGAATAGCTAAAAGCATCACTTTTAAGAACAAGGAAAATGTCTGGTTTTGAGCTTAAAAAATATGGGAAACCATCAAGAAAGAGGCTCTCCTTAAGTGAATAACAGCCAGGTTCTCCCATTCCATTTGGCTACCACCAAGAAGTTCTCAGATCAAACGTAACTGAAATAGACATTGTCATATTCACCCACTCTAATAACACTTAGTTTGAAAGGAGACTGCAGGAGATTCTTGGGAATCTTACTAATGGATCCTAGAATGAGAGGAAAAAGATAGGGACAACAGTGTCACATTTTTCTTTTACATTCATTTGCTTTGTGTTTGTATGTGTACATTGTGTTTTAAAGGTATGTATGTAAAAGTGTGTACATTCATATGTAGAACGTGGAGGAAAACTATAGCTGTAAATCCTTAAGTAATGCCTACCTTATATTTTCATGAGACAAGGTCTCTTACAGGGATTTGGACCTCACTGATTCAGCTAAGATGACTGGCCAGAAACCCATCTCCAGGTGTCTTCCCTCATGAACATTCCCAACGCTGGGATTGTAATTACACACCACCATGCTCACCTACTTTAAGTTCATGGGGTTAATCTCAGGCTCTTATAATGGAGTAGCCATCTCTTTACTAACTGAGCTATCTCCAAAGCATGCTGTTTAACAATTCCTAGTAATTTATCTGTGAAAAGATCACTCTGTGTTAGACTCACAGTGTGATTGGCACTACACATCTGCTTGAGGATGGCAAGCAGTAATTCTACCAGCCAATACATTCTCCCCATCCCTGTAGCTCACACATGGTCAATTTCTATCTGCTTTCACTGAAATGTGGCAGTTACAGCACCAAGAATGTAGTTAAATTAAAGGGAGAGGATGACAAACAGATTCCTTATGGATACAGCATGGTTTAGCACAAAAGAAAATAAACTGTGAAACCAAGAGCCTTACATCTGACCTTCAGTTACTGCCCTTTAATCAGACAAAGAATCAATCTTACAAAGCAAGGTAATGTAATAGCTTTATGTTACAGTATAAATTAGTTTGATTGTAATCATTTACAGTGGACAAGATATGGCTCCAGCTGCAATGCCTATCAACAGATGCATAACATGTTGATGTATTAAAATACTGTGAGTGTAAGTTTCCAGGAAAATCATAGGATTTAAATTGGACTTTCCTCTACAAGGCTCACTAACTGTTTGTATTCCTGAAGTTTGAGAGTCTGAAATGTTATAAGTCCACAGCCTAAATACCACTTCTCTCTGGCTACATTTAACCCCTATATATCCTTTTCCTTGCCCAACTCTAACATCCTGTGATTAAGAGATGAAAACCCTTCTTGTAAGGTATTTATTACCAGACCAACAGGTCCCACCCATCAGAAACGTAAGAATGTCGGCATCTCTGAGGACTTCTGGGTGGGACCACCCTTTGCCTTTGGAGCTGGGGCCAGAGGGTCGGCGGATTTGGGTTGGTGGCTCTGCATCTTTGTGCAGGCTGGCCAGAAGTCACTTGGGCAGGTACTTTTGGGGGTGGATTCTTCCAGGGCTGCAGCTAGGGGGTCATGGCTCTGAGTGCTTCTGGGTGGGACCCCCCTTTGCCTTTGGAGCCGGGGCCAGAGGGACAGCGGAACTGGGTCCGTGGCTCTGCACCTTTGTGCGGGCTGGCTGGATGTCACTCAGGCAGGTGCCGGGGCACAGGCTAGGTCAGGCATATACCCACCCACACCACTGACAGAGATTGGTGAGAATCCAAGTGGACTTTTTTGGAGAACCTTCAGAACAAGAAGAGAAGAGTGCTTTGTCTTCCAATATCCAATATATAAACAAAATTGAAAACTAGACAAGTCAATACTCCATAAACAAGGAGGAGGAAAGGAAAAAAAAAGCATCTGAAGGAGGAAAGTAAAACCATCCACTAACATAGTGAAAAGGTATTTGTGATCTGAACCACAAAAGGGAAGCCCACATTCCAGGGACACGATGAAGGGACAACATGGGAAGGCACAGGATAATCCTGCACCAGGCTCTACCAAACATGTAGGATATAGCTACAATAGGAACCCCTTGGAGGAGACCCAAGGAACAGATCTTAGAGTAATAATTATAGACCTATGCAGAGAAATTAAAGAACACAAGGAAGAATTCAGAGAACTAAAGAGAGAGAATGAAAAACTCAAAAAGGACCTAGAGGGATACAATGACAATCATTGGAAAGAACTAAAGGAAGAGATTGACAAACTCCAGAAAGAACTAGACGGAGAAAAAACTAAAGAATTCAGAGAACTAAAGAGAGAGAATGAAAAACTCAAAAAGGAACTAGAGGGATACAATGACAAACTTCGGAAAGAACTAAAGGAGCAGACCGAAAAACTCCNAGAAACACTGAACAAGGAAGCCAACCAATGAAGTAAGGAGCACCAAGAAGAGACTGAGAAGCTCAAAAAGGAAATGGAAATACTAAAGAAAACACAGGATGAAACGAAAAAAAGAATTAGAACACGCATCCAATCAAGAAGAAAGGAAAGGAAAAGGCCTCAGAAGTAGAATGGAGGAAGCAGAACAAAGAATATCAGATCTTGAAGATAAAACAGAACAATTAAAAAGCTCAAACAAATATGAAAAATTTAAAAACACACAAAAGTGGAACAACCAATAAATATGGTACACTATGGAAAGATCAAACCTCTGCATCATAGGAATAGAGGAAGGAGAAGAATCTCAAGAGAATAATATTGATCAGATCTTCAACAGAATAATAGATGAAAATATTCCCAAACTAAAAATAGACAAACCTGTATAAATACAAGAAGCACATAGGACCCCAAATAGACAAGATCAGAAAAGAAACACCCCAACCCATATCATAGTTAAAATGCTAGATGCCCAAAACAAAGACAAAATTCTGAGGGATTCAAAAGAAAAACAAGTCACATACAAAGGGAAACCCATCAGAATCAAAACTGACTTCTCGGCTCAAACCATGAAAGCAAGAAGAACATGGAGCAATGCATTCCCAGTGTTAAGGGACTATGGATGCCAACCCAGAATACTTTACCCAGCAAAAATGTCAACTATAGTTCAAGGAGAGAGAAAGAACTTCCATGACATTAATAAGATGGTGGAATTCATGTCTGGAAAACCAACTCGTCATAAAATACTTGAAGCAATTCAAAGGGCAGAAGAGAGGAGCAACAATCCTCAAACACCTAGGAAAAGAAACTAATGAAAACATATTAGTAGGATTGAAAGGCTATATATTATACTGTTTAAATACCTATATATCTAATTGCATGTGCTTCATTAGTAGGATTGAAAAGTTATGCCTGGACAAGCTGGCAGCCCATGAAAGAAAACAGCCAGAATTGACTAGAGACCAAGACAACAGCTCCAGAGAAAGTAGACTGTTTTGCTTCTCATCCACCTGTGCCCCTTTTCTAAGCCTCTGCGGAAGAGGGCGTGGAGTAGAATGTAAGGGCTGCGATTGGGGTGAATGGTGAAACTACAACAATATATACTGGACACTCATTTGGTCAACTTGATTGAACATACAAGCCCCCCTGCTGGATGGTGGTACCCATGAGCTGTGTGGGTTTCAGCACAACTGATCGCAAATTGGCTTTACATGAAGGATGCTTGTACTCACAAATTATCACTTATTGTTACAAAAAATGAAAACAAAACAAAACAAAAACAGAAAGAGGCAGAAAAGTTACGGCAGAATGCATGATCTGGGATGGGTAGTGGTGGGGTGGGGGTAAGGGAAGGGGATATATACCTGAACTGAATTGGAAAATGATGTATGAAATACACAAAGCATAAATAAAAAGAAAGAGAAAAGAAAAAAAGAAACATAACCATAGGAGGAAAATCAGAGGCTAGAAGTCCAAATGGATAGTAAAGTGAAAGGAAGCAACATCCATCCTTCAATTATAACCTTAAATATTAATGGGCTAAACTCCGCAATCAAAAGGCATAGACTGGGAGAATAGATTAAGAAAAAAAAAACTCATCTATAAGTTTTCTACAAGAAACCTTTCTCAATTTCAAGGATAGACACCAACTTAAGGTGAAGAGATGGAAGAAAGTATTCCAAGTAAATGGTACCAAAAAGAAAGCAGGTGTTGCTCTTCTAATTTCAGACGAAATAGACTTCAAAGCAAAGGAAATCAAAAAAGACAAAGAGGGCCATTACATCTTTATTAAAGGATCAATTGATGATGAAGATCTCACAATCATGAACATATACGCACCAAGCACTGTGCAATAAACTTTATAAAGACAATTCTTCAGGATCTCAAGGCACAGATTAACCCCAACACACTAATAGTAGGGGACTTCAATACCCCATTAAGTCCCCCAGACAGATCAACAGGACAAACAATAAACAGAGAGACTTCTGAACTAAATGACACAATACACCAAATGGAAATTCACAGAAATCTATTGAATGTTTCACCCAAACACCAGAGAATACACTTTCTACTCAGCACCTCACGGAACATTCTCCAAAATAGACCATATACTGGGACACAGAAAAAAACTCAACAAATATAAAAATGTTGAAATAATCTCATCCATTCTATCAGACCACAGTTCAATAAAACTCAATATCAACAACAAAATAAATGCTACAACCTACAGGAACATATGGAGACTAAACACTCTCCGGAATAATGAATGGGTCAAGGAAGAAATAAAGAAAGAAATAAAAACATTCCTGGAGCTGAATGACAATGATAAAACAACACAGCAAAATCAATGGGACACTTTAAAAGCAGTCCTAAGGGGGAAGTTTATAGCTCTAAGTGTCTACATTTAAAAAACAGAAAAGCACAAGTGAATGATCTAACACTGCAGCTAAAAATACTTGAGACAACAACAAATGAACACTAAACGGAGCAGACAAGAAGAAATAACAAAAATCAGAGCAGAGATCAATGAAATAGAAACAAAGAAAACCATACAAAAAAAAATCAATGAATTCAAAAGTTGGTTCTTTGAGAGAATAAACAAAATAAACAACCCTCTAGCCCAGTTAACCAAAAGAAAGAGGAAACAACTCCAAATCAATAGAATCTGTGACAAAAGGGGAAATATCACAACAATGAAAAGATCCAGACAATCATACGGGAATACTTCAAAAACTTATATTCTACTAAGTTTGAAAACCTAGAAGAAATGGATGAATACCTGAAATCCTGGGAATCAACAAACCTCAATCAAGAAGATATCGACAGCCTAAATAGACCAATAGTACAGGAAGAAATTGAAGATGTAATAAGTAGCCTCCAAACCAAAAAATGCCCAGACCCAGATGGTTTCACAGAATTCTATAAAATATTTTGAAAAGACTTACAACCATTACTACTCAAATTGTTTAGAAGGATACAAATGGAGGGAGTTCTCCCAAATTCCTTCTATGAAGCCAGCATCACGCTACTACCAAAACCAGGCAAAGATACAACCAAAAAGGAGAACTATAGACCCATCACCCTAATTAACACAGTTGCCAAAATTCTAAACAGGATACTGGCAAATCGCATACAGATTCACATCAAGAAAGTCATCCACCATCACCAAGTTGGATTCATACCAGAGATGCAGGGATGGTTCAACATACAAAAATCAATAAATATCATCATACATA
>VZQC01011640.1:3679187-3730752 GCA_009823505.1 Rhizomys pruinosus
TGACATTGACATGGGAAAGATGTATTGAGACCACACATGCAAGTGTACAGATGGCCTCTGGAATACCAGAGAGTGTTACCAAAGGCCACTAAACCAATAAGGCAAATATGGGACTCCTTGAGTCAAGCAAGACTCATCCGTCAGCACCAGCTACACCTCACCTGACTGGAAATACTGTGCAGCAGAGGCAGCCATATGCCTGTATATCCCAAATCTAATTGACTATTGCCTCTCCCCTTGGAGGAATAACCCATGGCTGATGCCACAAGCTTACATCCTCTATTGGTTAGGAGATGTTGTAAGCCACAGTAAGACCCTGTCATATTTAACTGGAAAAAATGTAATTCATGGATTAACATACCATCCAAACATCTGTGCCTATACCAAAGTAACCTACCATAACTATTAGTACTGTTTAAATACCTATATATCTAATTGCTTGTGCTTCATTAGTAGGATCGAAAGGTTATTCCTGGACAAACTTTAAGCCATGAAAGGAAACAGCCAGAATTGACCAGAGTCCAAGACATCATCTCCAGAGAAAGTAGACTGTTTTGCTTCTCATCCACCTGTGCCCCTTTTCTAAGCCTAGGGAACAATCTGTGGAAGAGGGGGCATGGTAGAATGTAAGGGCTGCGATTTGGGTAAATGGTGAAACTACAGCAATATAGTCTGGACACTCATTTGATCAACTTGATTGAACATACAAGCCCCCCCACCTCGCTGGATGGTAGGACCCATGGGCTGTGTGGGTTTGGGCACAGCAGCCTGCAAATTGGTTTTACATGAAGGATGCTTGTATTCATAAATTATCACTTATTGCTAAAAAATGAAAAAAAATCTGAGTTAAAGATGCAGGACAGTTATGGCAGAATGCATGATCTGGGATGGGGTGGGCTGGGGTGGGGTGGGGGGAAGGAAAGGGAAATATGCCTGAACTGAATTGGAAAATGATGTATGAAATACACAAAGCATCAATAAAAAAAAGAAACCTAAGAATGTCATCAAATAGTATATGAAACCTAAAGTAACCTCCCCCAAACCGAGAGACACAGCTCTGCTATGACCTGCCTACTGAATGTATCCATAAATGTATTTGTAAAGTGTCTTGATTTATGACTTTTCTTTGTTCTGTTACTATAAAAGGACGTCCTGAACTGCTTCCACATTGAAACATGGAATTTGGGGTAACATGAATATGTGTTCCTTTGCCATGGTCACTCCCGTAAATTCCCCAACCAATAGCACCAGGCAAAGACGAATTATTCAAATACAGAAGCTTACAGGGGACATCTCCTATTCCACATATACATCAGAGTAATCTGCTTTATATACACAAGATACTTTTATTCACCTGTTTATAAAAGGAAATTATTACTTTTACTGGAAAATGAATATAAGGGGAGATCATGTTAAGTGAAACAAGACAGACTCAGGTAGACATATATTAAATGTTTCCTCTCATACACAGAATCTAGAAATTTTGCTGTTGTTGTTTTGTGAGAATGTCTCTCTAGAACCCCAGTTGGTTTGGAACTCACTATGGAGATCAGGCAGATCTTGATCTCACAGAGATCTATCTGCGCCTCCCTGCCCAGTTCTGGGATTAGAGGTGTGGTGCACCATGCCCAGCTAGAATCTAGACTGAAATGCACACATGTATGACATGAACACAGAATGCCCATTATTGGAGGAGAGGGTGAAAATCAGAATAATGTAGAGTAGAATGTATAGTACCAAAATCTGTGATGTGCATATATGAAGATTTCATAAGGAAAATCATTATTTATCAGGGGCAGAGAGAAAGCGAGCACACCCTCATTTCTAACAGGTGATGCTTCCATACACGATAGAGAGTGTGGCCAAACAGAAGGCCAAAACTAGTCAACTTCTGAAGAATGGGAGCCCCCAGGAAGTGTATTACCAGATGGAACCCTTATATTAAACCTCACCTACCCACAGCTCAGGGATCATTAGGGAAGACAGGGCTGAATGATTCTAAGAGCCAGGACTGGTACATGAACATAGAGAAGCAGTGACTTAAAATTGACTGTAAACTTTCATAAATAAACCTGTGGCAATGTAGACATCAGAAGCAGGACAAGGTATCATAGCTGAGCAAGAGAAATGGCGGGGGTTGCTGAAAACTATAGGAGACTGAGTACTGTTGGATGAGGAAGAATTTGCCTTATCTAGGATTCCTAGCCGTGCTGACTATTTGGATTGGATCTCTTTGAACAAAATGAGATCTGTGCTTGGAAGATTGACTGGATAGGGCTCAGACTGAATGTCATAATGCATGAGTTCTGATGTGGGGTTGGCACATGGACGTACTGGGTTTGATTGGGAACCATTGTATGAGTTGTAGAAATGCTCAATAAAAAAATTAAGAAGAATCATAAGTATTAATAACATGGTAAATCTTACTGCAATTATTTCTTATGTGATAGCTGATTCTCCAAATCACTGCATTATATAATTACTATTATGTAATATATTAATATACAAAAATGTATATTATTACAAATATTTTAATAGTTGGGCCACCATACATGTTCACATACACATGAGAAAGAAGCATACAAACACACATACACAAATGATAAAAGAAAAAATAGGAAGAATTCTTGTCCAATAATTGTAACTTGTTATATGATGTTTTATACAAAGCTTGAAATATATATTATGCATATATCTGTACATTTCATACTATATATACCATGGAGCAAAATTTTTTTTGTTTTTTTTTTTGAGACAGGGTTGAAAAATCACTATGTAAACCAGGCTGGTCTCCATCTCATGAAGATTTGCTTGTTTCTGCTTTGAGACTGACTCTTCTCTCTTTCTCTCCTCTCTCTCTCTCTCTCTCTCTCTCTCTCTCTCTCTCTCTCTCTCTCTCNTCTCTCTCCTCTCTCTCTCTCTCTCTCTCTCTCTCTCTCTCTCTCTCTCTCTCTCATTGTCTCTCTCAGTCTCTCCCTCTCTTCCAGAAGTTATTGGTTGCCAATAGTTTCTAAGGCAAAGTTGGGCCTTCTTTCCCTATTTCCCCACTCTTACATTGGGAATTTGTCTCATTTAAGATTACAAGGGCCGGGTGTGTTGGCACACGCCTTTAATCCTAGCACTCTGGAGGCAGAGACATGTGGATCTCTGTGAGTTCAAGGCCAGCCTGGGACTAAAGAGAGACCCTGGATGGATGGTGAGTTTAATCTCAGGTTCCAAAGAGCTCTGAATCAAATCTCCAGCTACATAGTGTTATTTTAAGCATAAGCCCTTTCCAAAAGTTCCATGAGATTAAGATACTTTGTTGAAATTGCTGAAAGCTGTCAGGGGAGGTTGGACCATGCCCTTTAGTCCCAGCACTCTGTAGGCAGATGTATGTCAATCTCAATGAGATTCAGGCCAGCATGGTATACATACCTAGTTCCAGGCCATCTTTGGCTAACAGGAAGATCCTGTCTTAAAATGAAAAACAAAACAAAACAACAACAAAAACCTCCTACTATCCAAATATAAAGAAATTGCTGATTTCTAACCTGGGAGATATGTTATCAGAAATCTTAATCAGTTTAAAGGTGTTCTTAAAACAATAATTGCTTTGCAGTTAATCTACATGCGGGATAGCTATATTAAATAATCTTTCCTGGGGGCTGGAGAGATAGCCTCGCAGTTAAAGAGCACCGACTGCTCTTGCAGAGGACCTGGGTTTGATCCCCAGCACCCACATGGAGGCTAGGAACCATCTGTAACTCCAATTCCAAGAGAGCTCCAGTTTCAGGGGAATTGGAGACCCTCTCTGACCTCTGCGGCATTGCACGATACGGGTGCAAACCTACATGCAGACAGTACATTCATACACATACAAAAATAAATAAAATAAAAAAAAACTTTCCTAATTATCTTTAATCAAAAGTTATGTCTACAGGATGTCAAATATTCAACTGAGAGGTGAAAACTAGAATAATTTATTTTTTTCACAGTCTCATTTTGGCAGTGATTAGGTAAAACATGTCTCCCGGTTGGGTTGTCCAAACTATTTTTCACCCAAATGTTGTTACTGCTCCCACAAAGTTAAGATTATTTGGGGTGAAAAAGAAATCAAATGAATTTCTTATTAATTTTAGAATAAAGAGAATTATTAAGCATTCTAATGACTTACGACACTGTTTCAAGGGATAAATTCTCAAGCTTTCTTAGATTCAAAACTGATTGAAATTAGGGAAATCTAGCATACTGGCATTGATTTATAATTTCACCTTTCAGACATCCAAATAAATAAGATCAAGACTTGGAGAGCAGCCAAAGATACAAAGCAATTATCAGACTAGTTTGAGCTACAAAGACAGATCCCACCTTAAAAGAATATGAATATATAAATCAATAAACGAGAAGCACTATTATCATCTACTTTCCAGATCCTAAGTGGCTGTAACTTAGGTATAAAGGATCCAAAGCTCTCTTCTGGCCTTAGTGGGCACCTGCAATCACGAGCACATGCCCACACACAGGTATGCTCATAATTATAAATAAAATAATTCTAAATTATATATAATAAAATAAATACGGCATCCCCCTTTAAAAGGAATAGAAATGTCAGAAAAAATGGACTCTTGATTTCTTTTCTTAATCATAGCCTTTCACTAATGTAATAAAATTATATTTATTTATAAATATAAATATTTACTTAAATAATTAAATATTTATATTTATGATTATTTATAAATAATTATTTAAAATTATTTATAAGTATTTATTATTTATAAATAAATAATTATAAATATATTTATAAATAAATCTAAATTAAATAAATAAAAGTGGCATCCCCCTAAAATTCCTCTTTAAAAGGAATATAAATATCAGAAAAAAAATGGAGTTTTGATTTCCTTTCTTAATCATAACCCTTCATTAATTTAATAAAATTATAGTTATTTCTTTAAATGGATTTACTTTATGTGTATGATTGTTTTGCCTATATGTAGCTAACTAGAACCATGTTGTACAATACTTACAAAGGCCAGAACATGGAGTCCAGTCCACTGGAAGTGGAGTTACAGATGGTTGTTAGCCACCATGTGTGTTTTGGGAATTGAACCTGGATCTTCTAGAAGAGCAACAAATGCTCTTACCTGCCGAGCCATCCCTCTATCCCATACAATTTTATTTTATAGAATAGCAATATTTATTCATAACCTTAATAAACAAATTAGAGCCAAGATGCACAGGGCATGTAGCTTGAATTTCCTGGTTCCCTTGTCAGTTAAGTGAATTTCTTTATCACTCAGATTCCATAGTGGTCACTTCTGTGTACTCCATGAAATATAATGGATGAGGTCTGTCCTAGTTTGTCTTCCATTGCTGTGTCAAAACACTCTGACCGACACCAACTTGGGGAGGAAAGGGTTTATTCAGCTTACATCTCCTGGGTCACAGTTCATCACTTAGAGAGCTCAAGACAGGAATTCAGGGCAGGAACCTGGAGGCAGGAGCTGAAGTACAGGCCATGGTGGAATGCTGTTCACTGGCTTGCTCCCCAGGCTCATGCCCAGCCCACCTTCTTATACAGTATACAACAACCTGCCCAGGGTGGCACCACCCATAGTGGGCTGGGCCCTCCCACATTGCTCGACCATCAAGACAATACTCCACAGATGTGGCCACAGGCCAGTCCAATGGAGCCAATTTCCCAATTGAGGCTCCCTCAACCCAGATGTGTCAAGTTGACACTAAAGCTATCCAGCACAAGGTCTGAACACCAAGAGCACAAAGGTATTTGACACTCAAGTTGATTGAAGGAGGCAGACCCTCCGGTATATTGCATGAAGTAACTGACTTGATAAAAGTACAAAGAAAGAAGCTTTGATCATCCATTCTTGTAACCTGAGTTCAGGGAATATATCCATAATTTTATCACAAAAGACAGGGGATGCTGTTTTCTAAAAACCGACCACAGCTAAAAAATCTAGAAGGAATAGAGAACACAAAGAACTCTGGGAAAAGTAGGTTTAATTTAGGAATACAATTTCGAAGAATTGCTACCACCATTTCTAAACTGTATTAAGACAAATTGGAGAAGCACCCCCCGCTTCCCCAATCAGTGTAATTTGCTAATGCAAGTCAAACAATGCTACCTTCTTCCAATATGACTTAGATGTTTGGCAGATTTTAAATGTTCTTTCACTTGGCTCTCAGTTAAATAAAGTGACCACATTTACCATGATTTCCCAAGAGGCTCTATCAACAATGTGAAAAAGATGTTGAGTACCTTCCGCCATGCAGCTGAGTTTCAACTCACCTCCAAATTAGATCTGATATCCCTTTGGCATAAAGAAAAGCAACCAGTTGAGCTGACTAACATTATGAAGGTAGCAGTCTTTGGGTACTAATTCCTGGTGAATAAAAGGTAAATTCATTATTATCTCAAAATAGGCAGCAATGTAACTTTAAGCAAAATCACTCCAGTTTTAAGTTGATTTGCTTACAGAAAATGTTATTTTACTGTGACCCATAAATAATATTAGTGATGGGATGTTATAGTTTTATATCATCACTAGGACATAAAGTCAGACATTGTTACCTACAGAGGTAATATTAATCTCTCAGAAGGGCACAGATTTAGTGGGCTGTGGTCAAAAGAGCTTGAAAACCAGGGGAAAATCTCTAGGACTTTTATATCTTCTTCCTTTCATTCTATTTTGTTATTTGAGAATTTCATGCATGCATTTAGTACAATATAATCAAATTCACTTCAATTTCCATCCCCTCCAAAGTCTCCACCATCATCTCCAACACTTCTGTTTGAACTTCACTTTTTTTTTTTTTTTCTTTTTCTCCAACTACCTGGATTCACCCATATCCCTAAAGGAAGCTAACTTTCCCTCACATATCAGCTATCAAAGTGAGAGGCACATGAAGTTGACTATCGTGGAACCTAAGAAGCAGGGATAGTCAGCTTGGTGTTTTTGACATTGAATCACTTGGCCTCTGGTTTTGTGTTCTGTCCCCACACTTAAATCTTAGTTATTATATTGGGGTGTTCTGCAGAACCTTAGACAGACTCATCCCCTAAACTACAATCTACTGACTAAATTTATTTTGTCATGTGAAGTCAATGTTTTTTTTTTTAATTTATTTTATTTACGTGTATGAATGTACTGTCTGCATGTAGGTTTGTGCACCCATGTCATGCAATGCCGCGGAGGTCAGAAGAGGGTGTCGGATTCCCCTGGAACTGGAGTTCTCCTGGATTTGGAGTTACAGACAGTTCTCAGCCACCATGTGGGTGCTGGGGATCAAACCCAGGTCCTCTACAAGAGCAGTCGGAGCTCTTAACCGCTAGGCCATCTCTCCAACCCACGTGAAGTGAAGTCAATTTTAACTCATAATACTGAAAAGACAAATTTGGGACTGGGAGATGGTTGAAAGGACTGGCTACTCTTGCAGAGGTCCTGGGTTCAGTTCCCATCACCCCTATGGTGACTCCAGTTCCAGGGAATCCAACACTCTTTTCTGACTTCTGTGAGCATTTCACAGCATGGGTGCACTTACACACATGCAGGCAGAAGAGGGTCTCGGATTCCCCTGGAACTGGAGATAAACATGGTTCTTAGCCGCCATGTGGGTGCTAGGGATCTAACCCAGGTCCTCTGCAAGAGCAGTTGGCTCTTTTAACTGCTAGGCCATCTCTCCAGCCCCAGAAAGTATCTCTTATAGTAGGAGTGCACTCTTGCTTCAAACTCACATTGTATCTAAGAGTCACTTAGAATTCTGATCCTCCTTCCTCTACCACCTCAGTGCATGCATTACAGGCATTAAAGGAATGATTTGCCCCAACAGATTTATGTGGTATTAGAGATGGCAGGCAAGGACTGTACAAAGTGAAATACATGGCCTTGCTCTACTCATGCAAAGTCTCTTTCTTTCTCCCTCCCCCCCCTCTATCTCTCCCTCTTACACACAGACACAGCACACACACACACACACACACACACACACACAAACAAGCACAAACATACACACACAGAGGGTCTTGTCTCCATTCCTCTTGTTAACAAGAATGTTTACATGTTCTATTGGATTCCCTAATTGGGATGCCAGATTCTGACCTTATTAAGTATCTATCAAGAGTTTAAAAATGCAATTCAAAGCTAATTAATTAGTCTAGCATTTTGACATCAAAGTAGACTGAATAATCTGTGAGAATTTAAATAATTTAACAACATGTGTAAGTCGGGAATAAGTTATAAGAAAACAAGTCTACCTTTAGTACATCACAATGTTAATTGATAGCAGTCACCTTTAACAAGACCTGTTTTCATTTTTTCTGTTTTTGGAAGATATACTTCATTTTTAATTTTGTATATGGAGGGGGGAGGGAGGCTGATGAGCACAGAAAAGGGCATTGGATCCCTAGGAACTGGAATTATAGTCACCTGAGAGGCACCTAATATGGGTGTTGCAAACCTAACTCAGGTCCTCTGGAAAGCCAGCAAATTCTTCAACTGCCTAGTGATGTTTCCAGCCCCTGATTTCTTTTATATTATAAATTTATTATCTTTTCTACAGAAAAAATATTGCATTTCATGAAAATAATGCTATTTTTAAAATTTTCCTCTTAGATATTCTTTTATATTCAACTATTACCTAGTTATCTGGGATAACATATAGTATTTATATTTTGAAATTTATAATATTTAATATGCTTTCTCTAGGTGACATTGAAGAACAAGTGAAGAAACCTGAAATTAAACTGAGATAGAATAAAAATGATAGATTATCTGATTGGAAATTTTAACTCTGACCATTGATTTGAATTCCAATTGAAGGAGAATTCCAGCACTACTGTGGGTTCTGTTATGTAAACACATTTATAAAATAAGACACTACATTCAGACATTTGGGGACAAATCCCATTGATTGCATTATTTCACACTATACAAAAGTAGTATAGATTTATTTCCTGAGTAAATAATAGTTAAAACTCCCCACATTGATTCACATGCTAATACAATTAGGAAAACAACATACCCCACAAAAATTCTTGATGCTTATAAGGAGTTATTTGATGTGCAATAACATGGAGGTAACTAAGCAGCTTTGAACTCTCCCCTGCAAAACTCTCATATTTACCTGTCCAAGGTGGTTGATTCCACTTTTCTAGCCTTTATTAAATCTGATTTTCTCAGAGGGGATCAGATGCATATTGCTTTGAAAAGCCCACAACGCTAGGCAAGTGGAACTGAGTTTATTATTAAAGTGAGATTGCTTTCTCATTAGGTACCGTTTTGCCCCATTTTTATTTTACTCTCCAATTCTTGTTCAATAAAAAATCACAAACAAATGGCCATACATTTTGAAGGTCTGAATATACACAATTTCAGTGATATGGCTGTGTAATCAGAAAGGCTATTGATTTCCCTGCCTGGGTGGTCTAATTGGAACCTGCATCTTACATGAGCAAGAAGTCATTCCATCTCTTTCACCCGGGTAACGTCTGTAGATTAAAACCTGCTCGATCCTCTAAGCACAGAATGAATATGCTAGCATCCATTTTATTCTTTTCATTGAATATTTTCAGTTTTCATACAATATAGTTTGATGATATTTAGATTCCTTCCCTGAGGCTCTTCCTCCCACTGCTTCCTGCACAAGAGTCCCATCCCTGTAAGACACTGGCTTTCCCCCTCCCAGCAGACAAAAATTTCCAAATGTTCTTTAGGTTGGGTTGGCATTTCTTACCCACTTCCCCATGTCTGTGCTGGGATTTTTGTCTGGTTTGAGTTTGCGTAGGACTGGGGCAAGCTTTCACCATTGCTGTGAGTTCATTTAAGTAAATAACTGACCAGCTGTCTTGAAGATGTGTTTTTTTGTGGTCATCCATGTTATCTGGCTCTTAATATCTTGCCCACGCTCCTCTACTTCCATGATCCCCAAGCCTTGGGAGTTAGGGGTTTGATATAAGTATCTACTCAGGGATAAACACTCTGTAGCCTCTTGTTCTCTAATAATTGTTTTTGAGACACTTAACCCTAAGTGACCCATCTTTGATGCAACCTCTACACGTAAGATGAAAACTCCTCTCATTTTTCCTCAGATACTTTTCCTTGTGTAGCAGATGGTAATTGACACAGAAACCCATCTTATTATTTCGTCTGTGGTGAAGGGATATTGTTTTTTTTCTTTCCTTTCTTCCCCTCCTTCTTTTGTTACTGTGCATGTTCTTTTGACAACTCATTAGGAGAAAGATAGCTGCTCAGGTCCCTGCTTCCACAGTGAGTCTTACTGATCATAAGATTCTTTCTAGTTTTTCCACAAACACACAAAGTGGCTGTTCAACCAGTCATAACCACAGTGGCAGTTCAGCACAGCACAGAAGAAGACTGAATCCAAAATGCCAGCTGAACTCTAGGAATCACAATCAGATCCACACTTCACAAGAAAATTGTATGTTCTGTTGTCATAACACCATAGACAAAAAGCCAAAAGCTACTAATATCATGAGACAGCAAACTAGAACTGCTTTCTGTGGGCTGTTCTGCATGATAACAAATGATACTTCAAACCATGCTGAATTTTTTTTATTATTCTATTGAAACTATCATTTTGACTTTTTTCCCTGTGGGGGGCAAAAATAATATGTCCTCTACAACAAAATCTGAGAAATTATCATATTCATTGAATAAATGATTTAAGATTTTTGAAACAAATCTTACTGAAAAAATTATTTCTCAGGTATTAAAGAGTAAAAATGAGAGAGGAAAGACTGCCTCACTATAAAATCTTAAAGGAACCCTTTTTGTTCTTAAGTTGATATGTCTATGGTTGTCATGATCTCTTTCAGTTCTAATAAGACTTGGACTCTGTGAATTTCTTTTTCCTCATCTAAAAAATAATTGGCAGTGAATAAAAGAATAGAGGAGTGTGGTATCATTCACTGTAGCATAGATTTGGTCTGGCATGGTGTCACAGAATATATGAAAACTTGAAATATTTAAGTGGAGTGAAAAAACTAAATAAAGTTATAGTCCTCCTAGAGAAAACATGTTAAAATGTGGTCAGAGTTCAATTAAGTAATTGAAGTAATGATTTATTTTTTTATCAGATTTTCTTGGTTGCTTTCTAGAAAATTAAAAGGGAATATTTTGAAAAGTAAAGAATGTATGGAACATACCTAGAATGATCTTATGTATAAATAATCTACTGATTGAAGTGAGTGTGAAGGAAACAAGAATTTATGCCATTGGGGTAGATTGTGAAAAATGATATCTACTGATTTCTTTTAGTCTCTGATATTAGTTGGGTAAAAAAAAAAACAACAATCATTTTTTCCAAGACAAATTTAAAAAGGCTAATATATGCATCTTTTAAGGGACTATGACTTCTATTTTAAAGTTGGCAACCTTCACGTTAATGTTCTTAACTACATTACTTTTAGGTTGATTCTTTTAGCAGTGATTCCAGTATAGAATTTAGAGCAATTTGGTCACTTTGATTAAATTGTGCATTTAAACACTGCAGCTCTATAATAAAGGCAATACTTACAAATAAAGTCATCACCTACTGTTATTTTTTTACCCACTAGATACTCCACAAATGCAGTTAGGATACAGGTTAGGGTTGCACAACTATTGCATCCAGATTAAGGAATAATATACATAGATTGAAGAATATCCTGTGCACATAATAGTTTACCATTCTTGACACATTATCTGAGCCCAGACCAGCAGGTGTGACCTTCTGTTGGACAAAGTACTCACCATCTTCTGTGGGCACATAGATGTTTAGGTAAAGACAGTCTTCATTTTGGTCTTGAACATAAGTCATCAAGGTATCCAAATTGGCTGTAAACCAGATGGGGAGCATGTCATGTAACAATGAACGTTCATCCAGATGTTGGGGACACACAGCAGCAAACTGGGTAGCATTGCGAACCCCAGTCCATGATGAAGGAGGTTCTGGAGGCTGAAAGCGCCTCTCTCCAGTGGGAGGTGAGGCGTAGGGTACCCCCAAGTATTGCTCCACTGGACCCAAAATCTCATTGGGCAATGGTGTTCTTAGACCTCGGATTTTGCCATAATTTGTGTTCACTATGGGGTATTGCGCTTGGCTGTCGATGAGTGTGAATTTGATAGCAAGTGCAGTTATCCACAATAGAACATTGTAGTTTAACATGACAGAGATGGGAGTGCAGAACATGGGGACCCATAACAGTCTCTTGGGCCTAGACATTATTCACATCCACATGTGCAGTTACACAAGGGTACAGATGTTGAGGACACAAAGCCAGTCGGGGAGAGAGAGGTAGTGGACTGCAAAAATCCAGCAGACTATAGAATGAAGCTTGCCTCTGTGCCTGCTCATAGGAAGAGCCCAGGGTGACTAAGAAACAAGATTTTCTTGGAAACCATTCCAAAGGCTGAAGACCCTTCAATCATAACACCAGACTCCAGCAAATCCAGTGTGTCCAGGGATGTTGTACCAATCCACCACTTCTCAAGGGTATAGATTCCTTATAGAAACTTCACTTCTGCCTAATGAGAAATAAGACAAAGAAAATTAGTCCAGTTCAAACATCATTGTACTTTAGCTTTATTTTGGACACACTGTACCACCTCCTTCTAAGGTGCTCCTGCTCCACAGTAAATTTGTCAAAAGAATGTTCATGTGACCACTTGTCACATGATATACTCCATCTCTTGGAAATATGTCCAGCTTGTAAGAATCATACCACAAGTCCATTTTTACCTGTATGAGTGTTTGTCTGTATGTGTATGTATACTAGATGTATTCCTGGCTTCTGCCAGAAGAGGAGGGAGAGATGCACTGAAAGTGAGTTACAGGTCAGTGTAACTTTCTACTGATTAAGGATTTGTGTGATGTGGGACTGGAGAGATGGATGAGTGCTTAAGGCCACCTCTGCTCTTGCAGAGGATTGAGGTTTGGATGTCACCACCTAGGTATGGTATTTTACAACTGACCTGTAACTCACTTTCAGTGCATCTCTCCCTCTTCTTCTGGCAGAAGTCAGGAATACATCTAGTATACATACACATACAGACAAACACTCATACAGGTAAAAATGGACTTGTGGTATGATTCTTACAAGCTGGACATATTTCCAAGAGATGGATGAAATCTGTGCCTTGACTCCACCCTGAAGCCATGTATAATACAACTGTCTTCTGGAGACTCATACACTAAAAAAAAGGGGGGGGTACAGAAAGACATGAAACCTTTTCATCAAACCCTTGCAATTCAAATCTTAAAACTAACTATGGGAAAAGATTTGTTTGTTCCAACAGGACAAAACGTCACCAACTTAACGGCTGAGAAAGAAAAGATACAGGTTTGCATTGAGTAGGATGTACCAAAAAGTGGCAACGGAAAGGCTGACCCGTCTGAACATTCAAAGGAAGAAAAGCCTCAGATTGCCATAAACATCGAACCCCTCTGTGGATCCTACATGTAACAACTAGTTATAATGAGTCCTAATGAAACTTACCTTCTAGGTGCCACAAAGGTTCTGATATGAGAGACTTCCTTGCCTTCCCACCCATAGAACAAGGAGAAATATGACAATGATGAGGTCGCTCCCCAACTGTAAATTGGAGACAACTATTGTAGAGGTGATCTCTTATAAAACCGGTAAAACTGCTTTCTTTAATTGACTACTAGACATGGGAACTGTGGAAGGGATTACTCTCTGTTCAGAACCAAATATAATACTAAAGTCCTAGGGCTATGCACTCAGGCAAAATATATTAATACAGGAGCTCTGACATCAGCAATGGATTGTTCTACCAGGTGGATGTTGGCCAGGGGATCCAAGGCCCCACAAAAGGTAAGGGCTCCTTGCCTCTAAGTTGGGATACCTACAGGAGGAGAGGCAATAAGACCCTGCTGCCGAAGACCTGACGTTAACATGGGAGGGATGTATTGAGACCACACATGCAAGTGTACAGATGGCCTCTGGAATGCCAGAGAGTGTTACCAAAGGCCACTAAACCAATAAAGCAAATATGGGTCTCCCTGAGTCAAGCAAGACTCCACCGTCAGCACCAGCTACACCTCACCTGCCTGGAAATACTGTGCAGCAGAGGCAGCCATGTGCCTGTATATCCCAAATCTAATTGGCTATTGGCTCTCCCCTTGGAGAATAACCCATGGCTGATGCCACAAGCTTACATCCTCTACAGGTTAGGAGATGTTATAAGCCACAGTCAAGACCCTGTCATATTTAAACAGGGGGGAAAATTGTAATTCATGGATTAACATATCCAAACATGTGTCTATGCTAAGTAACCTACCATAACTAGTATGCTGCTTAAATACCTATATATCTAATTGCTTGTTCTTCATTAGTAGGATCGAAAGGTTATTCCTGGACAAACTGTCAGCCCATGAAGAAACAGCCAGAATTGACCAGAGTCCAAGTCAACAGCTCCAGAGAGAGTGGACTGTTTTACCTCTCATCCACCTGTGCCCCTTTCTAAGTCCTAGGAACAACCTGGCGGAAGAGGGGGCGTGGTAGAAGTAGGGCTGCGATTGGGGTGATGATGAAACTACAGCAATGTAGTCTGGACACTCATTTGATCAACTTGATTGAACAAACAACCTGTCACCCCCCACTGGATGGTGGGGATGTAGTGTGTTTGGGCACAACAGCCTGCAGATAGTTTTGCATGAAGGATGCTTGTACTCATGGATTATCACTTATAGCTAAAAATGAAAAAAAAACAAACTGGAGAGAAAGATGCAGGACAGTTATGGCAGAATGCAATGAATCGGGGAGGGGTGGGGGGGGGGGAGGGAAAGGGAAATAAGCCTGAACTGAATTGGAAAAAATGTATGAAATGCACAAAGCATCAATAAAAACTAATTTAAAAAAAAAAAAAAGATGACTTTGGAAGGATGTTGCAATTCTATTATTTCCCACTTAATTATTTCTGAATAGATATTAAAAACAGTTTCTTAAATGTTCATGGAGATTGTCCCTTTACCATACAAGTATAAGCACAGATACAGAATTTTTTCCCATTCCATAGTCATTTGGCCTTATCACATATGAATAGATATTTGTGAGAGAATATAAACTGTGCATCACATAGTGGAATGAGATAAGATTTGGACGTTAATTCTGATAGATTGAGTCAATTGCATGTGTACTTGCGAAGAAGACTTTTGTGATCAAATATATTTCAAAGGCAACTTAAGCAGAAACCTTTATTTCGGTTCATAGTTCATGGTACAAAATACTTCCCAGATACACTGTGAAGCAAGTGCCCATAGTGTATCTGCATTCAGAATGCCAAGAGATGAATGGTGGTGTGCAACTCTCTGCTTTTTAATCATGACAGGCCCCTGATCCATAGGATGATCCTGGCCACATTCAGTTTAGGTCTTCTCACCTTATTAACTCAAACTAGAAATGCCCTCATACACGTGCCTGGAAGGTTGTCTCATAGGAAATGCTGGATCCTATCAAGTTATATTGATAGTCTATATATGACTCTATACGATGGTCAATATTCATCCTCACAGGTTTATTGTTCTGAAATTCAATGTCCTTCCAAAAAATAAAAAACAACAACACTGAAATACATTGTAACACTTGTCACATGAAGGCATCATTCACAATTAAAAGTGAGAACATTATTTATTTATTATTTTTTATATGTATGAAGGTACTGACTGCATGTAGGTTCGTACACCCCTGTCGTGCAATGCCACAGATGTCAGAAGAGAGTGTCAGATTCCCCTGGAACTGGAGTTAAAGACGGTTCTTAGCCACCAGGTGGGTGCTGGGAATCAAACCTGGGTCCTCTGGAAGAGCAGTCAGCGCTCTTACCCGCTGAGCCATCTCTCCAGCCCCGAGAACATAATTTTTGCAGAGTTTTCAGTAAGTCATTGAAAGCCACATAGGATCTGATCTTTATGCTATGGTATATGTCGAGCTGATAGTAGTTCTAATTATCATGCCACTAAGCTTAGGAAAAGGGAACTTTCAGACGGCACACATGGATACCACAGTATGGGAATGGAGAATATTTCAGTAGGCATTACAAGTACCACAGCTCGAAGTATAATGGTAGTTCACTAAAAAAGAGGGATGTCCATTTGTAAGGACTTTATAGTTTATTCAGAGTAATCCCGGGTTAACAGATCCATATGAATGACAGCTAGGTATCTGTTGAGGGCAAATATATGGGGTGATGTTTCTTAATAAAAATATGTTATAAATCTATTAACATCAGAAAAATACCATTGGAGGGAAGGGTATAGTGTGTATCTAGAAAAGTTAATAAGGCTTGAATAAAGATGCAATATAAGTCTGGGTTTTGCTAAGCATGATAGCAAGCTTGAATCCCAACCCTCTGGAAGCAGTGACAGGTGGATCTCTTTGAGATAGAGGCCAGACTGGTTCACATAATGACTGATATCCAGGTGGGGTGGGATTAGAAAACACATAATGTCCTTTTATGGCTTCTACATCCATACACACACACACACACACACACACACACACACACACACACACACATACACACACACACGAAAAGAAGGAGAAAAAAAAAGATAAGTTTGGGTTGTTGGGTTGTATCTTTCAACGTGAAAACATTGCACCAAATGTCTGATTTATGTGACTGATTCTATCTTTGAATTCCCCCAAAGAAAACACTTGGATATCTGCCCCACATGGTGATCCGATTTCTGCATAATTAAGACACAGTCAGGAGGTGGTGACATGTGTGGAGGATTCAGTTTTCCTGAAAGACCTGCTCTTCAACTAGCATTTGTTCTTCTTTCTGGCATCTTCCTTTCAGAAAGCGGTAACTGGTTTTGTGGTTGTGAGGCATGGATTTACTCTGCAGCCCAAACTGTTCTCAACTTACAAGGCTTCTGCATTGTGATATTCCAGGCCTCCAGTACTATGGTTATACCATGTGTTTGTAGGTGTCCATGTAACTGAATATTCCACATGTAGGTTTGTACACTTGCATGTGGAGTTTGTACACTTGCATGTGTTACCCCTAATGTCCTTTCCATCTTGTTTGGAAAGATGAGATCTCTCATTGGCCTATAAACCACTAATTCAGCCAGGCTGGTTAGCCAGCCAACCCAGGGATCTGCCTATCTCTACATCTGGAACCCTGGAACTCTAGTAACACACCGCAACAACATGTAGTGTTTTTTTTTTTTTTTTTTTTTTTTTTTTTAGCGTTCCTGACCAACTCTTATTCACAACTTCTCTTGTCTGTCCTGCTACCATTTTACCAATTCCCTAGTCTCCCTTTTCCAGCCCCATTTATTTTAATGGAGACAAATTCCGGTTTTAGAATGCTCATCCTGCTACCTGAAGTAAGTGAGTTCATTTCCCTGGAGTTCCAGTAAAGAGGCATTACCCACCTATTTGGGAAACAGATGTGACACAGGAAGTTTAGCAGGACAGAAATTAGTAATTGCAACGAACTGGAGATTCATACACATATATTTTTTGTTACATCTGTTGCAGAATTAAATGAGGTAATCTACTTAGGGCGCCATGCACTTTCCATAATATAGAACTCAATACATTCAGAGCTCTCAGAACTTTCAGAGCCAATTCAGTCAGGATTCTATGCTTATTCATAAAGTCACCAATTCAAAATAAAGTAGAAAATCTACTAATCACCTGGATTTTTAAATATATCAAGCTAAGTCAAAGCTAGAGTTTTACTTAAAAATGATGAATAAGTTTCTCTTCCCTTTTTTTTTTGGGGGGGGGGTGTTTTTGACGACAGGTTCTCCCCTTTTACCACGCTGGCCTGGAGTCACTCTGTAGGACCAGGCTGGCCTTTAACTCACAGATATCCACCTGCTCTCCTTCCACGTGCTGGTATTAAAAGGCAGGTGCCATATGCCTGGCAATGTTCTCTTCCTTTATAAATATGCATATTTGAGAAGATTTGAAGAGGTAGCAGAAGGGCTGAATAGGGACAACTTAGTTGCTCTTACAGAGAGATTTCCCGGGTTCAGTTCCAGGCACCACACATGACAGCTAACAACCTTCCCTAACTGCAGATTCAGGGGACCAGCCCCTTTTCTGACTGTGCCCATTTCATCTATGTGGTTGGTTCACTTACATCATACAGGCACAACACTCTCATACAGATAAAAATAAACTATAAATTACTAATTGGCATTCCTCTACATGTTAGGCTCAGTATAAACCACAGCTGGGGTATTGGATCAGATGGCTCAGGGCTTCAGTAACAACTGTGAGTTCCAGCCCAGCTGGCCTACAGGAGTGAGTTTCCAGGACAACACGGAGCTACAGGGAGAAACCTGTCTCAAAAAAGCCAAAAAAAAACAAAAAAAAGAGCACTAACTAACTCTGAATGAAGAAGACCCAAGGTTTGATTCTCCAACAACGCCCCTCGGCATACAACCAACTATAATTTGCAGATTCAGGAGAATCCATGAAAACTCTTCTGACCTCTAAACAACTGCATGCAGTCCTTAAAAGAAAAAAAACAAAAAGAACATAAATAAACCATAATAAATAAAATATTTAAGAAATAACAGGTAAGAAGACAAGGGCTTCTGCTAGTTAGTTTATTAGTACTTAGACATGATAGGAGAAAATAAAATATGAAATTCCACGAGTATGGTTAGTCTAACAAATCTGCCAATTGCACCCAAAAGACCGTGGGAATGTCAAGGGGCATGGATGAAATTCCCATTGTGTCCCATCCAACAAGCAGAGAACAAGGATGGCAAGGGAGGAAAGAATCCATTTTTCCAAGGCCTAGATCCTGAGAGGGTTATTCGATTCAAAGTCAACCCTATAAACCACGGAACCACTAAATTGAGCTGCTGTGTTTCATATATATATATATATATATATATATATATATATATATATATTCAAAAATGCATATTTATATAACAGAAATTATCAAAGAACAGTTATCAAAGAACAGTTAATTTTTCTGTGATGAGATAGGGCACCATAACCAACATGGCCACATCTCACACTTCCCATAACAGTACCTCAAAATGGGACCAAAAATACCCATGTATTTGGAACCTTGGGGAGAAATCTTCATTCAAACCACCACACTGCTCCCAAAGAAAATCATTCAGATGACCTACTCACATTATATGTCAAATCAAAATGCTATTCTGAGATATTACTCTTTTGTGACATTTTAGAGGTGTATGTATATGTATGTGTGTCTGTGTGTGTTACATGCACAGAGAAATGCTGTACCTGTGAAGACCAGGAGAAGATGGATTTCCTGATGCTGTTCTGAGATATTACTCTTGTGACATCTAAAAAGTGTCTGTATATGTATGTGTGTTTGTATGTGTTATGTGCACAGAGAAATGCAGTATCTGTGGAGAACATAAGAGGGAGATGGATTTCCTGGTGCTGGCATTACAGGTGGTTTTAAAGAGCTAACCACAGTATCTGAACCAGGTGCTAACTGTACATTTACTAGATCTTGGCTAAACATCCATTTGATTTATAAGCATTATATTTTTTAAAACTCTCTCATATTGTGACATTTGCTTAAAATTCATGAAAAATATACTACATAACTAAGAAAGTGTCAATCAAAGCATAATTGTTATTGTGATCCATATCACTCTTTGATAATGTAGGGGGGTCTTTCTTGTTTTATTTTAGGAACTCATGAGGTAAGCATACCCACTTCCCAGTAGATGCACACACACAAATAGAAAGGTTAAAATGCCTCCAGATTTTATTTAATGACTTTTGTGGGTCAAAATCACTCTCAGTTGTTAACCAGTAGTTTAAGACCCAACGATGGGAATCTGCTGGTGAAGTATATAACTGTTTCCAGGTATATTTGAAGATCTGGCAGTTACATGTCGTGGAGGAAATTTTCTGATTTATAACATTACTATAAATGCTGTTTTTTTCAGGAGAAATCTATTGAATATGAATCTTTAATATTAAAGATTCATGTCAATTTCAAGATGCCCATTGGAAGCAAGAAAAAAATCCAAGATTTCTAGTGAGGATTTCACAAAACTGAAAAAAAGATTTTGTTGACAAGTGAAATATTAGAGAGAGTGAAAAGAGAGAGATGATAGAGAGATGAAGGGGAACATAAGTCAGATAGTTAAGATAAACAATAGGTGTATACTGGATGAATAAATGAGAGATTAGAGAAATGATATTAAAAAGGAGAGATAGGCCAGGTGTGGTGGCCCACGCCTTTAATCCTAGCACTTGGGAGGCAGAGGCAGGCGGATCTTTGTGAGTTCAAGGCCAGCATAGTCTACAGAGTGAGTTCCAGGACAGCTGGGACTACAGGGAGGCCCTGTCTCAAAAAGACAAAAAATAAAATAAAAATAAATAAAAATTAAAAATAAAATAAAAATGAGAGACAAATGATGACATAGGTGATTGAGAGATAGATAGATGAGAGACAGATAATAGATAGATGATGACAGATAGATAATAAATTATAGATAGATGATAGATAAATGATATATAGATGGATAGATGATAAACAGTATGTGATTTGTAGAGTGATGATATGTAATTATAAAATTGATATAGTATAAATATTTATACTTTAAAAACTAGTTAATAATTCAAATATACATTTTAATTTAGATCCAGATAAATTTTATTAGTTCCCAAAGAAAAATTTTGTCAGAAGAACTACATAACACTATAGGATTTTCAAATATTTGGAAGGACAATATATCTTAATAAAGCAATGCAGAAACTGTAGTATTGAGTAAATACAATTTGAGAGTTAAGGATTAAAAACAGGGAATTGGGGTTGCAGAGATGGGACAGTGTTTTCAGGATGTCTGCTATTGCAGAGCACCTGAATTTGGCTCCTAGCACCAAACTTGGGTGACTCCGAATCACCTGAAATTCCAGCACCTGCAGATTGGTCACACTCTTCTGACTGCACAGGTACTGCCCTCAAGTCTATTCATACACGCATGTATACACATACCCTACTAAAATGATACATATCTCAGAATATCATTTCAATTTGGCTTAAAATGTGATTGGGCCTATTAGAATGATTTAGGGGGCAATCATTCTTGGGGTTGCAATTACAAGATGACTCAAAGTATACATAACTACTCAAATATAAATAAGTGGGAAAATTTGGTTATTAACTGCCCCCCCACAACCTGTGTTTCAGTGAAATTAACATTGGTTTAATACAGGGCATTAAACCTGGCTCAGTGGGCCTCTTTTCGAAACATGAGAATGGCTGAGCTTGCTGGCCACAAACTTACTTTAAAGGTTAGTGAGACAAACTACCTCTAGGAAATAAGACAATAACTAATCCCAGCAATACATCAAACATCTTACTCAGGCCTCTTCTCATGCATGGTGGGCATATGTACAGACATAAAGACATGCATACAACAGACACACATTTTAAATTCTCTCTCTCTCTCTCTCTCTCTCTCTCTCTCTATATATATATATATATATATATAGATAGATAGATAGATATATAGATATATATATATATCTATCTATATATATATAGTGATGACCAAGTGCATTTTGGTATCTGAGCTTTTTAACAAATGAAATTCAAGCTCAGATATGTTGAAAGCCTTTATTAGCAAAGACTGGAATATATTGCAAAACAGGTAGCTTTGTGCATGCATTTATTTAATGAGCAAATAAAAAAGATGTAAAGTGTGTGCCCCTTCCAGATGTGTTGCTGTCCTGGGATCCCTTAGGATACCTGCTTTCAAGAAAAGTCATATGAAAGAGCCTCTTTGATCTCCAATTTATCCTGAGTCATGAAGAAAAGCAAAAGTAACACCGTAATTCTGTTTCCCAAAATCAAAGAGCATATACAATTATCCTTCAAGACTGTTTATGAGTAAAAATAGAAAGAAGCCTGTATCACTCATGATTTACAGAGCTGTGTGAAAAATGTAGTTCTCCTTTTTTATTTCTAGTAAAGACACATTTTTTTATCTTAACAGGAAAGGGTTGATTACATCTCACATTCATCATTGTACAAAGCCATGGAAAGAACCTGGTATCAGAAACTAAAGCACAAACCAGAGGAAGATGTTTTACTAGATTGCTTCAAGGGACTCTGGATAGGCAGACAAGAGTTCAGAGGATGAACTGGCACTTGAGGAATAGCCAAGGAGATTAATTTATCACAAGCTCTGACACAAATTACACAATATATGACCTCCAGAGGGGGGAGCTGTGAGAGGGTGCCAGTGGAGAAGGGGCTGTAAAGGTGATTCTGATTGAGATGTTATGTATAAAATACACAAAAATTCAATAAAGGTTATAAAAATAGATTAAAATATAAGGTATAAACAAAAGAAAGAAAGGACTGAAGCAATCCAGTTATCAGCTGCCAATATTTCTCTAGCTAATATTGGGTTAGCAAAAGCCAATTTCTGCAGTTCCATGCTAGGTGTTTGTCTGGTTGAGCTTGCATGGGTCTTGTGCATGCTGACACCATTGCTGTAGGTTCATAATAGCAGGGTTCCAGGAGCTTGAAGGATTCTATTTCCTATGGTCTTATTCCACTTCCCTAGCTCTTAAAATGTTTCTGCCCCCTTTTTTCGAATGTTCCCTGAGCCTTGAGGGGGATGAAGCTAAATACAGGCAACACGTCCATGGACTCACACTCTGTAGACTCCTAATCCCCATGGTTTGGCCAGTCATGACCTTTTGAGTTCCTGGCCCTATGTTGCATGAGGGGGCTTTCTTAATGGGAGTTAAATGGTTAATTAGTGTTCTCTTGGTTCCTTGTTCTAATTGTCTGAGCCTTAGGTAAAGAGATTAGTTTGGAGATGTGTCTTGTAAGCTTAAGCAATTCATAGACAATATTTGTGTGTGTTCAGTTGTGGGATGTGGTAATGAAACTTCATGTGTAGCTTGAAGCAAGAAATTGTAAGTCCTGTCCCGGGAGATCTCCAGTTATCTGATAACTCTGTGGGCATTCAGAGTTATCTGTAGTAGGAAGATTCGGGATATTACAAGGATTCTTGCCTTGCCCTATCTCTGGAAAGTTCCAGACCCCTGCCCTTGAGGCATTGAGCAAAATGTCACACTTCTAGTTACCTGTTGAACAAACCAGAGCTCTGCAGACCCCTGATTAGAACCAAGTTGGCTCACCCCTCCCTTCCACCTGCTCCCCCCTTCCTTGCCCAGAGCACAGTAGACTTAAATATATAGACCTCACTGACAGAAAATAAATGGAGTTTCTATCCTCCCCAGCTCTCCACACGAGTGTGTGAGTTTGTCCCGTTCTATGGGTGATCTCCAGCCGTTTTCCCTCCCCACTTCTTGTGGGAGCAGAGCCCAGAGACTGCCAGTCTGCAGGCAGGAGGCAAGTCCTGGAGCTGAGCCAAGAAGGGAAGGGCAGTGTGTGGAAGGTGGTCATCCATGACTCAAAGACACTGACCTGACAGTGGGAGGAAGCAGACCTAACATTTTCTGTTTCCTGATTAGGATAAGTTTTATATTTTCGTTTTTAAATACAAACCCCTTATATGCATTCACATAGACACACACATACACACATACATACACATACACATACATACATACATACACACATACTACAGATACATACACACATAAACACACTCATAAGTACACATAAACACACATACATACATAAACACACATACCTACACACATACGCACACACACACTCACAAACAAGAACAATAATCCCTACTCAAATTACTTTCAACCAACAACTGCACATTAATCTACTTTAACATTCTGTTTTTTTATTTCACCTGTTACATCAGCAAGATTAAAATCTATCTTAGAGGATTCTTTTTTATTCATACCTTCATGTAGCTTAGTATCTGGTCCCATGCTATTCTCACTTTTTTGAACCATATGGTTTGCTTAAATGGAGAATCTGAGAATTCATTAAAAATTTTGAATGTCTCATATTGAAATCATCTTGGTTTTCTTTTATAGTTGATGTGGTTCAAGCCATCAACTTGATCCTCCCATCACCTACTGTGAGAATGTATCAGAGAAACACTTCAGTCAGCTTGGTAGAAACCACAATTTCCAAAGGTAATCTTTGCAGAACCCAGTGGAATGGATTTAATGGTTTTTATTTCCTTTTTTTTTGGGGGGGGGTCTTTTCGAGACAGGGTCTCCCTGTAGTCCCAGATGTCCTGGAACTCACTCTGTAGACCAGGCTGACCTTGAACTCACAAAGATCCACCTGCCTCTGCCTCCCTAGTGAGAGGATTAAAGGCATGCGCCACCACGCCTGGCAATAGTTTTTATTTCTATGTCAAGATGGATAGAATCTATACCACGGAATTCATCAAAAAAAAAGGATGGGTCTCTGAAAAGAATTCTATTAATAGAAAAATTAACAATAGCCTCATAAAAAGTGATTAAAACTTAGAGCTTTTCTCAGCTCCTTTAGGCTGCTTTAAGAAAATATTATGGTCCAGTTAGGTCACATAAAACAGAGACTATTGCTTACACATTTATAAAAATTTATGGAGTCTAGATGTGGCAACTGGTGTCTGGCCAAGGCTGCTTCCTGATTCAATGGTACCTTCTCAATGTGTCCTCACAGGGTAGAAAAGTAGGCAGGTTTTCACCTTTATAAACACACAACCTCCCAAGGTCCTCCAGACTACTTCCTAATATCATCAGCTTATAAGCATAAAAATTCCACATACAGAGTGTAAATGTGCAGTGATGGTGAATTCAGGCATTTAACTTATTTCTCTGATCAGAGCATTACTACATCAATCTATTAGTCAGGCTGAGCTAGTCCAAAAACCTCTTATAGACTTGGTGGTTTACATAACAACAGGGCCATTTGGTTCCCAGTTCTGCAGGCTTTAAGTACAAGACTCAAGAGACAGGTTAATTGTCCAGTGAAGGATGCTATCTAAACAGCTGTTGTTTCCTGAGAGTCTCATAGAACAAATGGTATAAAGAATCTCGCTAGGCTCCTTTTTCTCAGGTCCTTAATTTCATGCACACTAGCTCCAAATCCATGTCCAATCTGTCTTCTTAAGTATACATCTCTGATCAGCTCTGTATGTTACAGTTTCTACTTGTAAATTTTGGAAGACATAATGACTCAGGCCATAGAAGAACTTCATGAAAATTGTTGATCTGTGATGGGAGAACATGCCAAGACAAAAATTTATGTCCTGCCTGGGGAAAAATTTACATAGTAATCACAGTATATGTTATGCTTTGAATGTGCAAGGTCTGCACAAACTCATATGTTTGAAAACATGGCCACCAGTTGGTGGACTTAGCTCCAGTTTTCAACTCTACATACCTGTTTAGCTGGAACCTCAATTGAGAAATTTCATCTATTGCATTAGTCTCTGAAGCATTTTCTTGATTCCCAAGTGATGTGTGGGAGAACCCAGCTCATTGTGGGCAGTGCCACCCCTGGGCAAGCAGTCCTGTGTTCTACAAGAAAGCAGGCTGAGCAGAGGCCAGAGGAGAAAGCTGTGGATTCTGCTTCAGCTCCTGCCTCTAAATTTCTAATCTGAGCTCTTCAACTGACTTTCTTCAGTGATGAACTGCACCCGAGGAGGTGTAATATAAAATAACCTTTTCCTGGGCTGGAGAGATGGTCTAGTGGTTAAGAGCACTGACTGCTCTTGCAGAGGACCCGGGTTGGATCCACAGCACCCACATGGAGGCGGAGAACTGTCTTTTACTCCAGTTCCAGAGGAATCTACACCCTCTTCTGACCTCCGTGGCGTTGCATGACACAGGTGCACCAACCTATATGCAGACAGTACATTCATACACATAAAAAATAAATAAAAATAAAAAATAAACTAAAAATAAACCCTTTCCTTCCTGAGTTGGTTTTGATCAGTGTTTTTTATCACAGTAATTGAAATCAAAATAAGTCAGAGATCCTAGTAATAATGCTTTGAGTGCCACAGCTGCCCTTCTTTTTTTGATGAACTGTTGCTACTGAATCCATGAGATGCAGCTTAGTGGCAGAGTGCATCCCTAGCAAGTGTGAGGTTGGGTCCACAATAATGTTGTTAATGCATACATGCATTTTGCAAACCTTTTGATGTGAAGAATGGACAAATAGATCACATATAAATCCCAAGTTTCAGACAAATATAAGCATAACCAAAAATATTGAAGACCATCTCATCTAAAGGTGATATGTTCGAAGAATCTCCAAGTCAATGGCTGAAATGTTAATTGTTGTTACCGACCAATATTACGTACAATTATTTTCCTCAAGGTACATATCGAACACCAAAGTTTAGTTCATTAAACAGGCACAATAAGATGAATAAGAATAACTAATAGTGGGCTGGAGAGATGGTCTAGCAGTTAAGAGCACTGACTGCTCTTGCAGAGGACCCAGGTTCGATCCCCAGCACCCACATGGCGGCTGAGAACCATCTGTAACTCCAACTCCAGGAGAACTCCAGTTCCAGGGGAATCCGACACCCTCTTCTGACCTCCGCGGCATTGCATGACATGGGTGCACAAACCTACATGCAGACAGTACATTCACACACATAAATAAATAAATAAATAAAATTAAAAAAAAAGAATAACTAATAGCAAAACAATCATAAAATATACTAAGATAAGATCTTTGGGAATGTAGGTTCTTTCTCATTCTCATGATACTGTAGTTCAAACACAAATTACTTTCTTTTAAATTGTATTTATTGATTTTTCTTTTAAGTGTGTGAGTATGTTTTACATGCATATATGTAAATGCACCTTCTTCTGATGATGCCCAAAGAGGCCAGAAGAAAGGGATGGATCTCCTGGAATTGGAGTTAAGGAGAGTTGTTAGCCACCATTTGTGTCCTGGGAACAGAACACAGGTCCTATGCAGAACCTGCAAGTGGTTGTCACCACTGAGCCACCTCACCAGCCCCTCAACAATTTCTTTTGAAGATGTAAGACAACAGGGTGATATGAGGTAGCATGATGAGATGAGGTGTGCCTGTTGAAGCCAGCATTGTGATGTCCCATTAAGATCATCATGCGGGTATTTAAACAGCATTAATAGTTATGGTAGGTTACTTTGGTATAGACACATCTGTTTAGATGATATGTTGATCCATGAATTACATTTTTTCCTCTTAAATATGACAGGGTCTTACTGTGACTTATGAGATCTCCTAACCTGTAGAGGATGTAAGCTTGTGGCATCAGCCATGGTTTATTCCTCCAAGGAGAGAGCCAATAGCCAATTAGATTTGGGATATACAGGCATATGGCTGCCTCTGCTGCACAGTATTTCCAGGCAGGTGAGGTGTAGCTGGTGCTGACGGTGGAGTCTTGCTTGATTCAAGAAGACCCGTATTTGCTTTATTGGTTATGACTTTGGTAAACACTCTCTGTGTTCCAGGGCCATATCTATACACTTGCATGTGTGGTCTCAATTACATCTTCCCATGTTAACGTTCAGGTCTTTCACAGCAGCAGGCCTTATCGCCTCTCTTCTTGAGTATCCCAGTTTTAAGCAAGGAGCCTTTACCTGGTGGGGCTTAGATCCCCTGGCTGCCTCGAAAGGTTATTCCTGGACAAACTGTCAGCCCATGAAAGGGAAACAGCCAGAATTGGACCAGAGTCCCCAATTCAACAGCATCCAGAAGAGTGGACTGTTTTTGCTTTCATCCACCTGTGCCCCTTTTCTAAGCCCAGGGAATAATCTGCAGAGGGGCGTGACGTAGAAGTGGTAAGGGCTGCTATTGGGGTGAATGTTTGAAACTACAGCAATGTAGTCTGGAGACCTCATTTGATCAAACCTGACCCCCCGCTGGGAGGTGGGGCTTGTGGGTTTGGGCCAACAGCCTGCAAATTGGTTTACATGAAGGATGGTCTTGTACTCATGGATTATCACTTATAGCCTAAAAAAATGGAAAAAAAAAAAACTGAGAGAAATCATGCAGGGACAGTTTTGCGCATGCATGACTTCGGTTGGGGTGGGGAGTGGGGGGAGGGGGAGGGAAAGGGAAATATTGCCTTGAAAACTGAATTGGAAAATGATGTATGAAATCAAAAGCATCAATAAAAATGTTTTTAAGATAAAAAAAAATTTAAAAAAAAAAAAAGATCATCCATGCGGGCTGGAAGAGATGGCTCAAATTAAAGCACCTGACCTATGGTTAGAGAGCCACCGACCTGCTCTTGCTGAGGACCCTGGGTTCAATCCCCAGCACCCACATTGGGGCTGAGAACCCATCTTTGACTCCAGTTCCAGGGGAATCCGACACCCTCTCTCTGACCTCCATGGCATTGCAGGAAACTGGCTGGCCAAATTACATGCAGACAATACACTCATACACATGAAAAAATAAAAAGGAACCATCATGTGAACCAACGGCTTGTCTCTAGCAACACATCTGAGTCCAAGGATGACTGTTTAAAGTGAAATGTGTATAACTGTTTATATAAACTATATATATATATATATATATATATATGAAAATATATTCATAAAAATTCAATTACAAATTGTATGAAAAATACAAAGCAAAACTCTTTGTAAAGTTTAAACTACAGAATATGCAAATATTCTCACATGCACTAGTATTGCCATAACAGAAAATATATTTGGAACATTCAGACATTTCTTTTTTTTATAGTTTTGAGACAGGGTCTCCTTTAGTCCCAGCAGGCCTGGAGCTCACTATGTAGACCAGGCTGGCTTTGAACTCATAGAGATCCGCCTGCCCCTGCCTCCCAAGTGCTAGGATTAAAGGCATGCGCCACCATGCCCAGCTCTGATTCAGGTATTTCTAAGGAGGAG
This sequence comes from Rhizomys pruinosus, assembly GCA_009823505.1. Lineage (NCBI taxonomy): Eukaryota > Metazoa > Chordata > Mammalia > Rodentia > Spalacidae > Rhizomys > Rhizomys pruinosus. The sequence continues at coordinate 3,707,975 of VZQC01011640.1, forward strand.
AGCTGGATAATCAATAGTGATGTATTAAAACAGAATGCTTTGCAAAGTTGTAAAAATTGAATGATATGCAAACACTGAGATCAAAATGGATACATCTCAAAAATGATAGGTGAGTCTCAGGAACAATAGAGATATGGTGAATTTATTTATCTCAAAGTAAAATTAAGCAGCATATTTGTCCTGGACTATAAAATATCAAAAATTTTCTGAAAGCAAATTCCAGAATAATATCTTTGAGAGTCTCTGTTGAGAGCAGCAGCTTGCAGGTATGCAAAATAATAATGGTAATTTCTTCTGTTTTCAACTGCCAGTAGTTATTTGTTGTTTGTTTATTGCTTATAATTTAAAACTATATGCATTAAGGGAAGATGGGAAGGCATGATTATTCTGCCATACAAATTGAATTAGGACAAGCTCCAAGATCCTCCTCATTGAGATTATTTAAGGACTAAACTTTCCTGCACTATCAAGACATGTTAGATTTTCAAAACTGAAGGGAAAATGACAGCTGTTTTCTCTAACGTTTTGTTACAAAGCACAAGGAAGGACAGGACCTGTTCACTCACATACAACTTAACCAACAGCATTTTGACATGCATGGCTAGCACAGAGTCCAGAAAATCATGCCAGTTCCCGTTACTTGATAAAAGATTGTCCTGTTCAATTACACTCTAACATCAGCATTTTTTTTTTTTGTCTTTTCAAGACAGAGTCTCCCTGTAGCCCCAGCTGTCCTGGAATTCACTCTGTAGACCAGGCTGGCCTTGAACTCACAAAGATCCGCCAGCATTTTACTCTGTAAAGCAAATATTCAGTGGAGTGATTTATTTTTGCTTTTTAAGAACCAGGACTGCTAAGGATGAATATGAATGGATGATTCAATTGTAACTTTAAAGCCTAATAACCCCAAGGACTGGCAAAAGGAAGTATAGGGGTGAGTAGTGGTACTTTAATCTAGGGGATACTATGTAATTGGGCTTAAAGTCCTCTCAATGAGTGGCACTGTGAACACAGCCAAATACACATGCCTGGAGAAGTCACAGATATAAGAGGAAACTCATTCACATACACAGAAAAATGTTAATATCTTACTCTATGCTAAATATGTATGTATGTATGTATGTATGTATGTATGTATGTATGTCATTCACCACTCCTCAAAGAAGCTTGTTTTCATGTTTTCACAACTAACAGAGACTATTACACAGTTCCCCAACTGGTCACACAGAATAAGTGTCAAAGAGATGGGCAACCCTTAGTGACACATCTACACTGGCACTTTTACACCTAAGGATCATAGAACATAGAGGGACAAGATGTAGAGAGAATAATAATATATCCCTCAACTCTCATTAGAGAAGCTTCCTCATGCTACACAGTGTGATCCACACAGAACGCCACAACTGGCCAAAATGCAAGAGACTAAGGGACTGCATACTTCACTCACCAGGGGTTCGGGGATCATTGTGGAGGAGGGTGTGGAAAGATTGCAAGAGGCAGGATTGGTGCATGATCATAAGGAAACAGTGTTTGGGACCCATGAGATCTCGCTCTGAGAAATTTGCAACAGTGGTGACAGCCTGCACAATGCAAACTCAATCTGACAACAACCCACAATAGAGCTGGGGAAATGGTGAACAGGCCTCAACGTTAGCCAAAGAACTATTGGCAGCTGATCACTCCTAGGTGAGCAAGAGTTGATCTTCCTGAAGGGAGCAACTCAAGATAGGCTGCCTAGACCCCAGTGGATCAACTCACACTGAGGGACATCTGGGTTCACAAACTTGGATCAATAGACCTTAATATGTATGGCAAAGGGTACATAATCCATTAGAGGATAAATATGATTAAGATGTACTGTATGACATGTACAAAAATTTAAATTTAGGACAAAATTAGGTGTCTGTCGTATGTATGGTGCATACATGTGTGGGTAGGCACATGCATGTGCATGAGGCAGAGGAGGATGTGACCTGTCCTGCTTTTACATTTTTCACCTTTTGACCTTGAAACAGGGTTTTTCATTAAAAATGGAGTTAGTGTATCAGTCTGCATCTTCCCTCCATACAGGACTGTGATTTGAAGCTACACAGACCTTTCACACAGGTGCTAGTGATTTAAACCCAAGCTACCTTGGTTGTCTTGCCTACTAAGACAACCTCCAAGCTTAGGGTGATCTTTTTCATTTCTTTCTTCATACCTCGAACTATTATAAGCAAAGAAAATGGAGGATGAAATACAGGAGACTGGTGCAAATATTGTCTTCTACTTCCTGAGGAAGGAATAATGTAGGTCTACAAGTTGTCCTAAAGAAATAGGAGGATGAGCTGGGCATGGTGGCTCACGCCTTTAATCCTAGCACTTGGGAAACAGAGGCCGGCGGATCTTTGTGAGTTCAAGGCCAGCCTGGTCTACAGAGTGAGTTCTAGGACAGCTGGGGCTACAGGGAGACCCTGTCTCAAAAAGACAAAAAAANGTCTTTTGAGACCGGGTCTCCCTCGTAAGGCCCAGCTGTTCCTAGAATTCCCTTGTAGGGATACCAGGCTTGGCTCTCTGAACTCACCAAAGCTCCGGCCCTGGGCCTCCCTCCCCTCTTCTCCTGGCCTCTGCTCTTTCCCACAAGTGGCTAGGATTTTAAAATTTTTGGTCCCCGTGGATCGCCACACCACTCCCCTGCACCCAGTCACAGCTTCCTCCCTCATAATTCTTCGCGACAACCCATCTTGTTATTGAACCTACCCTTATCTTCCTCCGGACCCCTCACACCACTAACAGTAGAAGACAATATTTGCACCAGTCTCCTGTATTTCATCCTCCATTTTCTTTGCTTATAATAGTTCGAGGTTATGAAGAAAAGACAATGCAAAAACATACCAGCTCACACAAAAAAAAAAAAAAAAAAAAAAAAAAAAAGAAATAGGAGAATGGTTACTATCAAGTAACTAAAATGACGTTGCATACTTAATATGGATTTCCAAGGACTACAGTGTCAAAAACCATTTCCATTACATTCAGTCTCATGAAGTCACAGAGTGGGTATTTGTTGATTTCCTTCCAGTATTATTGGAGTAACTGTAACACATCTGTATTTCTCTCTCCTCTTCTCATGTGTGGATTCATTTCACCTGGACTTATACTTTATAAAAATAATGCATAAAATGATCCAATATTGTATTTTTTTGGTATTTTCCAGAAAGTGTCTCCTTGTAGTCCCAGCTGGACTGGAACTCACTATGTAGACCAGTCAGGCCTTTAACACACAGAGAATCAACTGCCCCTGATTACTGAGTGCTAGGATTAAAGATGGGTGGCACCATGTCTGGCTCTCAATATTGCATTTATATATGCATATGTATATAGCATTTATGTAATATATATAACATAGGTATAATCCAAAAGGCATAGAAGATTGATTTAATAGTCTTCTAGGCTCCTATGAGTAAGCTCTCACTCAGACCTCTAGAAATAATACCCAGAAATTCATTAGTTCACAAAGCTGGAATTTGGTGTAACTGTTTCTTTAGTCTGTCCTCAGAGCCCTAGGGGATATAGACATTTTGTTCGAACCTTCAGGAAAAGTCACATGACACCAACTAAATTATTAACCTATTAAATTCCTTAGGTTCAGGAACAATGCCTTTCCTAGTCTTTTAAATCTCCCGTACCTTGCTCAGTGTCATTTACTCTGCAGATAATCAATAGTACTGTTGTAAATGATGCTGATTACCTATTCTAATACAGACTACACTAAACACACCAATCTTCAGAAGAGCCAATTCAAACATTGAAGCTAGATTCCAGTTTTGAGCCAGGAATTACCTATCTGGGTGACAGTACTAGGCAACAGTTTGGAACTTTGAACACACACTGCCTAGAAGCCTTTCCTGACTCTCAGTTCAACCCAACCAGCTACTATAATGAAGAGTCCATGGACACTTCCTTTTTATTAGCTCTAATATGGTCCTTGTAGCAGGATGGAACACATGAGTATATGCGCTACAAAATGAATTGGACATGAACATGTGCCTATATGTTGATATAGTGTTTATATACCTTATGCATGTCTATAAAGACATGTAAGCTTGCAAGGTATAAATGAAAAAAATAATTAAAATATTCACTGAAATGCTGCTAAACCTTTCTACAATGAAATCTGGTTTGAGTGGTACTGGGATATGTCAGCATTTGCCCATCATCAAGTAGGACATGCAATTAGAGGACAGAAATCGTGTCTTTAATGATTCCAATCTATTTTCTCTATTTCTTTCCATGGGAAAATGACCTTGCTAAATAGATTGGTGATTGTATATCTGAAACGTATGTATGCAATATTTGACAGGAGCAGTGTCTTGTAGGTGAGAAATCCTACAAAGACAGCAATATAATTTTTAAGTAGTGACAGAATTCGAACACAAATCTGTACAGATTTATAGAATGTGAAAGATGTCCAGAAGCTGTAGTGACATGATGTCATAGATCCTTCCTAAATTTTTATGCTCATTGCTAAACTATGAGACATCAAAGGGCAAAGAACACCAATGATGCATACTTGAACTTGGAAAAGACAGGGTCTTGGGCACAGGGTTTTAAATTATAGGAAGCGTAAAATATGTAAAAGCAACTTAGAAGGCAGGACCAACAAGGTTAAATTTCAGGATGCTATGAGCTCATCTTTTGTGAGAATTAAATTGAACTTATATATATATACCCCCAGCTCCATTCATATCCCCAACCCTAAAATCCCTGAAGTCTCACAGACTATTCCCTTAATAGATTTCGCCAATAGAAATAATTTAATTATGTAAAGAAAGAAAAGAAAAAGAGGGCTATCTTTCAATGCTATATCAGCTAAAATTTACTTCTTGGCCCTTTGCTGTTTTCACCCAGGGTGAACACAGCTTCATTTTATAAACACAAAGTGTGCCTGGTGTGGTGGTACATGACTTTAATTCTAGCATTCCAGAGGAAGAATTAGATCTTTTGAGAGATCAAGGCCAATCAAGTTTGCATAGTACATTCCAGGCCAGCAGGGGCTATAGGAATACCATCTCAGACAAACAAACACACAAAAAAAATGAGTACAGAATATGTTATTAGGATGTTTTAGTTACACATCTATAAGAGGCATAAGCATGCCACAATTACCAGAGAGGTTTAACACAAATCTTATGAAATGCTTTGACACAGCCATAGTTAAGTGGACAAATAACATTTTGATTGCCAAAATGAAATATTTATGATGGAACACAACATGAAAAAAGAATAGAGAATTCCAGGGGCTGGATAGATGGCTCAATGGTTAAGAGCACTGACTCAGGTTTGGGTCCAGGCACCCATATGGTAGCTAACAACAATTCATAAATCAGTTTGAGGTGATTCAACACTACATTTGGCCTCCCTCAGCAATGCATCCATGTGGTGCACTTATATACATGCAGGCTAATCCCTCCTACACATGATATAAAAACAAAGAGAGGGGGTGTGGTAGAATGTAAGGGCTGCGATTGGGGTTAATGGTGAAACAACAGCAATGTAGTCTGGACACTCATTTGATCAACTTGATTGAACAAACAACCTGTCACCCCCCACTGGATGGTGGGGCTGTAGGGGTTCGGGCACAACAGCCTGCAGATTGGTTCTGCACGAGGGATGCTTGTACTCACGGATTATCACTTATAGCTAAAAAATGAAAAAAAAAAAACTGAGAGAAAGATGCAGGACAGTTATGGCAGAATGCATGATCTGGAATGGGGTGGAGGTGGGGGGGAGGGGAAGGGGAAATAAGCCTGAACTGAATTGGAAAATGTGTATGAAATGCACAAAGCATCAATAAAAATTAAATTAAAAAAAAAAAAAACAAAGAGAGAACTGACTTCCTAATATTTTAAATCTGACATTCATAGCTTAGATTTGGTTAACAACCCTATTGCTTCGAAAAGCACATAGTAGGTAGTTGAACTCTTCTGATGTTTTATGGTTCATAAAGAAAAATTGGCATGTGCTTTCTGGTTCCAAGGGACCTAGTCCTTCTCCAATGGCCCAGATAATAACATTTCCATAACCTTTCCACACAGTTCCACCAGCATGGTATCAAGGGTTCATACACTTGATCCTGTGGTAGATATTTCACATTTGCACCACAGCAAAAGGTGAGTCAATTACAAGGTGTGGGTCTCAAGAATTCTATAGCTCCCAATTACCAAATGATCTTTTCCCATTCATTTACTTCTCCTGAAATCAGTGTCATCCAATCCTTTGGAAAAGACAAGATGTACTGGCTGGAGACATGGCTCTAGAGTTCAGAGCACATACAGCTCTTTTAGAAAACCAGATCAATTCCCACCAACCTTGTTGGTGGACACACAACCAGCTGTAACACCAGCTCTGTAGGAATCTAACACCTCTAGCTTCCACTTACTTGGACACACCCACACACAATGTACACATTTACATATAATTAAAAATCAAAATAGATCTAAAAAAGAAAAATAGATCTTTCAAATTAAATGAAGCTAAATTCAAACCAAATCTTGAAGCTGGCCTCCTGCATCCATTTCCCCAAAACTTTCACTCTGTGTTTTCAAGTCTACAATATTAATTTGTGAGTCATCTACTCTAGAGAGACTTTTTGTCTCCAGGTCAGATAATAACTTAGATTAGTCCTTTTAATTTTGGAAAGAGAAGGCATCTGAGAGCTTGCATAAAGGCAGGATATTACCCTTAAGGCAATAGAATGTTATGGAAAGGGAGGAAAAGAAGGAAATAAAGAAAAACAAGAGGAAAATAAAACAGACATATTCAGAGGGTAGCTTATGATCTCCACTTCCCACTACATATTCTGCCAAAGATTTACAAACATTAGAAAGAGATATAATATATTACAATTAATATATTATTGTATAAAAGCTCATCAGGATAATTTAACACTCAATTAATGATTGCTCCTAAGGTAGGCGTGGTACTTTGTGCCTGTAAGCCCAACACTAAAGAAACTGAACCAGGAGGATTGAGAATTCAAAGCCAGCCTAGGCTCAATTGGTTAGACCCTTTCTCACAGAGGAGTAAATTTACTCCTAACATAGTCAAAGCTTTAAAGTTTAAAAAATGCACTGCTATAGGAAGATCCTGTTACAGACCTGACTTTGTGTTAAGATACAAAATGACACCCCTGGAACCTCCCAGCTTGGGTTTCAGAGAACACCGGCCTGGACTCATTACAGCACTGGTAAGGTGGGAGTGCTGTGACCCTTGGGGGACCTACACCCACCCCTGGAATCTCCCAGCTTGGGTTCCAGAGAGTGCTGACTTGGACTCAGTGCAGCACTGGTAAGGCGGACATGCCTTGACACATGGGTCCACACCTGCCCCTGAAAATTCCCAGCTAGGGTTCCAGAGAGCACTGAGGCATGGGTGCACCTAGACAGGGTTGCAAGGGCAGAGCAGGTCAAGAGGGTACTAGTGCTTGGGCCAAAGGAGCAACACTCCCCATACTCCCAATCAAACTGGTGGTGCTGTAGTGTGGACTATCTAGCAGGTGTAGTTTTAGTGAATCTAGTTTGTGCAGATATCGTTGAAGCACCAGAATCCAAAAACACAAACAAGCAAACCCAAATCCACATGAAAAGGAAACAATGAAAAAACAACATGGGAAAAGCTCATAATAAATCCACACCAAACTCTACCAGTACAAAAGAAGTTTCCTGCCAAGAGATCTCCCAGTAAGGAAACCAAGATACAGAACTTAGAAGATCAATTATAGACATATTCAAAAAAATTAAAGAATATAAACAACAAATCAGAGAACTAAGGGGAGAAAATGAAAAACTCAAAAGGACTTAGAAAGAAAGAATGATAAACACTTGAAAAAACTAGAGAGAGAGAAGGACAAACTCTGTAAAGACTAGAGGAAGAGAAAAAAAAAAACAAAAAGAACTAGAGGAAGAGAAACACAATCTCTGAAAAGAACCACAGAAAGAGAAAGACAAACTCTGGAAGGAGGTGGAAACACTGAAAATATTACAGGATGAAATGAAAAAAGGATACCAGCAAAGCAAGAAGCTACAAGTACAGAATGACGATCTCTAAAAGGAGGTGAAAATACTAAAGAAATCACAGGAACAAATGAAAAATGAAGTAGAAGTCATCCAATCAACAGGAAAGGATGGGAGAAAGACTCCGAAGCAGAATGGGATGAACCAGAAAATAGAATGTGAGACCTGAAGGACAACATAGAACATCTAAAATGCTCAAGTGAAAACTATGAAAATTAAAAAAATAAATAAATAAAGCACCACAAAAGTGGAATAACCAGGAAATGTGGGATACTATGAAAAGACCAAATCTCCACATCATAGAGATGGAGGAAGGAGAAGAATGCCAAGACAATGGTATTAAACAACAGGATACCAGAAGGAAATTTTCCCAAACTGAAAAAAGACAAACCTAAATAAATACAAGAAGCAAGGAGAACACCAAATAGACAAGACCAGAAAAGAAACTCCCCATGCCATATCATAGTTAAAATGCTAGATGCTCAAAACAAAGACAAAATACTGAAAGCCATAAGAGAAAAACAACAAATTACATACAAGGGGAAAACCCATCAGAATTACAACTGACTTCTCAGCGCAAACTATGAAACCCAGAAGAACGTGGATCAAAGTATTCCCAGTGGTAAAGGACTTTAGATGCCAACCCAGATTACTATACCTAGCAAAATTGTCAATTATAGTTGAATTATAAAGAAAAATATTTCATGACATAAACAAAATGAGAGAATACATGTCAACTACAAGTTAAATAACCCATCTCACCCTCAAGGATAGACACCAACTCAAAGTGAAAGGATAGAAAGAAATACTCCAAGCAAATGGTACCACAAAGCAAGCAAGAGTTGCTATTTTAATATCAGACAAAATAGACTTCAGAGAAAAGTCAATCAGAAGAGACAAAGAGGATAACTGCATCCTTATAAGAGGATCAATTAACCAGGAAGACATCACAATCGTAAATGTTTATGCACCAAACACATGTGTACGAAACTATATAAACACAATTCTGCAGGTCCTCAAGACACAGATTAATCCCAACACACTATATAGTGGGGGAATTCAATACACACTGAGCCACATTGATATATCAACTGGACAAAAAATAAACAGAAAAACAGAGAATTGGAACAGAACAGACAATACAACAAATGGACCTCCCAGATATCTATGGAATATTTCATCCAAACACCAGAGAATATACTTTCTACTCAGCACCCCATGGAACATTCTCAAAAATGAACCACATACTGAGACACAAAAGAAACCTGAACAAATATAAAAGGGTTGAAATAATCTCATGCATTCTATCAGCCACATTATAATAAACCTCAATATTAACACTGGGATAAGCCCAACTAGTTACAAGAATGCATAGAGACTAAACAATACAATCCTGAATAATGAATGGGTCAGAAAAGAAATAAAGAATAAAATGAAAAGTATTCATGGAACTAAAAGAAAAAGAGAATACAACACAAGAAAACCTGTGGGATACTCTAAAAGCTGTCTTGGGAGGGAAATTTATAGCCCTAAGTGCCCACATTAAAAAAAAAAAAAACAGAAAAGGAACAAATAAATGATCTAACACTGCAGCTAAAATGACTTGACAGACAACAACAAATGAACCCTAATCCCAACAGACAGGAAGAAATAACAAAAATCAGAGGAGAAATCAATGAAATACAAAAAAAGAAAACAATACAAAAAAAAAATCAATGAAACCAAAAGCTGGTTCTTTGAAAGAATAAACAAGGTAGACACACCTCTAACCCAGTTAACCAAAAGAAAGAAAGGGAAAAAGGAAGCAACTCCAAATTAATAGCATTTATGATAAAAAGGGAAAAAATACAAACAGGATAAGAAAAAGATCAGAACACTCCATATAAGATTACTTCAAAAATTTATACTCTGGGGCTGGAGAGGATTGGCTCATCAGTGGTTAAGAGCACAAAACTGCTCTTGCAGAGGATGCAGGTTCGATTCCAGGCATCCAAATGGCAGCTAACAACAAACCGTTCTTTGGACTCCGTTCCAGGGGGATCTGACACTCTTTCTGACCTCCACAGCACTGCTCGACACGGGTGCACAAAACCCTGATTTGGGCAGGTACAACTCATTACACAAGCACACATAAGTATATATATATATAATATATATAATATATATTCTAGTAAGTTTGAACACCCTAGAGAAAAATGGACCATAATCTGAAAATCCTGGGACAACAAACGCTTAACCAAAGAGGTTGACAGTTTAAAGTGGTGCAAGAGCATTTGACGGAAATTGAAAGGGGGGACTTAATAAAAAAAGCTCCCAACTAAAAAAAAAGCCAGGCCAAGATGGTTTCACAGGCACCAATGCGAGGTGCAAACAGGGAAAAGAGAGGCGGACAAGGGCGGGCACGACTCAAAACGGGGCAGAAGGAACAACAGAGGGAAAGAGTCCCAAAACGCCGGGCGAGGGGAAAACCACAGCACGCTAGACCAAACAAACCAGGCAAGGACACAACCAAAAAAAAAGAAAAACACGAAGGACCCAGCGCAGGAAGGAACACAGGGGAAAAAGGCGCAACAACAAATAGACTCAGAAAGGCACATTACAATAGATCCACATCAAAAAGTTCATTCCCTCATGATCAAGTTGGATTCCATACCAGAAAAATGCAGGGATGGTTCAAACACATACATAAATCAATATATTACCAAAAAAAACACATAAATGAAAAAGACAAAAAATCACACAATCATCTAAAAGTGATGCAGAAAAAGCATTGGATGGGGTGGCCAGATGGGGCCTAGTGGTATGAGCAACTGACGCTCTTGCAAGGAGGACCTGGGTTCAATCCCCAGCACCACCTGGCAAGGCTGAAAACCGTCTGTAACTCCAACTTCCAGGAGAAAACCTCCAGTCCAGGGGGAATCTTGGGACACCCAAACTTTGACCTCTGGCAGCATTGCCATGGACACCAGTGCCCAAACAATTCCTACATCGCAGACGTACATCACACAATTAAATTAATAATTAATTAATTAAAAAATTATTAGAAGTCTCTTTAAAAAAAAAAAGGGGCTTTGAAACAAAAGATCCAGGCATTCCTTCATGTTTGAAAAGGGTTCTAGAGGAAATGGACTGAAGGGAAACATCCCTAAAATACATTCAAAAGCCATATTACAAACAAAAACCCACAACCAGCATCATTCTAAAAATGGGAGAAAAAATTCGAAAGCATTCCCTAAAGGTGGAAAAATGCAGCAATGCTTGCACACTCTCACCACTTCTCTTGAACATAGTGCTTGAAAATGTTGCTAGAGCAATAAAGACAAGAGAAGGAAATTTAAAAAATTACTAAACAGAAAAAAAGGAGATAATATATTCAACCTTTTCCAAGATGCTAGATAGTTTTCCTTGAGCGAAGCTAAAACTCTCTTTACCCAGGGACAAACAACTGGTAGAAATGGATTAAGAGTGGTCAGTTAAAGTGGTAGGATACAAAAAACTTAAAAACCTTAGAAAAAAAAAACAGGTAGATTTTTCTTTCCATTGAAAAAAACTTAAAACAAAGTGGAGATGGATTATAAAAAAACAAGGACGTTTCCCGGGGGCTGGGGAGATGGCCTTAGCGGGTTAAGAGGCGGGGCGGGACGCTCTTGCACGAGGTACCGGGTTCGATTTTCCCCAGCACCCACATGGGCGGGGCCGAGAAGCAGTCTGAAAAACTCCAATTTCCAGGAGAACCTCCAGTTCCCAGGGGGAATCCGAGACCCTCTTCTGGACCTCCGCGGCATTGCAACCGACACGGGGGCACAAACCTACATGCAGAAAAGTACATTGATAACACATACAGAAATAAATAAAAATTAAAAAAAAAAAAAAAAAGACGTTCCCACTCACAATAGCCTCAAAAATAAATAAATAAATAAATAAATAAATAAATAAATAAATAAAACCCACCTGGGAACAAACCTAACCAAAGACACCAAATATCTCTACAACAAAAATGTTAAACCCCTGAAGGAGATTGAAAATGACATTAAAGGATGGAACGACTGCCCATGCTCATGGATTGGGAAAATTAATATAGTAAAAATGTCCATTTTGCCATTTTACTCAAATTGATATACACATTCAACCCGATACCAATCAAAATCCTCATGAGTTTCTTAACAGACTTACAAAAAAAAAATCCTTAAATTCATATGGAAAGACAACAAAACCCCAAATAAGCAACCCTGAGTGAAAAGCACAATACAAGGGGGATTGCTTTACCAGACTTCAAGCTATATTACAAGGCTACAGTCATAAAGACAGCCTGGTACTTGCACAAAAACAGACCCACTGACCAAAGGAACAAAATTGAAGATCCAAATTTGAGCTCATGCAATTTCAGCCACCTCACATTTGACAAAGGGAGAAAAAAATGCTCAATGGAGGAAGGATAACATCTTCAGCAGATGGTGCTGGCAAAATTGGATCACCATTTGTAGAAGAACAAAATTAAACCCCTACTTCTCACGCTGTACAAAAATCAACTCCAAGTGGATCAAAAATCTCAACGTAAAACCAGAAACCCTGAAGGTGATAGAAGAAATATTTGGCAACAACCTACAAGACATAAGCATAGGAAAACTTTCTAAATCAGACAGCAGCTGTGCAGGAAGTAATGTAAACGTTTAACAAATGGGACCTTATCAAACTCAAAAGCTTCTGTACAGCAAAAGAGACAAATGAGGAAGTGAAGAGAAAACTCACAGTGTGTAAGGAAATTTTCACCACTAATATATCTTACAGAGCATTAACATCCAGGATATATAAACCACTCAAAAAGCAAAGAAGTAAGAAAACAAATGACACTCAAAAGATGGAGTGAAGAGCTGAACAGAGACTTCACCAATGAGGAATTAAAGATGGCTGAGAAACATATTAAAAAGTGTTCAACAATGTTAATAATTAAGGAAATCCAAATTAAAACCACTCTAAGTTATCATCTTACTCACATAAGACTGGCTAGCTTCAAGAAAACAAAAGACACCAAATGCTGAAGAGGTTGTGGGGAAAAGGGAACAGTCATGCACTGTGGAAAGCAGTGTGGAGAACCCTTAAAAGACACCAAATGAGCCTACCACCTGACCCAGCCATACCGCTTCTGGGTATATACCCATAAGCCTCATCCTACCACAAAGATACATGCACATCTATGTTTATTGAAGGTCTTTTCACAATAGCGAAGAGTTGAAACCAATCAAAATTCCCCTCAACTGAAGACTGGATAATAAAAATGTGTTAGATGTATACAATGGAATTCTATGTATTGGTAAAGAAAGATGATATCATGAGATTATCAGGTAAATGGATGGAACTTGAAGACATTATGCTAAGTGAAGTAACACAGTCCCCAAAAAACAAACAGGGAATAGTATCCCTCATTTGTGGACGCTAGTAACAAATCCCCAATTGAAAGAAAAGCTGAGCAATGTTATCTGAAAGCAACTGTGATGTTATAATGTGAATATCTTAATGAGGTCCTAGAATTAACTTACCACCTACTTTCAGGCATAGTAATTAGTGTACATGTGAAGAAGTTACATATTCATATTTTAGAGTAATATAACATTAAAAGGAAAAATCTGAAAAAAAATTAAAAATATAAAATAGCCATGCCTGGTGGTACACGCCTTTAATCCTAGCACTCAGGAGGCAGAGGCAGGTGGATCTTTGTGAGTTCAAGGCCAGCCTGGTCTACAGAGTGAGTTTCAGGACAGGTTGGGCTATGGGGAGACTCTGTCTTGAAAAGACCAAAGTAAATAAATGAATAAATAAATAAATAAATAAATACAAAAAGAAATTCCAAGCTTTACCCTATTTATTGGACTCTGTGTCTCTCAAAATACCCTCCCTACAGAATTCTTTCTCATACACGTATAACTATTTTGAATAAATTTAGTAATTTTAGTATCAGTTTTCTTTTAAGTTCCTTGATATTTTTTGTGTTGCTTAGGTAATGTTTCTCTCAGAAGTTGTATATTTTCCTCAAACTAACAAAGCTGTCACATACAAACAAGAATCCTTGTCTATAAATCTTAATTTATTACATAAATTAACATGTCTAAGATTCAGCAAATCAGATTTATATGAATCAGGTTTATCACTCCTGGTATACATCTTGTATTAGTCACTTTTCTGTTGCTGTGATAAAGCACCATGACCAAGGGAACTTATAAAAGGAAGAACTTATACTAGCTTATGATTTCAGGGAATCAGAGTCCATCATGGTGGGAGGCATGGTGGCATAGGATGGAGCAGAAAGCCGAGGTTCACATCTTACAATGAGCACAAGAAGTCAAGAGAGAGAGAGAGAGACTGGAGTCTGCAAGACCTATTAAACTCACTAAGCCCGCCCCCAATGACATACTTCCTCCAGCATGGCCACACCTTCTAAGACCTACCAGAACAGTGCCACCAAAGGGGACAAAATGTCTGACACTCTCATTCAAACCACCACATTATCTGAAAGGTTTTAAGTCAGTGGACCACACAGAAGCTCACACATTCACCTGTACTATAGCAAATTCACTACAGAAAGGATTTGGAATCAAACTACAGGTTCAACAGGAGATGAACTGATAGAATAAAATACACCCATAACAGAGTTTCTTCAACCATCAAGAAAACTGTCATGTCCATTTTAGAAAAATGGATAGTTATATCAAAAATCATGACTAAATGAAATACATTAGGTTCATAAAGTTTAGTTTACTATGGGGTACATTCTCTACTCTTGAAATACCATCAAAATGAGTGGCAAGAATTATCAGAACCCATAAAATAGCCCTGATGCAACTCAGTCTCTAAACAGTGCATTTCCTCATGCTCCATGTACAAAAGAGAAAATATGACAAGATACAAGGCTGCTTATAAGTGTTACTGGACATTTCACAGTACAAAGATACACTGTGTTTTAGTTACTTTTCAAGCTGCTGAAATAACCTCCATGATGAAAATGGCTTCTGGAAGAAAGGGTTGGTTTTGACTTATGGTTCCAGAGGGTCAGAGTCCATCATAGTAGAGAGGCATAGCAGGAAGCTGAGAGCTCACATCTTCAATAATATCCTTGATGCAGAGATAGCAAACTGGATATGGATCATGGCTGTGAACTCTCAATGCCCTCTAGGAATGGGACATTCACCTCCTGAAAATTCCACAAACTCCCAAACAATATGACCTACTGGGGACTGAGTGTTCAAATACCTGAGCCTATGGAGAACAATCTCACTCAAACCACCAGACTGGACTCATCTACTATGATGGAGACATGTATACTTCTCTAAAGATTGACCATCTTGAAAAATACCTATTGCATATCTCACTTAGTTGAGGGGCCTAAGAGAGATAGTCATCAGGAAGTTGTGAAAATGAGATGTGGGCTTCATTGCTGAATCCCATTTTGAGATCCCAATATAAAAAGATGGAAGGAAACCTATGGAAACAAATGCATACTCATGAAACCACCCTGCTGTGTCATTAAAGACTGTGCTTGGTGACCCCAAGGATGCTGTCACCCACAAGGTTCTGAGCACATGTAGACAACCTTTAGCTTACAGTAGCATAAACCTGAAATAACTTCTTTCCTTAAAAGACTCACCCAGCCTGTGATAGTGTGTTATTTAAAATGAAAACTAAGTTTTCACTCCATTAAGTCAGAAAACAAAACTATCATATATCTTTCTTCTGACTTCTAACCTGGACAAGGATCCTTTAAATCACCAACTTTCCTTTTACTTTTCTTAAATATCAGCATGGAAAGACTGTTTTCTTCAACTTGCCTTATTCTCTATAGATAAGAATATAAAAGGGGTGATCTTATGATTTTCAGTGCAATAGTCAGATGTCACAGAATTTATGCAATTAACGCTTTCCCTTGACTATTTTCAGAACTCCCATTAATAACTATTTCTTCACCCTGGTCTACTCCTTTTATTCCAATTAGATGCAATGATTATTCTATTTCCATGTTTAATTATCCTTTTACAAAGCTGTGTGACTATATGCTCCTTACAATTGATCTTTCCCCAACTTGAAGATGTGATGTAGTCATACAAAAAACTCCTTCACATTAAAATTTTCATCTGGCATATTTTCATGAATGGAAATCTACCAACAAGGAGGCTTCTGTTCTCAGACTATGTTCTTGTTTCCAATACTTCAAATCCTGGAGTCCTGCCAGGCTGAATAATTCAAAAAATACTCTTAAGAAATCAATAAACAGAGAACAATTTGCTTCTGCAATGTATGCCCTTTGGGTTAATTGGGTCATTAGGAAAGCATACTGAATGTGCTGTTAATTTTCAAGTAACTGGTAGGAAGCTATAATCTCTCTTTCTCTCTGTATGGGGGCAGGGGGACGGGGTTCCTTTATGTCTGTTAGTTTCCTTTGACTATGATAAACTATCCTAACAAAACAAGGTAGGAAGCAAAGAGTCACGAATATATGTTGTTGTTGTTCAGCTCTTTCTCTCCATTTATTGCCTGGGATCACAGCAAGAGAATGGAATCACCCACACAGGGCAGATTTTCTCACATCCACTAATACTATCAAGATAAAGTTACATAAGCATGCCCTCAGGCCATCTAGCCATTCTAGAGGCTGTCACATTGAGAATTAACACTAACCATTAAAGTTTCTCTCTCTGTGTGTGTGTGTGTGTGTGTGAGAGAGAGAGAGAGAGAGAGAGAGAGAGAGAGAGAGAGACAGAGAGAGACAGAGAGAGAGACAGAGAGAGAGAGGAGAGAGAGAGATTATCTCCCTTCTGAAGCTTTCTATGTACTATATTAAAATAACTCCATTTCTGATGCAATCTTCCAATGTAGCCATTTTCAAGTTTACTTGTATTTCCTTCCCAAATTAAGTACATTTAGGAATTCAGAAAACATCACTGAAAATATATCAACTTGACTGATTTAATAGTGTAATCACATGAATTACAAAGCCCTGAAAATGGCCAGGAAATCCACAAAAAGGGAATGGAGATTTTGTCCTCTATGACACAATTACTTCCTATAGTGTTTGGCTATATTACCAGCCTACTCAAGCAGAAGAGGAGAGAGAGAGAGCTATCTCCAATATGAGGGGAGAAGAAGGAACCAGCTTTACTTAAAAGTACAAATATTCCTTCTCCACTTATTTACTGTTGGTGTAAAAAGAGGCTACTGATTTTTCTAGGTTCATTTTGTAGCCCGACACTTTACTAAAACTCTTAA
Source organism: Rhizomys pruinosus (assembly GCA_009823505.1). Classification (NCBI taxonomy): domain Eukaryota; kingdom Metazoa; phylum Chordata; class Mammalia; order Rodentia; family Spalacidae; genus Rhizomys; species Rhizomys pruinosus. The sequence goes on from VZQC01011640.1 coordinate 3,725,281, forward strand.
TCATTTCTAGATGTTTTCTGGTGGAGTTTTTAGCATCCCTTAGGTAAACTATCAAGTTATCTGTAAAAAGGTTTAGCATAACTTCTTCTTTTCCGATTAGTACTCTTTAACTTCCTTCTCTTGTCTTATTGCCCTAGCAAGTGTTTCAAGCACTGAGAAGGAATATAAAAAGACCATCCCACTCACGATAGCCTCAAAAACAGTAAGATGCCTGGGAACAAACCTAACCAAAGAAACCAAATACCTCTACAAAAAAAAAAAATTAAATTCCTGAAGAAGGAGATTTAAAATGGCATCAAAAGATGGAAAGACCTCCCATACTCATGGATTGGGAAAATTAATATAGTAAAAATGTCCATTTTACACAAATAGATATACAGATTCAACACAATCCCAATCAAAATCCCTATGAGCTTCTTCACAGACTTGGAAAAAAAATCCTGAAATTCATATGGAAAAACAAAAGACCCTGAATAGTTAAGCAACCCTGAGTGAAAAATGCAATAGAGGGAGGGATTGCCCTACAAGACTTCAAACTATCTTACGGGGCCAAAGTCATAAGGACAGCCTGGTACTGGAATAAAAACAGACCCATTGACCAATGGAACAAAATTGAAGATCCAAACTTGAGCCCCTCATATTTGACAAAGGGACAAAAATCCTCAATGGAGGAAGGACAGCATCTTCAGCAAATGGTGCTGGCAAAATTGGATCATCATCTGTAGAAGAACAAAATTAAACCCCTAGCTCTCACCCTGTACAAAAATCAACTCCAAGTGGATCAAAGATCTCAACGTGAAGCCTGAAACCCTGAAGGTGATAAAAGAAAAAATTTGGCAACAACCTACAAGACATAGGCATAGGAAAAGACTTTCTAAATTAGACAGCAGCCACACAGGAAGTAAGGTCAACAGTCAACAAATGGGACCTCATAAAACTCAAAAGCTTCTGTACAGAGAAAGAAACAATCAAGGCAAGGAGATGAAGAAAAAAAATCTCACAGGGTGGGAAGAAATATTTAGCAGTGACACATCTGACAGAGCATTAATGTCAAAAATGTAAACTACTCAAAATCAAAGAAGTAAGAAGACAAATGACCTACTTAAAAGACGGAGTAAAGAGCTGAACTGAGTCTGCACCAGTGAGGAATTAAAGATGGCTGAGACACATCTTAAAAAGTGTTCAACATCATTAATAATTAAGGAAATTCAAATTAAGACCACTCTCAGATATCATCTCACTCCAGTATGGCTAGCTAAGATCACGAAACCAAAAGACAACAGATGCTGGAGGGGTTGTGGGGAAAGGGGAACACTCATCCACTGCTGGTGGGAATGTAAACTTGTACAACCACTATGGAAAGCAGTGTGGAGAACCCTTAAAAGACAAAAAATGAGCCTACCACCTGATCCAGTCATACCATTCCTGGGTATATAACCCAAAGACTCATCCTACTACAAAGATACAATGCACATCCATGTTTATTGTAGCTCTCTTCACAATAACAAAGAGCTGGAACCAACCCAAATATCCTTCAACAGACAAGTGAATGACAAAAATGTGGTTCATCTACACAATGGAGAACTACTCAGCGGTAAAGAAAGATGGCATTATGGAACTTTGCAGGTAAATGGCTGGACCTCGAAGCCATTATGCTGAGTGAAGTAACACAGTCCCAGAAAGATAAATGGAGAATGGTTTCCCTCATTTGTGGATGTTAACACCAAATGCCCCAAATGAAAGGCAAGCTGAATAACATTATTGTCATATTTCTGTTCATCTGAAAGCAACTATGTTCTTATAATATGAGTCTTTCACAGGCTCTAGTATCCACCCACCAATTATTTTCAGACTCCGTAATTACTGTATATGGGTGGAGAGTATGTATCCATATTTCAGAGTAATATAAAATGAATGGAGGAAAATGTGCATTCTTAAACATAAAAGAAGACTGAGAAAAAGATGCAAGACAGTTTTGGCAGACTGCATGATCTGGAGTGGAGTGGGGTGGAGTGGGGGGAAGGGAAAGGAGAATATGCCAGAACTGAATTGAAAAATGATGTCTGAAGTACACAAAACATCAATAAAAATAAAAAATAAAAATAAATAATTTTTTTAAAAGTACAAATAAAGAAATGAAATATAGGTTAAGTTCCTGTGTTAGAATTTACTGCAAACACTCTATCCTAGCACTCTGTTGGTTTCATGTGTTCATTTCTAGGCTGACAAGAGATATAGCCATAGTCTGCAGTGCATAGCTTTGATGGTCAACTTGCTACATCTGGGAAGATAAAAACTTAATTGGGAATTCCTTCTACAAGACTGGCCCATGGGCATGTCCATGAAGCATTTTCTTATTTTTGAATAATGTGGAAGGCCTCAGTCCACTCTGGGTCCTGCAATCCCTGGAGTAGTCTTTGGTTGTATGCGAACTCAGGCTAAGCACAGTCCAGAAGAGCTGTTAGACATCTATGCAAGAGCAAACACCAGATAAAAAACAGGGACACCAAGCTTGAGATCACTCCAGGAATGTATTTACTTCAGGAATTGTCAGGGCTTGCATACCTGTTAGCACATGGCAGCTAGCAAAGATGGCGACTGTGGTACACCTCTTTACACCCATTGGACCATTGGACGGGACCTCAGGTAGAGGTGAAGAGGTCATAAAATCGATAGCTTCGAGAGGAAGTGGACAACTGTGTGTCCCTTGGAATCCAGGGAGACAGACCTAACAAGGGCAAGTGAGGAAGTAGCATTCCTCAGTGATCTCTACTTCTGTTGATGACTATATCCTGCCCTGACTTCCTTAAGGATGAGGTGTGATTTGGACATCTAAGCAAAATCAACCACTTCCTCCCCAAGTTGATTTTGGTCAGTGTTTTGTCAAAGCAATACAAATCAAATTAGTGTTCCCAGAGAGATGGCTCAGCAGTGGGTGCAGAGTACTGAGTGCTCTTGCAGAGGACCAGGGCTTTTTTCCCAGCACACACATGGCAGCTAACAACTATCTATAACTCCAGTTCCAGAAGAACCTACACCCTCTTCTGGCCTCATCAGGAACTGCAAGACCCCTGGGTACACTTAAATAATACCATAAACTATTTTTAAAAAGCAGACTAGAGCAGTGTGTTTACAAATGACTGTATTGTGAATTCATAACACATAGATTTAGCCAGTGGGTGACTATGATCAACATACTTTCCATTTATCAAGTGATAGCTACTTTGCTAGTGCTGTGCCTGGAAAACATTCTAAGGGTAATCACCAACCCTTGTTAGCAGAACTTATTCTTCTTCTCTTCAAGAGGCTGTGAAAGCCCAGGCTGTAATGAAAGGAAGTTTGGCTTCAACACAAGCATCCTTCACCATGAGATGCATTTGTAGAGTTGGTAATTATGTCCTGTGCCTTTAGTTTAAAGGGCATCTGAGAATCAGCCCAGTGGAATGCACAGGGCTCTTCCGAGGAGCCACTTATGGTCACTGCCTGGAAAAAAAGCAAACTGAGAAAATTATATTCTATTCATCCTCCTCTACAGGTTTCAAAAGCAAGAGAAACTGGAACAATTAAACTAGAATGGTACCATTGATAAAGTACAAATGCCTTTCCATAGGACAGAGAAAGCAACCTTGAGAAAGAATATTTTGTGACTTAACAACAACCAAAAAAATTAGTTACTAAGTACAACAAATAGAAAATGGAAAGAATGACTAGGCCATTTTTGAGCAATTTTTTTTTCTCTAAAGAGCATTATCAGATAATAAAAGTCAGTTCAGTCTAAACTAGGAAATATTACAAGTTTTATTATAATTATTGGATGTAGTTTATCCTGAGATGAAGATAACATTCCTTAAGAGTTTGTTTGGTTGTTTCTCCTGTGATATAGGACAGTATGCATGGTATGCAATTGCTCTGCCACTGAGGACGGCCACCCAGCAGTCGATCAGATCTTAAAGTAAGAATCCACACTATCCTCATTAGTCATTCTCAAACACTACTGCGCCATGGAAAGGATGGGGGGATGGCCAAATCTCACAGATAAATGGTGGTGCTGAACTCAAAGGAGCTAAAGAATGCATAGCCTGCCACAAGGCAGGTAAACTTGAAAAGTTATTCTAAGGAGGGTAGGAAGGCATTCACCTAAACTCTCTACACAAGCTTAACATTCTTTCGTGTTTTATTTTGGAGTCACACAGGATATCATTGCACCAGGAGGCTACATATATTTCCTTTTGGCAAAATAAAAATTACTTCTACGGGGTTTAGAAAGATGGCTCTGCATTTAGGAGCACTGGCTGCACTTGCAGAGGACAAGGGTTTGATTCCATCCACTCACATGGGGGCTAACAACCATTCATATCTCCAGTTCTAGGGGGGATCCAACACCATCTTCTGACCTCTGTGGGCACTGTACACCAGGTGCACTTACACACATCCAAGCACTACACTCATACACTAAAATATTAAAAAAAATGATTCTATAAAGAAGAGCTTGCAAGTTGGGCATGGTAATCACAGTTGTCATTCCAACCCTCAGGGGCTAAGACCACAATGATGCCTTGAGTTCCTGGGCTGCAGAGTTATACATTGTCTGGAAAATAAAACAAAACAACAAAGTACTTACATAGAACATTAAAAAAGCAAATAACACAGTAAGACTTGAAGACAGGCCAAACAACAATGCTTTCTCTTTTTTCTTTTTCTCTTTTTTACTTAGATCTCAAGTTTTATATCTGAAGTACAATTTCTCTGGTCTTACTGATTATTTATGGTTTTACTTTCCTTTTGGATTCTTAAGGCCACAGAGTTAGTTGCATTTACTCTGAGGATGCCGTGGCTTTTGGCACTCTTCAAAGACATGAGACACAGCTTTATTTAAATTTTTAATTTATTTTTGTATGTGTATGAATGTACTGACTGCATGTAGGTCTGTGCACCTGTGTTGGACAATGCCTCAGAGATCAGAAGAGGGTGTCAGATTCCCCTGGAACTGGAGTTAAAGATGGTTCTCAGCCACCATGTGGGTGCTGGGGATTGAATCCGGATCCTCTGCAAGAGAGGGCAGTGCTCTTAACTACTAGGCCATCTCTCCAGCCCCCGAAACACGGTTTTTTAACCCTCCAATATGGTCTGAAGACTCATGTCTCTCCAAGAGTCCTCCAAACCTTCAATGCAAATAGACTGCTATTGTTGGAATACCGGGGCTGTACCTTGGAGGCCAGGGCAGGGGGATCAAGACAGGACGTGTGCTTAATGGATTTCATTTGAGGGACCATGGGAGGGAAAGACCCCAGTGTGAAGCACAAGAGCAGGATTGATGGTTGTTTGGCCTTACCAAGGAGGAACCTTATAGCACTTCCTTAAGGAAAAAAAAGACATATTTTAGCAAAATAAATAAATAATCCTCCAATTCAGGTGATATGGGTATGTATGTATGTATATATACATATATATGTATATATATATGTGTGTGTA
>VZQC01011640.1:3731597-3746445 GCA_009823505.1 Rhizomys pruinosus
TTTATTTCTGTATGTGTATGAATGTACTGTCTGCATGCAAGTCTGTGCACCCGTGTCGTGCAACGCCGCGGAGGTCAGAAGAGGGTCTCGGATTCCCCTGGAACTGGAGTTCTCCTGGAATTGGAGCTTCAGACGGTTCTCAGCCGCCATGTGGGTGCTGGGGATCGAACCCGGGTCCTCTGTAAGAGCGGTCGGCGCTCCTAACCGCTAGGCCATCTCTCCAGCCCAATACTTTTTAATATACATTTCAGACACACTTCTGATGTTTAATTGTTATCAATCTGAGACAATCTGGAACTCGCTCTGCAAAGGTCTTCAGAGAAGAGCCTGTGAGGAATTATTCTGATTGAGTTAAATGATGTGGGAAGATCTGCCGCTGTAGCCTTTCTAAATGCTGGGATCTTTCTTTCCCCATCATCCTCTTCTGGAAAGCTATGTGCACTTCAGGTTCCTATATGGATTCAGGATTTTTTTTATTTATTGCATTAACATAATCATCTCTAGTCTCATCCATTTATCCATTTCCTTGAGAATGTCACGATTTCAGTTTCTTTATAGTTGAACAAACTTCCATTGTGCACATGTAATCTTTTAACATGACTATTGTGTTACATTTTTCTTTTTAAATTTTAATTTTTCAGAGTTCAATCCATTGTATTTTTTATCGTACTCCCCTCCACATCTCCTCCAGATCCACCCTCACCTACCTACCCACCCACTGTCTAATTTTGTTTTTCCTTATGTAGTGTACTTTGTGTCATGCAAAATATCCTGTGGGTGAAATTAAGGCTGGACCTTGATTGACCTACCAAAGGCCACATCCATAAAGAAGACTGACCCTCTGTGTCCCAGCAGCTATCATAAGCCCACGGCTTCTTAGTTATGTTTGATTTTATGGCCCCTCCATCCTTCCATTTGTCCTTCTTGAGCTTGAGCTTATAAATGCTATCAAAACTACCATGAGTTCATATATCCAACTGTCCTGTCCGTGATGTAACCTGAAAACACAAAGTCCCCATAAATCAGTACATTAGCTGTGCTGCTACAAATTCGGATCAATACTCTACCACAGTCCTTACAAATCACAGGTTAGCCGGATTTTTAATGTTATCTATTCAGTAATGTCTGCACTTCATCCAGATAAAATCTTTTGCCAATGTTTTAAAAGATTTTTAAATTTCCTAGATCAGCTAGAATATCTGAGCAGGGGGCAAATTTGTACCATGTATGACCAATGACCTCAAAGGCCTTTCATATACAAATGATTGATTAATTTCTTCACCAATTCGTTTATCCCAAAAGTGGATTCTGCACTCTCCCTTTGTAAGGAAAAAGAAAGGAGAAAGTTTGCCTCTCCTATGCAAATACTTAGCAATTTCTCTCTTTAAGTGTTGGAATCCTACCTTCTCTCAACCTGGAGCCTTCTGTCTTGAATTAACTTCTTTCAGAAAGCATTTTTTTCTTCTTTTAAGTCATAACTTTTTTTTTTCCACACAGACATCACTTGAGATTAAAGTTTCATATCAATTTAACACCAGGGAACTCACAGCACTGGAGATGACCAGCCTGTCAGTATTCTATGATGAAGTGGGAAAAGACACATGGAGTTTCCCCACCTGGTCCCTGAGGATATAAAACTTTGTATTTTTTAGCAGTCTTGCTAGTTAACTTCTTCATATGCCTGTAACTACCTCTCACCTATGGTCCTCCTAGCAACTCTAACTAAGTTATTTCGGTCACCACAGAGACAGGAAAGTAGACGGAGATGATTTGGGAAGAGCATCAGAAGATCGATTGGAAAGTAGACAAAAGAGGGCAATAAGGGTGAATATAATCATACAATACATGGAGGAAGAAATATGTCACATTGAAACACATTACTATGTACAATTAATATGTGCTAAGGAAAAAACTAGAAGAATAAAATGTATGATCCATCCAACCAGAGCTGAGACACCAAATTCTCTATCACTTAATTGGAATAAATTTGATATCTTTTTTTCTGATAAATAAAAACACATTATGAAGTTGGATTTATGGCTCAGAAGTTAAAGAACAATGACTGCTCTTCCGGAGGACAAGGGTTCAGTTCCCAGCACCTACATGGTGGCTAACATGCATGCACAAAGTGCACTTACATGCATGCAGATAATATGCTTATATGCATGAACTAAAAAGAATAAGATATTTTAGAAGACTACTATGTATAATAACTTTATAATTGGAGTAAAAAGAATAGCATCATCAACACAAACAGGAAAGTAAGCATAAAATTATCTATGATACCACCTTAAAGAAAGCATGCATGGTACTCCCTTTGAAATATAACTTCATATACAAAGCAATATCTAAGTTCATTTAAGCAGGCAGTTGACCAAAGTTTTTCGAGTGTCATTTCATTCTTTCTACCACACATGGCCCTAAAAGTATTTTTTCATTTAACCTGGCCAAAATGTTTCCAATATAATTTCCCCTTCCCAAAATAAAATGAATTAGAAATTAAAAGACATTTAGAAAAATCACATGAAATCCTGAAAGAAAAGTGGGATATAAGGTCTATGTAAAAATATATTAGCTAATCTATAACACTCAATGGTGTCTTTTATATATAATCATGTGTGTTCATGTTATATATACCTGTGTACACATGCATGTATTGAGGTACCATCCAATATTTTTTAAATTTTTTTATTTTTACTTTAAATTTTGTGCATGAGTGTTTTAACTATACATACAAAACTGTATCATGTGTGTGTGGTACCAAGAGAGGCCAGAAGAGGGTATCAGATCCTCTGGAACTGGGGTTACAGAGATAGATGTGGGTGTGCTGGGAAGCAAACCTGTGTCATCTGGAAGAGCAGCCAGGGCTCTTAACTGCTGAGCCATCGCTCCTTCTTAACGTTTCCTTTATTAATTGGTTGAGTTATCTTCCTAATCCTCACCTAGTTCTGATTGTCATCAGTCAACTCAAGTGAAAGAGTTCTGTATCAGAAGCCCCGCATTCCTCTAAAGCTCCACAGCATTTAAATTATAAATGGACTACAAGTAGAATATACAATGCAACTAACATTTACATCTCCCAACCTCCTCTAATTAAAGTCAGTTAATATAACTGCATTTAAGCAGATGACATAGCAAAATCACACTATCTTCAAAAGTCATTTCAATGAAAAAGCAATTTAGCAAGACATTGCTACAAGTAGGTTTGGGTTCCCTGTAATCCTACAGGGCTTCTTTGTGTGTTGAGAGGCTGTTCCCCATTGATGTTTGGGAAGCTATAATCATGGAAATTTACCTTACTTACGTGCTCTCTTTCTGAATTCCTGTTTTAATCTCACCTTTATTTTTTTCCACAACTCACCACAAGGTCTTCCAAAGAGCTGACACGATGGCACCATGTTGCATTTAAACCCCGAGAGCAATGGGCCCAATACATCTCTTCATAAATGTAGCCTCTGGCCGGGCGTGGTGGTGCACGCCTTTAATCCTAGCACTTGGGAGGCAGAGGCAGGTGGATCTTTGTGAGTTCAAGGCCAGCCTGGTCTACAGAGCGAATTCCAGGAAAGCTGGGGCTACAGGGAGACCTTGTCTCGAAAAGACCAAAAAAAAAAAAATATATATCTATAAATGTAGCCTCTCTCAAGTATTTGGTCATAGCAATGGAAAACAGATTGATATAGTGTGGGAAAACTTTGTTAAGATGGGTTGCATTCTAAGCCAATGGGACCTCCCCAGCCACATGCAGGGGGTGGAGTGTAGTAACAAAAAGGTTAAAGATTCAGCACTGAGAATTGAGTCACGTTAGCTATATAAGCAGACATTTTGCAATAAAATCTCTCTCTGCATTTGGACCTTAACATGTGCCCACATGGGGTGCTTTCCTGAGTGTTTTCCACATGGGTTATCCTGGGATTAAGTGGGCCCTGCCACAAATCTTAGCAGCCTACCCACAAATGGTGCCCGGATGAGGACAGGAGGAAACCTTAACTTAGGTATGCATACCCCTAAATCTTGCCCTTTTCTTCCCTTTGTTCTCTGTCTCCTGATGTCTATCTGTTGTGGTGAAGCCATCTTTCCTGCTGGTTTCAGTGGATGGGACAGTGAACTGAGAGCTTGTGGCTTTCTACTCATGGAGGAAGGCTGCAGGGTTCTGGTTTGGCTTGGAGAGTATGTTCCATTGTCTCCAGGCATATGCCTCTTGGCATGGTCAGTCCTGCGGGCTGTTAAAGCCAGTGACTTTAAGGCTGAGTCTAATATCAAAGTTTAGCAGCCATGCTTGGCCTTGAAAACATTTCTCATAATTCTACAGGTCTGAAAAACTTTCTGGTTTTAAATTCCACCCCCCAAAGAAAGACCCCATCTCCTATGGTGAAGAACCTGAACCTGTTAGGCTCCAACCTTTACTTGTTCATATGTAAATTTTCTACAAGTAGCTCTCCAAGACCTGAGCCCACTTCTTTCTGATGCAAATTAAGGCTGTTCAAGGGAACCACCCTACCAAGTTGTATCACTTAAGAAATTCAAATACATTTCAGCATGCTTAACTTAAAGTGTAATATTTTTACTTAACCCCTGGGTACCCTAGATATCCTTTGAGTAAATAAATGTGCACAGTTAAAATTAATTGGTTGATTTAATTTTATCTTGCTCTTTTTAAATGTGTTTCACCGTAAACATCTCTTCTCACAGAATTCTTGATCACAAGTGGTTTGAGCTCTGGCACCATCAGCCTGCCTGCTGTGCATGCATAGCAGCTGCCGGACTGAGCACATGGTATCTAAATCATGCCCTTTAAATTTTGATTTGAGGTAACATTAGTTTGATTTCAGCATTTTGAAAACAAAATAGATGGATTTTTAGGAGAATTTACAGGCCTTGGAGTTCTAACAAAACAAACTTACTCTGATAAATTGTCTTTTTTAAAGAACATTGGTAAAAGTCTCTTTAACAACATGAATTGATATCTTGGTTCAATCTAAATGAGAAAATTTTTGAATAAAACTGTTTTATGTTTCTTTAAGCCCATCTTCAAGCTGTGTGTATGTGTGAGTGAATGCAAGTTCCCGCTTTTAATTCATTATAATCCTACAGGTTATTCAATTAATAAAAAAATGTTTGTTTTATACCCCTTAGTGTTAACAATTTTTAATTGGGTTTATAGTATGCATATTATTCAGTTTAATGATAAATTGATTATTGTTGGTAATTGTTATTAATAGTCATTGTTATTGTTATTAAATATAATTATTAATAATAATTAATAATAATTAATAATAATTCAGTCTAATGAAAAATTGTTCATTGTTGTTGACTATTATTGTTGACAATTATTATTCATAATTATTAATTATTGTTGTGACTGATAATGGTTAATAATAATTATTGATAATTAATAATTAACAATGGTCACCGGGCGTGGTGGTGCATGCCTTTAATCCTAGCACTTGGGAGGCAGAGGCAGGCAGATTTTTGTGAGTTCAAGGCCAGCCTGGTCTACAGAGTGAGTTCCAGGACAGCTAGGGCTACAGAGATACCCTGTCTCGAAAAGACCAAAAAAAAATAATAATAATTAACAATGGTTATAATTGTTGTGATTATTCTTGTAATGATGGATAATTATTATTCTTCCAAGGTCCTTAGTAATAAGACAAGATGGATAGGTCCAAGACTACAAACAACTTTTGCCTGTCTACTTTTGGGAATCCCCAATCTTTAGATTTGTGAATAGCATAGGGACAGTTAGGCTTAGCAGAGGGACAGGTTAGGGGTAGTTAACCAGAAGAGACAGGATAGGGAAAGAAGAGTAGACTTTAGGCATAGTTCATTGAAGGCAAATGGTTGGGAATGGGCCTAAGAGGTGGCATATAGATCTCAGCTGTTTTATGAGGATATTTATTCTAATTATGTAAAAATAACCCTATAACAAATAATAAAAATTTCATGTTTCTCATTGAACATCAAACAATATGGCTTTCTTCTCTTACAGGTCAACCTAACAAATCTTTCTTATGTATGTATGTATGTACGTATGTATGTATGTGTGTGCACGCACACGTGTGTATGGATGTGTGTACTTGTGTTGTAAGTATATTTTAATGTTAACAGCCATGATACCAGTAAAAACATTGTCTGAGTTGGAACGTGGCCCTTCCTTCTCAAGACACAAATTTATATTAAACAGCCAAAACATAATTCAATTTTTTTAATTAGTTGGATTTTTAAAATTTTTATTTATTTATTTATCTTATTTGTATGAATGTACTGTTTGCATGAGGTCTGCACACCCGTGTAGTGCAATGCCGTGGAGATCAGAAGAGGGCATTGGATTCCCCTGGAACTGGAGTTCTCCTGGAATTGGAGTTAAGGACGGTTCTCAGCTGCCATGTAGGTGCTGGGGATTGAACCTGGGTCCTCCAAAAGAGCAGTCGGTGCTCTTAACCGCCAGGCCATCTCTCCAGCCCCAACATAATTCAATTTCAACAAAGGTTATGGGTTATCTATTAAAAATTTTAAAATAATGGATCTACACTGCCACCTACTGGTTACACCCTTTCAACAGCTAAAACAAAGATGCAACCAGGTTTTCATTGTAAAGTTTTTGGGTCTTTGGGAATAAAAAATAAAAAGTATAAAAATTAGAAAAAAAATGTGAAGTCCCATTAACATCATTGGGGAATTCAGGGCCACCATTTTTGTTTTTATTATTGCATGCATACAAGCTAAGACAAGCCTGCATTTTGTTCAGATGCCCAGTGGGTAGCTCGTGTTGAGGCCTGCATTTCATTTGGGTGACCACTTGGCTGGAAAAAGGCTCCCTTTGCAGACCACCAACCTGGGTAGCTGGTGTGAAATTCCTGTCCTGGCTTTGGGAAGGTGGGAAGATACGACCAAGAGTGGGAAACGTGTCTCGTTGTCCAAGGCTAAGGACCTGAGTAAGAAGTTACCTTTCTGGTGGGTTACAGGAATAACCAACTGACCTCTAGGCAAAGGGGCCAGTTCCCCACAGTGTCCACAAAGTGGACACTTCCCTTAGCAGGACTGCACTGCACCTGCTTGTGACAAAGGAAGCTTCCTAGAAGCTCCCACAAGAAAAAAAAAAAAAAAGAAAGAAAAAAAATCAAGATGGTAATGAAGGTAACAACTTCTCATGGGGCATATCTAGCCAGTCTTTAACTAATGGGCATAAGAACTGTAAAAGAAAATTTTATTAAGAGCTAGATATTGAAAAATCTTTAAAGCAGGTTTTCATGCCAGGCCTGGAGAAGGCCAAGAGTTTGGAGGAAGATAGTCATTAAAATCCACTTTGAAAGGTTTGTAATCTAAAATGGTATACTTAAAAATAACATATATTTATATATAGAGGTATTTCAGTAGAGATTTATACAGAAATACAAAATAAACCATATAAGTTAATGGACTTGATTTCTCTGAAGTCATAGTCTAGTCATATAGTTTTAAAGAACAAAGTGTATATTGGATAAAATTTATTTGGCAGGTATTCAACTTTGCCCAAGCTTTGTCTACCTACTATAGGATATTAGTAGACTTAGTAAAAGACTTAGTAAAAATGTCTGTATTAGTTAAATTTGGTTGAAGATTTTGGTGAAAATGGCAATACATTTGAACTAATTTGTGAATATAAAATGTGAATTATTTTATTTGTAATCTGTATTGAATTTCCAACAATAACTTTGGGGTTAAGGTACACAAATGGTCTCTATATTTTTCTGTGTTATACAGTATCACCTTGTAACATTTTTCCTTTACTTGTAGGACAATTTAAAGAAATTAAGTTTAAGTTCACTTCCCAAATAAGGCATACAGTCAATGATAAACTATTTGGGTAAATTTGATGAATACTTACACCTTGGTGCCTGTTTATAGGTATGTGTAATACAACTTAGGCATCTATAGGTAAAACATAAAAATTAAAAAAAAAAGGGAGGTGGTATAATATTCCTTCTGGGATACAAATGGAAAACTCTATATTCCAAACCTTTTGATAAATTTTCAATTTTGAGATCTTGAAACTAACAATGGGAGATTTGTATGCTCCCACAGGTAAAAAACACCAATCTAAATGCCTGAAAATGTACAACTTTTGGCTGTGCAGGATGGACTGGGAAATGCCAGCAGAGAGGCTGACCCATCTGAACATTAAAGAAAACGGAACCTCAGATTGCCTGAGTCACAGACACTGAACATCTCTCTGAATTCCATTTGGGATAACTGTTTATAATATGCCCTAATGAAGTTTACGTTCCAGATGCTGAGAAACCTTCCTACCTCTCCCTTTTATAGGAAAAAGGAAAACATGATGGTAATNGCACTTACACATATGCAGGCAATATACTCATACACATTAAAAAAAAAAAAACCAACAACAACAAAACTAGATTCCCAATGTTTGTTTATTTGTTTATTTATTTTGGTCTTTCAGAGACAGGGTCTCCCTGAAGCCCCAGCTGGCCTGGAACTCGCTAAGTAGACCAGGCCGGCCTTGAACTCACAAAGATCTGCCTGCCTCTGCCCCCCAAGTGCTAGGATTAAAGGCGTGCGCCACCACACCCAGCAGTGGTGATTTCTTATGAAACAGGTATAACTACCTTCTTTAATCTGACTGATAGACATAGGAACTGTGAAATGATAAGTCTGTATTTAGAGCCAAATATAATAGTAAAGTCTTTATAAGCTGTGTAATTAAGCAAAATATATTAATACAGGAGAGGTCTGATATCAGCAATGGATTATTCTGCCTAGGAGATGTTGGCTAGGGGATTTAAGCCCCCCAAAATGATTAAGGTCTTTTGCCTATAAGTGGGATATTTTCAAGGAGAAAGGCCGTAAGTCCTTGTTGTCGAAGACCTGGTGTAAGCATGGAAAAATGTTTTGAGATGTCACTTGCTATTGTACAGTTGGCCTCTGAAATGCCAGAAAGTGTTACCAAAGGCCAATAAAGCAATAAAGCAAAATATTGGTATCATTGAGTCAAGCGAGACTCTATGTCAGCCTCAGCTACACCTCCCCTGCTTGGAAATACTGTGCAACAGTGGCAGCCATGTGTATGTGTGTGTGTGTGTGTATATATATATCCCAAATCTAATTGACTATTAGCTCTCTCCTTGGAGGAATAATTCATGGTTGGTGCCACAAGCTTATGTCCTCTAGTGGTTAGGAGATCATATAAGCCACAATAAGAACTTGTCACCTTTTATAGAAAAGCCACAGTTTGTGGATTAGCATACCATCCAAACATCTGTGTCTATGCTCACAGCTTAGCTTGCATTAATAACTAGTGCCGTTTAAATGCCTGTACATCTAATTGCTTGTGCTTTTAGTAGGATTAAAAAGGTACCCTGGATAAGCTGTCAATCCATGTGGGAAACGACCTGAACAGATTAGAGTCCAAAATGACATCTCCAGAGAAAATAGACTGTTTTGCTTCTTGCCCACTTGTACCCCTTTCCCAAAGCCTAGGGAACAAATTGTGGAAGAGGAGGTGTGGTAGAATGTAAGGGCTGAGGAGAAATTGGGGTGAATCGTGAGACTACAGCAATATAGACTGGACTCTTATTTGATCAACATGCTTGTGCATACAAGCTTCTCCAATTGGACTATGGGAACCTTGGGTTGTTCAAAATTTGGACATAGATACTTGCTAATTGGTTTTACATGAATGTTACTTACATTCATTGCTTATGCTTGACAATTAGTTTACATCATGGTTTTGATTTTTGGATATTAATTGACCTTAGTGTGAAAATAAAGTTTCAGGTCTGACTTGCCCCCCACTGCCTAGCACACAAAACAGGCTTGAGCAGCTGGCTATTCAAAACTCAGGTTCCTTTGCATTGTTAGCCTCATCCATGGCTCCCCTGCCTCTCAGAAAAATTTAAAAAATAAAATTAAAAGGGTGAGATGTAGGAAAACTTTGTTAAGATGGGTTGCATTCTAAGCCAATGGGACCTCCCTGGCCAAAAAGGTTTAAGATTCGGCCCTGAGAATTGAGTCACGTTTGCTATATAACCAGACATTTTGCAATAAAATCTCTCTCTGCATTTGGACCTTAACATGCGCCCATGTGGTGTGCTTTCCTGTGCGTGTTTTCCACATGGGTTGTCCTGGGATTAAGTGGGCCCCACCACAATTCTCGGCAGCCTACCCACAATATAGCCTGTTACATTTCTTCACCCACATTTACCCTTGTAGATATGGGAAGAGAACAATTATCCTTGGGTCTGAGTGGGAAAACCCTGGACCTATTCTAACACAATATTACTTACTCCTTTTTATTTCCAGAATGTTGGAAATAATAACAGAAGACAGCAGGCTGGAGAGATGGAAAAGAGCATTGGCTGTTTTTTGCAGAAGACCCGGGTTTAAATCCCACCAACCACATGGTAGAGAAAAACTATCCTTTTAGCTCCAGTTCCAGGGAATACAAGGCCCTCTCTGTCCTCCACCACACTGCAGGACACATGTGCACTGACATACGTGAAAGAATAACACTCATCAAGTTGACAATCAAGATGAACCATCACAATATTGTTGTCAAAGTAGATCAAAACATTAATTATTCCTTAAAATTAAAGATAAGAGCTAGCTTATAATGTATGCAAGTTTTACTGCCCTTAAATCTATGACACAAACACATTAGCAGTATATGATAATTTTCATATCCATAAATTTGAAAACAAAAACTAAGCAGTTCATGCAAACAGTGATGTGGAATTAACTTTTCAATTTTAGACATACCAAAATTAATCCTTTGTACTTTTACCCCAGAAGAGGAGTTATACAGATACTGAAAACATTTGCATTTAGAGAGAAGAGATAGGACAGAGAAACAGATGCAGTTTTCTTTGTCTTTGAATAAGTGTGTATTGTATTGTTGTAAAATACAAGGCATTCCATGGACATTTTTTTTAATTTTATTATTTTTTTATGTGTATGAGTGTACTGTCTGCATGTAGGTCTGTGCACCCATGTCATGCAATGCCGCAGAGGTCAGAAGAGGGCGTAAGATTCAACTGGAACTGGAGTTAAAGATGGTACTCAGCCGCCATGTGGGTGCTGGGGATCGAACCCAGGTCCTCTGTAAAGAGCAGTCAGCACTCTTAACTGCTAGGCCATCTCTCCAGCCCCTCATGGACATTTTTAAAGCAAGAGAGATTATTCAGTCTGTGCTTCATGAATATAGGTTTGTCAATAAGCTGACTGTATTCCCCATATCATTCTGTAAGAAGGAACTGATGGCACTAGTCCAATCTTTAGAGAAGTAGGAAATTCCAAGGTCAGCTCCCCCCTTGTTCTTGTTTTCAATGCTGGAAATGCTATTCCAAAAATAGGAATGATTAATCCCTCTGGCGAACACATCTCAACTGTGTTTGGAAGCATAATTTCACTAAGTACATTGCCAACTGCATTCACACTCACAATGCACATTGTACTTTACATTTCAGGAAAGGGAGATCCTTGCCTTGTAGATGATGTGATTAATTGACAATGTATGCAAGAGTCTTAGGAATCAGCATGTAAGGATTATGCACTAACAGGGTTTCTGTTTCCATACCTGTGTGCCTGTATCTTCCTTTACTGCTGTTTTTTTTTTTTTTTTTTTTTTTTTGAGACAGAATGTATAACAACCTGGAGCTCAGCAGCATGGCTAGACTGTCTGGCCAGCAGGCTTCAGGGATCTTCCTATGGACTACTTCTCATGGTTGAGATGACAGGCAGCTGCCACCACATGGAGCATTTATGTGTTAACTGGGGACAGGCACTAACATCTTGATGCTTCCAAGACAGGAACTTTATAGAATGGGCCATTTCCTCACTCTCTGATGCTTTTCCTAAAGACACACACACACACACACATACACACACACACACACACACACACACACACACACACACACTTAGAGTTCCTATGAATTCCATTTAAGCTATTCTACACTTGACCTTCAGAGAGAGAGTCTAAACTGCTGACCTTCTTATAATGTTAACTTTCATTTGTTGATGTTATTTTCCAACCATTTGTCTTTGATATCTCTGTGCAGCAGAACGGTATCTATCCATGCAATGTTATCAGTTCCTTTCTGCCACAGCGTCCTGCATTTTTCTTAAAGTGAAGATACAGGAGAACATTCTTGAGAGGAGAAGAATATTACATTAGGAAGAAACAATATGTTACTGCTCCCTCTCCAACTGACAGTGACTATCATTCTCTGGGCATAAAATGGTACTTAGTTTCCTCTTCCTAGTACATCCAAGACTATCTAAGCTACTGACGTGAATCTATTGAGAGTAAAAATAGTATTGTCACTTGGAATATCTCAACACTCTCGACAATGAAGGACAAAATTTAATGCGATTAATGCACGATGTAAAGAGCTAACAATGATAGAAGTCCGTTTTTAACAACCCTTTATACTGTACCTATGGACAAGAGTGTAGCCTTATTCAGCATAATTAAAAAGATTGATAAGGGATTAGCTACTAAGCAATAAAAGAACAAACACACTCTTAATCAGTATTCACTACTGATTTAATTTTATCTCTACATTTTAATCTTTTATTTACCATTATTATTTTTTCGCTAGGAGTGTATTGCCTACATATATTTAAGTGCAACCAAACTGTACAATGCCCATGGAGTTCAGAAGAGGGGATTTGATTCCCTGGATCTGGAGTAATAGACAGTTGTTAGCTGCCCTGTGGGTGCTAGAAACTCCTTGGTCCTCTGTAGAGGAACCAGGTTTGATTCCCACTATTCCCATTGCATCTAACAACCATCCATAACTTACTTCTATAAGACCAATGCCCTCTTCTGGCATCCTCAGACACTGCAGACATGGATGTACCTTCATGCATGCAGAAAAATCACTCACACCCATAAAAATAAATAAAAGTTTAAAACTGGGCATGGTGGCATACCCCTTTAATCCTAGCACTCAGGAGGCAGAGGCAGGCAGATCTCTGTGTGTTCAAGGCCAGGCTGGTCTAGAAAGTGATTTATAGGCCACCTGGGGTTACAGGGAGACCCTGTCTCAAAAACATCAAAAAAATCATTTGATCAATCGATCAATAAAAGTTTTAAAGATTATAGTATAAGTTGGACGATGTTATGAGGAATAGCATTTGTATTTCCAAAAGTATTCTGTGAGAAACACTAGCATTTGGGAAATTCTCCATATGAATTTTGCAAAACAGGAACTGGGAAGATAGAGCAGTCTGTAAAGTATTTCCTACACAAGTATGAACATGTGAGTTCCATCTTCAGCACCCTCATAAAAAAGCCAGGTCCTCTTCTGTAACTGCAGAACTGGGGAGGTAAAGACAGCAAGATATCTGGAGCTGGCTGGACAGACAGGACACCCAAAGTTTTGAACTCTAGACTTAGTGAGAGTCCTTGGTCAAAAAATAAGGAGTACAATGACTGAAAAAAAATATGGGGTATTTTAACTCCTGGCTTCACAAAGATGTTAAGGCAAACACACACACACACACACACACACACACACACACACACACACACCAAATTTAAGAATGCATTCGTGTAAACAGTACATGAAATACTATTGACAAAGCCTAGTGTACGAAGCCAATCATTTTGCTATTTTCAAATAGACTGAACCATTTAAACCCAGGAAAAAGTAACACTAATTTTTTCTTAAAATCGTGTCTCAGATATGTGTTTTACATTACAGAAAATCTAGACAGTATCTCTGTTAAAATATATTTCAATTAGGCAGGCATTAAAGCTCACATCTTTAATCCAACATTTGGTAGACACAGGAAGGCAGATGTCTGTGAGTTCAAGGCCAGTTTGGTTTACACAGAAAGCTCCAGGCTAGCCATGGACACATAGTTAAATTCTCTATCTAAAATGAATAAATTAATAAAAATGCAATTATTGTCTGATCTTCAGGAAAGATAATGAGAGAGAATTTGAATGTAAATACCTAAACTTGTCAGATTTGAGTGGATATCCTAGATACTAGAAGTGTCATTCTTTTCAAACAATTTAAAATTATAGGTCTAGCATATAAAGCCTTAGTTATTTAGAGAAATGCTCCATCTATTCCTAAAGTCTCCAATGCTTTTATCACGAAGGCCTCCTGAATATTGTAAAATGCCTTTCCATCATAATCTACATAATCTAGATGATTATGTGATTTCCGATTTCTCTCTTTTAGTGTTTTGTATGGTGTATAGTGACTTAAACATAATGTTACTTTCTGAGATGAAGTCTACTTGTTCATAACATATGATCTTAATATGTTTCTGAGTTTGGTTTTCTGGTAATCTATTCAGAATTTTTGCTTTGAGTGGCATCATTAAGTTGTTTGTTTGATATATGCCAGATATTTTTTTGATGTGAACATTATTATTACAAACTTTCTCTTTAAGATACTATAATGGCAATATACAACAAACCAATAGCTCACAGTATAGTAAATGGAATCAAACTAAGAGCATTTCCTCTAAAATCAGTAATAGAAGATGGATGCCCACACTGTTTTCTTATTTATATTGGTACTCCAAGTCTTAGCTATAGCAATTAGATCAGAGAAAGCATAAAGTGGGTCTCAATAGGAAAAAAAGAATTTATTTTTTTTTATTATTATTATTTATTTTTGTATGTGTATGAATGTATTGTCTGCATGCAGGTCTGTGCACCCGTTTCATGCAATGCCGCGGAGGTCAGAAGAGGGTCTCGGATTCCCCTGGAACTGGAGTTCTCCTGGAATTGGAGTTACAGACGGTTCTTAGCCGCCATGTGGGTGCTGGGGATTGAACCCGGGTCCTCTGCAAGAGCGTCGGCGCTCTTAACCGCTAGGCCATCTCT
>VZQC01011640.1:3746473-3786166 GCA_009823505.1 Rhizomys pruinosus
CTGGTGCTGACGGAGGAGTCTTGCTTGACTCAAGGAGACCTATATTTGCTTTATTGGTTTAGTGGTCTTTGGTAACACTCTCTGGCATCCCAGAGACCATCTGTATACTTGCAAGTGTGGTCTCCATACATCTTTTCCATGTTTGTATCAGGTCTTCAACAGCAGGGCCTTATCGCCTCTCTTCCTGCAGATATCCCAGTTAGGACGCAAGGAGCCTTTACCATTTGTGGGGGTTTGGATCCCCAACTCCTCTTCCTTTCTAAGCTGGCCCTATCTGTACCTCAAAGTAAAGAGACTATACATTCAGGAAGAAAATTAAAACTAAAAACTAAAAAAACTGCTAAGACAGCCTGCAGATTGGTTTTGCACGAAGGATGCCTGTACTCACGGATTATCACTTATAGCTAAAAAATGAAAAAAAAACAAAAAAAAAAACAGAGAAAGATGCAAGACAGTTACGGCAGAATACATGATCTGGGATGGGGTGGGGGTGGGGGGGAAGGGAAAGGGAAATATGCCTGATCTGAATTGGAAAATGATGTACAAAATGCACAAAGCATCAATAAAAATTAAATTAAAAAAAAAAGAAGACAAAGGCCTCTACCAGAAGAACTTCAATGCATTGAAATAAAACATCAAATAGACACTTGATGATAGAAAAGCATCCGATGCCCCTGGTTTCTCAGAATCAATACTTTGAAAAGATCTATACAATCAAAATTAATCAAGGCCTATCAAAATTTCACCATCATATGTCACCGATCTAGAGAAAAGAGTCCTGAGAATTCCTAGGGACCCACAACAGTACATGAAACAGGCAAAAACAATCTTAAAGAGTAAAAGCACAGCTGAGGGTATCATAATACCTGACTGTCAATTACAGTACAGGGTTTGAGCAATCAAGACAGCTTCGTACTGGCATAAAAAACAGGTGGGCAGACTATAAGAACAGAAGACAGGATCACGAAATGAATGAACAGAGCTGTGCCCACCTAATTCTTATTACAGGAGGCAAAACTGACCTTGAAAAAAGCCTATTCAATAAAAGGTGCTTTAATAACTGTATATCCACCTGCAAAAGAATGAAATTATATTCACCAAGGTCACTTATATGGATCAAAGACCTTAAATTCAAATATGAAATGCAAAGATTTATAGACACACGAAGGCAATAATCTTCAGGATACCAAAGTAAACAAGAACTTTTTGAACAGAACATCAGTAGCACAGACTAGCCTCAAGTATCATCAGATAAGACCACAGAAAATTCAAGGCTTTTCTAAGGCGAGCAAATTATCTGAAAAGCATACAAAGGAAAAGGATGAACCCTCATTCACTGGTGGTAGGATTTCAAGTTAGACCACAGCCATTGTAAAAATCAGTTTAGAGTTTACTCAGAAATTTAAAATTAGAACAACTATAGGATCCAGCTATTGCACTCCAGAATATATACCCAGAGAACTCTATACCCAACTGCAGCAACCTTTGCATCCCTGTTTATTACTGTTCTATTTAATATAGTGGTAAAATGGAACAAAATTAACTGTCCATCAGCAGATGCATGGATAATGAAAATATGGTACACAGATAAAATGGATTAATATTCAGTTCCAAGGAAAAGTAAAATCATAAAATTTGCAGGAAAATGGATGAATCTATAATGTATAATATTAAACAAGGTATAACCCATATGTTCTCAGTCTTATGTGGATCCCAGCATGGAATGTATATAGGGATGCATGTAAACATGCACATGGGGACTATGCTTTAACATTCAGAAAAGAGAACGAAGGCGATTTAAACAGGCATACTAATGAATTCACACTTGGTTTAAGTAAATGAATGCTCTCTCAAAATGGAACACATTTGCAATGGAAACAGTTCCTTAAATTTGTAATGTCTCCCTGTGACTGCACCTTACTGGGAAATTTGCATTTTAAACTATATTTTTTCATTGTTGAAATATTTCCACATGCTACATGTTTGTAAGTATTAATAAGCAGTATACACACATACACACAGACACACACAAACACAGTGCAGAAATCAGAGAAAAATAAGTGGTGACCAGATCACTGACAAATGAAAATGCATTCTCTTTTTTTTTCATTTTTTTAAATTTTTTTATTAATTTTATTTATTTCTGTATGTGTATGAATGTACTGTCTGCATGCAAGTTTGTGCACCCGTGTCGTGCAATGCCGCGGAGGTCAGAAGAGGGTCTCGGATTCCCCTGGAACTGGAGTTCTCCTGGAATTGGAGTTACAAATGGTTCTCAGCCGCCATGTGGGTGCTGGGGATCAAACCGGGGTCCTCTGTAAGAGTGGTTGGTGCTCTTAACCGCTTGGCCGTCTCTCCAGCCCTGAAAATGCATTCTCAATAAAATGATCAAACTGTAGACTCATGACTCCACATATAAAATAATCAGTGATGATTATTCACTTTTGGCTTGGCGCTTGATTTTTTTTTAGCAAATACGGATGATGGTTACAGTTGCAATGGATCTATATCACACTGCAATCTCCTCTCTCTCTCTCTCTCTCTCTCTTCTCTCTATATATATCTATATATATATATATATATATATATTGGAAAATGTACCTGTGGCATCTTACTACATGAATTAACATTTTTTCACTTAGTAGTAATGGTGAAAAGCTGGCTGCAGACACTAGAAATAAAATTCATGAACATCTTTTCAACAATGTAAAATCTGTAGCTGACACATTTTCACAGAGACTGCATTCACAGTGCATCTTCAAACTCTTGTGCATTAAGAATTCAGTGTCTTGGGGGGAGATGGCTCAGTGGACTGGAATTTGGAACCCCAACATGCACCTGTGGATGTCAGTGTGTGTCTGTGATACCAGCCCTTGGGAGGCAGAGGCAGGGGGAATCTCCGTGAGATGGAGGCCAGCCTAGTCTACAAAGAGAGATCCAAGCTAGCTGAAGCTACAGAGAGAACTTGTCTCAAAAAGACAAAAAATAATAAAATAAAGCAGAAAACAATTACAAAAGATACATGGCATTGATCTTTGGTATTTAATTGCAGAGAAACACACAAACACACACACACACACACACACACACACACACACACACACACACACACACACCCCAAGCGCATTTACATGTGCTCAGAAGAAATTAATTTGTACATTCATACCAGGACATGGAGTGCCTGTCTATCCATCTGACTCTATGAGTTTATTATCTTGCCAGATTTTACTTCTTAATCTTCATCCCAAAATGGGATAATTGAACAACCAATCAAATATCATTAAAACCAGCAAGCAAAACACTTAGTATTCTCCAAGGATGCCTTAAATTTTCTAAGTAATTGAGAAGAAAATATATTGGCTCTAATAATAGTTCATTTAGAAGACTTAATGAGAGATCACTGCTAAATAATTTATATTCTTCTGTCCCTCTATGGGACCACAACAAATAATGAAAACAAAACCATGTTAAAATTATCATTGATAGCTACTTCTAACTTACTTTAATCTATAGAAAGAAACAACAGATATTCCATTTTTCTCTTTCTTCTGACGAATAAAATTCAAAGAACTAAATAATAGCAGGAGACAATAAAAAGTTTGTATAAAAATTCCAGCATGAGAGAAATTTTTTTCATCCTTTCATCTGAAGTGAGACAGTTCCAGAAGTCTCTTTTTGCATGTGATAGATTACAACCCTGAAGCTATTCAGCTCTGGATTATTTTGAGGAAGAAGTTCATTCAGAAGCTTAGATATCCCCATGTTAACTGAAAGGCATGAACAGTGGATTAGGGAATTAGCCCAAGATTATTAGTTCATTTGTAATGTTCTGTCAACAATTAGACTTTAAGGATGACGGTTTCTAAGTGGGAAAGCTGAATCTCATGTTACACTGACAGATATTGACATGGGATGTGTATCACAAAAGCACACGCAGAGAATCTCCACCTACTCAACACTGCAATACACCACGAAAATTTCAAGCAAACCACACATGGCTGAGAACAGTGCTTAGATAGAATAAGATAGCCTACAATAGATCATGGTCCTCACAATTTTGTATATATTAGTGGGATACTCTCCACTGATGGTTGAACAGAGAGACAGAGACAGAGAGTAACAGAGAGAGTGAGTGACAGAGAGGGAAAGAGAGAGAGAGAGAGAGAGAGAGAGAGAGAGAGAGAGAGAGAGAGAGAAAGGGAAAAGCTGAATGTGTGAAAGTATATGCTGGAGTTTTGTGTATGTATATATGTATGTATATGCACACTCATGCAGAAAGCAGTAATGTGTCCTGCCTTAAGAGACTCTAACTTATTGAATTTATTCTTTCTGTGACAGGGTCTCTTACTAAAGCTGGAGCTAGACTGTAGTTCATTCCTATTTGCCACAGCCTGTGGAGGTATGAATGGAGGTATTATAGAATGTTTCCCTAGCATGCAGGAAGCAATGGGTTCAATGTTCACTATTGCATAAACCATGTGTGGTGGCTGTGATAACAGCACTCTGGTGAGATCAGAAGTTCAAGGTCATCTTTAGAATAAAGGAGGAGTTGAAGGCCCTCCTGGGACAAAGATATAATGTCTCGAAAAACAAATGGGGGGGATCTCCCAAGACAACCTGAAGCACAGGTAGGAGCTGGGTGCTTCAGCCAGGCGGATTGTTTGATTGCATTTCGTTGTCTTTGGCCCGATTGGACTGTGTGGCTGTGGGGGCAGAGTTGTCCTCCCAGCTGGTATTAGAGATGGCTGAGAAACATCTTAAGAAGTGTTCAACATCATTAATCATTAAGGAAATGCAAATCAAAACCACTTTAAGATATCATCTTACTCCAATAAGACTGGCTAGGATCAGGAAAACAAATGATTTCAAGTGCTGCAGAGGTTGTGGGGAAAGAGGAACACTCATCCACTGCTGGTGGGAATGTAAACTCGTACAGCCACAATGGAAAGCAGTGTGGAGAACCCTTGGAAAACTTGGCATGAAACTGCCACCTGGCCCAGCCATACCACTCCTGGGCATGTACCCACAAGAATCATCTCACTGCAGAGATACATGCACAGCCGTTTATTGCAGCTCTCTTCGCAATAGCAACGAGCTGCAACCAACTCAAGTGGCCCTCAACAGAGGAGTG
Source organism: Rhizomys pruinosus (assembly GCA_009823505.1). Lineage (NCBI taxonomy): Eukaryota > Metazoa > Chordata > Mammalia > Rodentia > Spalacidae > Rhizomys > Rhizomys pruinosus. Next base: position 3,751,605 of record VZQC01011640.1, read on the forward strand.
GATAGAGAAAATGTGGTACATCCACACAATGGAGCTCTATGCAGCAGCAAAGAAAGATGACATCATTAGCTTTGCAGGTAAATGGCTAGAGCTAGAAGATATCATGCTGAGTGAAGTAACACAGTCCCAGAAAAACAAATGACAAATGGTATCCCTCATCTGTGGATACTAGCACCAATTACCTAATTGTATGGCAAACTGAGCAACGTCAATGTGATCTGAAAACAACTGTGCTCTTATATTTTGAATCCCTTAAAATATAATAAAAATATATAAAAAAAATGGATACAGAGTGTCAGCACCTTGGGTGACAGAGAATGTTAAAATATAAACAACAGTGGCGCACGCCTTTAATCCTAGCACTTGGGAGGCAGAGACAGGTGGATCTTTGTGAGTTCAAGGCCAGCCTGGTCTACAAGGTGAGTTCCAGGACAGCTGGGGCTGCAGGGAGACCCTGTCTCGAAAACACCAAAAAAAATAAATAAATAAACAACTCCATTACTGATATTTTCTATTTCAAATAAAAGCATTTTAAGTTTCTCTCTCTCTCTCTCTCTCTCTCTCTCTCTCTCTCTCTCTCTCTCTCATACACACAAAATAGAATCAAATAATCTTCTGGTTTTAAATATATAATATTCACATCATTTAATATCTTAGTGGTTCAGAATTTAAAAATCATGATGGCTGGAGTCTAATCAAGCATCACTTTCTTGTAGAATATGGAATAAATTCACTGGGGCAAGAAAAAAAATAGCAGGATATTTTCTCAATGAGCAACTTATCTTCACCACCAGCAGGGAGGGTTAGGGCCAGCAATAAGAATCCATCACTTTCTGTATCTCCAGGCAAATGACACAGACTACTGAGACCAAGGGAACTTATCTGTTTTATCACTGAACCTCACTCTTCCTTCTGTAAATTATGCACAGAAAGTTCAAGTGTGTTTGTGAGCCAGGTATGAAGGCTCATGCCTATCACCCCAGCCTTTAGGAGGGATGGAGAGTTTGTGGAAGACAGGACTACATAGTGTCTCAAAGAACCTGACTCCATCAAGTCATGTAGCCTATATTTAAAACACCTGTTCAAAGTTTATGAACTATACTTGAGGGAGTGAGATCCCCCAGTCAGTCAGTTGCATGCTTTGTACACATGAAGATCAGACTTGAAGCCTCAGCACTCATGGAAAAAGCCAGGTACATTGGTGTCTGCCTGTGTCCTCAGCAAAGAGGAAGGGAATACAGGTGAGTCCCTGAGGTTTGCTGGCTGACCAGTCCAGCAGAATTAAGACTCAGCTTCAAGCAGAGTACCCTGTGCCTAAAACAAACTGAGGAAGACATCGGATATCGAACTCTTGTCTCCTCATTTATGTGCAAACTTACAACATACAAACAGGGGGAAAGAGAGAGCTATGCTGGATTTACTGCTGGAACCCCTAATATGAAAGGATATAAGGAACCATTACTGTACTACGTTAATAATTAATGAAATATATACTGGTATATTAATTTATGAACTCAATAACTTCCTGAGCTTCCCTACCACCATCAGAGAAATCAAACCATAACAGTGTTGTAGTGGTGAACACCTTTAACCTCACCACTGAGGAGGCAGGGGAAGGCAGATCTCTGTGAGTTCAAACCCAGCCTGGTCTACACAGTGAGTTCCAGGACAGCGGAGGCTACAGGGAGTCCATGTCCCAAAACGACCTATGGAAAAAAATCAAACATATATATTGGTAAACATGTCTGAAACCTGTCAAGTGATTAGTATTTCAGATTTGACAGAACATTCTCTGTCTGCAGGTTCCAGAAAGCCCTGATACTAATGTGAGGGAGAGTCAGAGGTGAAAATGTACATGCAAGGGTGTGAATGTGTCCATGTGATACTCTATTTACAAAATTTGCTTGCTCATTTCAGGATTACTGCTGACTTTCTTAAACTGTGACATCTATGTGTCAATGGCATTTGGTCAACTTTAGCTAAATTTTCTGGCCACTGGAAATTGAATCATATTAGCTTATAAAGAAAAATAAACAATTAACTGAACATATCTAAGTAGGTATACTTGTTGTCGAGTTCTGTTTTTTCTCTATTCATAGACTAAAAGCCGAAACAGCAGGGGAAAACAACTATATTGGTTCCAAGAAAACTTGAAGAAACTGATGAAGGAGGAACAACAAAATAAACTCCTGTACATGTGCAAGCAAAGCCAGAAGACAGTGAAAGTATTAGTTGAAAATCATTTAGAAACCATATATTTCACATATCTCCTTACTGAGCGGGGCTGATATCTTTGCTGGTAAAGGCACATTTGATTCCTGGGACCACATGTTAAAATGAGAGAAATTACTCTCAAATATTGTTCTCTGACATGCATATGTGTCTCCTGTCATGCCAACACACACACATACACACACACACACACACACACACACACACACACACACAGAGCAGTCTTCTGACTTCCCAACTCACACCATGGAATGCTTATACACAGATACACATATAATAAAAATATAAACACACGATATATAAGTCATATTAGCCAACTGTGTCTGAAGTCCGAATTGATTGTTTTTGTTACAATAGTGAGGAGCTTATTAAGCCATTATGAGTTTAACAACTAACTAGATGTAGAAGAAATTTCATTACATTTCAACTAATTGGGTGGTATATGTCAATATCTGGACTCTTTTTGAGAGTGAAGTGGTCTTTATACCAGATATTTAAAGTATCAGGACTATCTCTTGTGAACAAAGTTTCTGGAAGAGAAACTGAGTGAGGGAGGCTTGTTCTTCTATAAAGGAATAACTCTGGATAGGCTGACCAGGTCCCAGTAAATGAACTCACACTTGCAGACATCTGGGGATACAAACTTGGCCTTAACATATATACCAGAATGAAATTCACTGTGGGTAGTTACAGATAGTGCAGATAAGGTAGGGGTCTAAGAATGATTAACATGTAAGAAATACAAAAAAAATCAATATATACATATATATAAACTGCATCCTTGAACCTTCTACAAGTAGGCTCAGAACTTTGGAATATTGCAGGTACAGAGACTAATGATTACTTATCTTGGGCTATCTTTAGCCCTATAAATAACTATTCCTTGCCTACCATTGTGTCTAACCTAACATCTCTTTAAATATCAGATGAAGGCTTTACAAATGTAGGGACTTAACAGACTACTGTCTCTACCAAGCCAAAAATTTAGACAGTCATCAGATAGAAACTGAGGTCTGATTGCTGTAAGCTGCCCACGCCGTGTTTCCACCAGTGTATTTGTAAAAGTACCTTCATCGATGAGCTTTCTTCTATATCTCTAAACAATCTTCATGAAATTTCTACCTCATGGCATCGTGGTCTTCAGGGAGACCCAAATCTGTGATGTCTGGCTATGGACACTCATATTTGCCTCCTGACAGCTCTTTCCTTTGTTGACATCCCCATTTGCCTTCGAGGATGCTACTTAAAACGTTTCCTGTCAAATATTTCAGTATAAGCCACCAAAGTTTACTATTCATGGGTAATAATGATGAAAGTGAAGAATGGCACAAAACGCCTTTCAGAATGCAGTATTACAAGAGTCAAATTCATAGATCAAAGAAAACATGAAACAAGTGATCGATCCTTCATGTTAGCACATACCTGGTTACCACCACACCACCCTTTCTGTCATCTTTGTAAGTTCAAACTACTGGAAGTTAAATCATTCCTGGAGACAATCAGACAGGAAGTGACATCATGAAGGGGCAGAGTAAGGGTTAGAATTATGTCTCCCCTGCAGATGCTTTGGAAAATTGGTACTATAACAGCATCTTTTGGCACTTTTTAACCAATTTTTGATACTAAAGGTTAATTTTTCTTAATCTTAATTTTTCCTAAGGGCCAGGGCATGAGTTCTTGAAGGTATTTTGTTTTTGTTTTGGGGGGTTTTTTTGTTTGTTTGTTTTTTCCAGTCCCCTCCCCATCTATTGTCAACTCACGTCTATTGACACCATATTAATGTTTCAGAAATTTTTGTCCAGAATAGACCCTGATAAAGTTATCACAAGATTTTTTCATAGAACTATGGACCTCAGTATAAACAACCCATTGAAATTAAGTCATTTTTCCTTTCCTTAAAACACAATAAACCTAGTATAAAGAAAAAAAATAATCTTTTTAGCACAATTGTTATAAATAAATCATGAAATGGGGAGCTAATATTATAGTAGCAAACAGTATGTACAATTTATTTTGGTTAATCTTTCCCTAAGCACCTTCCTTTCCCTTTCCTAGCTCTATTTGATCCTTTTGGCCCACAAGAGTGGTCTACTCTCCACATTAATCTCACATAAATGTATTATCTCCACTTCTAAATGCATCCCCCAACCCCTTGGCCCATTCTTAATTTCCTGGTGTCTACATATGCAAACATACTTCATCCTTTAATCAAGAGCTGATTTATTCTGCAGTATTATTCACATTTATTAATTTGGTAAATATTGGTCTGTTCTGTATACTAAATACTGTAACTCTTGTGGAAAAGAAGAACCATCAAGTTCCCCTCCTCTGTCTTCAATGTACCAACTAATACCTTCCCTAAATTTTTATACAATGCTAAATAACAAGCACTGATATTATAAAGAATATTTAATAGTTTTATAATTGTGCTCATTTTATTTTGCACACCAGCCTCATTTGTACTGTCTAAAATTCCTATCATGCTAATCTATAAAGGTAAATAATTCCATTAATTTGTATTCCCTCATATGTACATGACTATGTTCTTTAACTGTTAGGAAAACAAAATATTCTTTTTTGCATGCTCTTATAGTAGAGAGGGGAAATTTTATTTTTTTGCATTTTTGTTAAATTTATTTATTATTTATTTATTTATTTATTTATTTATTTATTTATTATTTATTTTGGGATTTGGTCCTGTTCTCTCACCTGAGGAAACATATAAGAATTTAGCAGTCATTTCAAGCATGAAGCCACACTTTACCTTAATCTCTGTCCGTAAAATAACCTTCAAAAAAAATCCCACAGGAAATCAGTGTAGGGGCATAAGCTTATAATTCCAGCATTTGGGAGTCTAAATCACATTGAGTACTGAAAGTTTGAGGCCACATTACTCTATACAGTGAGTTTCATGCCATCCTGAAATAAGATGAGGTTCTGTCTCAAAAGGAGAGAAAGGAAAGGGAGGGGAAAGAGAGAAGAGAGAGAGTGAGAAACAGACAGAGAGAGAGAGAGAGAGAGAGAAAGAGGGAGAGAGAGAAAGAGAGAGAGATTGAGAGAGGAAGAAATAACCACAACCAATCTTGTCTTGGTTGTTATTATTCTAATACTATTAAATTTCTAGTTTAGGGCTAGTTGTGATGTCTAACATAATAACTTTGGGCCCTTCCCAGGTTCAAAACTTTAAAAGAGAAGATGTAGTTTGGTCATCTACAAACAAAACTAAGTACAACACAAAGAATTTCAATGTTCCAGTTCTACCCTTGGCAATTACCTTCCTCATCATAAAATCAGAACCTTCTACCTAAAAACAAATTCTGTTCCATACAATATTGTACTTTTAAGTCTCCTGGTTCCAAGCCTTTTGCTTAGAAATGAAAACTACAGTTTCAGAAATATACTGTATGAAATTCACAAAAATTCAATTAAAAAAATGAATTCTGTGAAAGTTATTTTTCCTGAGGATATTTTTTTTTTTGGTCTTTTTGACACAGGGTATCCCTGTAGCCCCAGCTGTCCTGGAATTCACTCTGTAGACCAGGATGGCCTTCAACTCACAAAGATCTGCCTGCCGCTTCCTCCCAAGTGCTAGGATTAAAGACTTGAGCTACCATGCCCGGCTCTGAGGGTATGTTTTAAATTAGAACAAGTCATCTGTGTGGCAAAATAAATTCTAACATAAATCTCTAACATTCTTTCAAACTAATATTTAGAAAATAGTTCTCAAAGGCTGATGATAGCACAGCAGTCAGTTGTAGAAAGAAATATTAATTAAACTGGCACAAGTTGAAATTTTCAGGTATTCATACACTTAATGAATTATTTTCACATCCTAGGTGGCTTTTTTCATATAAAATTGCCAGCATTCTTTCCATGTGTTGAAAGGAAATGAATGGATGGTTCTTTTGGTTTTACATGTTATAATCTTTCTATTTCAACAGCAGCTAAACATTCACAGACTACATTTCAACAGAGGCACCCTCATTTTCAGCCTTATTCCTACAAATCTCTGCTCTTTTCTTCAGTTGTAATTACTCCAACTGAAGAGTCACAGGGCTTTCCAATGTTAGAAGGCCTTCTCACAGATGGGGAAGGAAGAAAATATCCTTTGTCTTCAGGTCTAGCTTTCATCTAGCCAAGCCATCGAGGGGACACAATAGAGGAAGTTCTAATATAGGACACCATTCATCAAGGGCTGGCCCTAATTGTCAGACAACCTACCACAAAGCATTCTTCTTAACAAAAGAAGCAATTAAAAAGGAAGCAAATCCAAGAGGGGACATACTGCAGATGTTCTCAGACCTGATAACACCCAGTTGTTTTAAATGACTATGGAATTGAAGTGTAAGTGGTTAAACAATAAAAATGTATAATAAAATAGTTGTAGATTCAGAAATTTTCATTTATTTCTCTAACTTTGCACTTATATGTAATGCTTCCTGTCAAATTATGAGCCAAAATTTGTCTGTGGTGTTAAGCCTCACGAAAGACCTATTTATGGAGCTTCTCCTTGGGAACAAGACATAGTGATTATGTTAAATTTAATGATCCTTACAAGCTACAGATGGAAATTACTCCAAGGAATTCCCAGTTGCTTGCGAAAGCCGTGGAAAAGTATGCAACTGAAAGGATGGAGACTGAGATGCCTTCATGCCTTGGCCGCTCATTAATATTCATCCAGATAAAAAAAATAGAAACTATAACAGAAATAAGATAATTGAATAACTCAGAAGACAGAGATTTACATATGATGTTATTCGAGGGCCACAGGTGCTGGTATAAAAAAAAAGTATGTATATACTGAAATACTTCGGAAAAAATCAAATGAGTCCATACAGAAAAGCAATAGGTAACTATTTTCTCTGATCTTATTTTCAATTCCACTATAGAAAAGTAATAGGAGATTATTAGGTTATGATTTTTTTCTTATGTGTTTAAGTACATGCCCATGTTCACGTGTGTGCAATGTGGTATGCATGTGGAGGTGAGAGTGCAGCCTTGGTGTCACATCTCATTTACATTAGAGCTTCTTCTTTGAGACAGAACCTCTCACTGGAGCCATCCATGTAGGCCATATTGAGGGGACTGTGAGCTCCAGGCATCTTCTTGTATCACTTTCCCCAGCACTAGAATTATAAGTCCATGCAACTAGGCCTTTGTTTTGTTTTGTTTTGTTTTGTTTTGTTTTGTTTTGTTTGTTTTGTTGGTTTGCTCTTTTATCCGCATGCTACAGGTGCAGTTCAGCTGCACATGCTTACACCCACACACTTTGCTAATGAGCTATCTCTCCCCCCTCCAGTGCTTTTTATATAACATTGCCAATTACCTGTGAAAAATACTTACTAGAATCAGTTTATGAAAAAAAATAGAGAGAGGGGGATTTAGAACTTAACTCTGCTGAATAGAAAAACGGTATGATTGGAATGTGAACTGTCTCCCACACACTGATGTGTAGAGTGCTTGGATCTGTTATTTTGGTATTATTTTGCAAGGGTCTGAAAAGCTTAGGAGATGAGACTTAAGTCAAAGAAGTAGGCTTCTGAATTTGAACCTTTCAAAGAAATGACTAGCCCACCCAGGTCTCTACTTGTCCCTGATCCTTTGTCTGTTCTTCCATTCTACCACCAAAACTTAGCTAATTGCAAATTGTAACACCACCAAGGAGGCTGGACCCCACCACGGTCCAAGAATATAAGCCAAATCCATGAGCTGAAATAAATCCATTCTTTTTATTAGATTTATTCTTTTTAGATTAAGTGTGTGTGTGTGTATGTGTGTTTGTGTGTGTGTGTATGTGTGTGTGTGTGTGTGTGTGTGTGTTTGTGTGGGTATGCACACCATGTGTGTGCATTACAGGTGAAGGCCAGAGAAGGGCATTGGATTGTGTGGAGGCTAAACTTAGAGATACATGTGAGTCACTAGACATGAGTGTTGGGAAAGAAACCTGGGTCTTCTGCTAGATCAGTAATGCTTTTTATGATTTCTAAGACAACTCTCCAGCCACAGGTTCTTCCTCTCCTAAGGTATTTGTGTCAAGGATTGTTTTCATAGCAACCAAAAAGTAAATAAAACTCATGTCCAACAATGGCCTTGAAAAATTCCTATAATCTTAAACTAAGTTTAACTTCATCGAGCTATACCACTCCTGGGAATATACTAAGAGTTGTCTAAATCATCATACAACACAGATACCTGTCTATTCATTGCTTATGAATACTATAACTTATGAATACTATAACTGCTATTCACAATAGCTAAGATATGGGGAAAAATCTAGGGAATATATAGGAGATGAAATATTATTCAGCATTAAAGAATTGAATTGTGTTATTTGCATGGGAACCAATGTAACTAGGGCATATCTTATTGATATAAGCTAGAGTGAGAAAGATAAATATCACAGATTTGTTTCTATATGTGGAATCTTGATTTGTGTGAGTGTGTGTTTGTGTGTGTGTGTGTGTGTGTGTGTGTGTATTACCCACATGTACATCACAGACTATTTAAGAAGTGATTTAAGTCAATGAGAAGCAGAGGCATAGAAGAAAGAATAACTGTAAGGTGAACACGGGCCACATACGTGAATACACATAATGAATACACCCACTATTTTACACATAGAATACAAGCTAAATATCGTCATAAATTAGCAATAAGAAAACAACGACTAACAAGTCACATTGTACAAAGTTAATTACTTACACGGTCTCTGAGAATCCTTAGATAACAATTCAACCATGAAAAGAAATATCTACTTACTGGAAATACATTAAAATCGAAAATGATCTTTTTCAGATATTTAAATTTGCTGGAGAGAGCTAACAGTTTGAATTATAGAAAGAATCTCCATCTGTAAATGCTAATAGCTAGATATGGAGGAAATATCTTCTATACACAACCCTTTCCTTCAAATACAGTCTAGTTCCTATTATTTGACCATGAAAAGTAACCTGGGGTCTAATAGGTTGCTCTGGAAGAACCAGTTGGCATTCTGCATTCCTCTACAGGAGATGCAAACAGAAAGTCCACAGAAGATAGTGGTCTCCCTCAAGTGCCCTAAAACTGTATACTTTAAGCATTGTTCAGCTATGGTTCCAAGGGTGCATTTCAAAGAGGTTTCTACAGGTGATTTTGAATGGGAATAATTTCACACTCTGCAGCACTTTAAGAAAGATATCCTACATCAAGTATTCAGAAAGGAGTAAAATTAAATTCTTAAGAATCTCTAAATATCATTATGGGCTTTCTACATGAACTGAACATGACTTGTTTTGTATTACTTTTATTTTATTTCAAATAAATTACATAAAGAGCATTCTGGCAACAATTTGAAAATACTTTTGACTTGAGTTAATCTGGCAGAAAATGTATGTTAAAAATAATTGTATAGAAATCAATAAGAACAAAATCCAGTTGTTTTTGGTTAAGTTTCCTTCTCCTCCCATTCGAGGAAAGACAAATTTAGAGTGGGTACAACAATGGAACTATCAGGCAAAATGAACAGGAAGGGTGAACTTGATGTGGAAGTCTGTGGTATAGATCCGGTTTCACAAAGCCCCTCAAGCACAGGTTGGTGCCTGGGTCTCTTAAGATGTCTGTACTTCTGGGGCTGGAGAGATGTCCTAACGGTTATAAGAGCACCAACTGCTCTTGCAGAGGACCCGGGTTCGATCCCCAGCACCCACATGGCAGCTGAGAACCGTCCGTAAATCCAATTCCAGGAGAACTCCAGTTCCAGGGGAATCCAACACCCTCTTCTGACCTCCGCAGCATTGCACAACACGGGTGCACAAACCTACATGCAGACAGTACATTCATATAAATAAATAAATAAATGAATAAATAAATAAATAAATAAATAAATAAAATTTAAAATATATATATTTAAAAAAAGATGTCTGTACTTCTGATATAAGAAGGATTTGCACATTTCACAAGCCAATTTATCTAAAACCTTGGGGAACGTGGTGTGTAAGAGAATTTTTAATTTTCATCTGGGGCTAGAGAGCTGGCTCAGCAAATAAGAAACTCGGCTGCTCTTGTTGAAGACCTGGGTTCGATTCCCAGCACCCACATGGCAGCTAATAACTGTCAATCCAGTTCCACAGGGACCTGATTTTCTCTTATGACCTCTGTGGGCATTGCAAGACACTGGTGCACTTACATACATGCAGGCAATAAATCATACACATAAAAAATGAAAATAATAAATAAATTACTTTTTAAAAATTTCTTCTCTACTTCTGTTAAAAACAGTCATCCATTTGGATCCACAGAAGATCCAGGTCTACAACCTCTGTGTGTACCAAAATCTGGGAATGTTAACATCAAGTGCTAATGGCCTTTATGTTTCATAGGAAGTGAATTAGTGCAGTACTAAATTGTCAAAAGTTCTTTCATCCAAGAATTAACCAGACACCAGGCATATTGGAGCATATCTTTAATCCCAACACTAAGGAGTCCGAGGCAGGTGGATCTCTGTGAAATCTAGCCAGCCTTGTCTACATAGTGAGTTCCAAGCCACTTGAGGCTACAGGAAAATCTTGTCTCCACCAAAAAAGCAAAATAAAATATCTAACCAGGACTGACACAGCTTAGCATCCAAGACCAGACAAGATTGGAGGGCACTGCTATGTCAATATAAGTACTATATCTTGTAAAGAATAATGTTTGGTGGGCTGGAGTCATGGTTCAGATTTTAAGAACACTAGCTGCTCTTGAGGAGAACCTGGGTTGGGTTCCCTGCACCAACATGGCATCTGTAACTCCAGTTCCAGGGAATCCAACGCACTGTTTTGACCTCTGTGGCCATTGGATGACATGGATACACTTACATATGTGGAAGGAATATATGCATACACATAAAATAAAAACGAGAAATAAAATATTTTTAAAGAAGAATAATGCTGAGAAGAAAAATGACTTATCTGTGTTTAGTGTCAATTTACTGAGAGGAATAATCTATTACATAAATCCTGGATTATAAAGGTCAGACTAGATGCTAATTTTGAATAAGGGCATTTCAGCCATAGTGAGGACTATCCTTTTACACTCAGATGGTAAGTGTTCTCATGTTTTCAAGGCATCTTTTAGACAGGGCATGAACCACACTGTTTCAAAACAACTATAATCATTTAGTTTATATGTAGAAAAAGAGAAATTGGAGCAGGAGAGATGGTTTAATGATTAAAAGCACTAGCTGCTCTTGTAGAAAACCTGAGTTTGATTCCCAGAACCCTCATGGTGGATAAAAACTATCTAAAACCATCAATAAAGACCCAATGCATCCCAAGCTCAGCTGGTCACGATTACTGCCACCTTTGAGCAATCAATCATATATTTTACACTTACCATTGTGATTTTTCTCTCAGACAGTGCCTTTAACCACTTCTCCATATAAATCTACTTCATTGTTTTTTCCATTGCAGCCCATGTCTCCCTATTAAAATAAAAGAGAAACCTACTGATCTACCCTGTAAAACACGAGATGTAACTATTTCATTATCAGAATTATGTACCATATGAACTTTCTTATGGGTAGTAACAATAGCAGGAAGTGGGATAATTTAATCTGTAGCTTATTCTGTAATTAGTCAGGTAACTAATGAAAGCATACCTATGCAATCCCATTTTCTGAAGATTCTGTATATAACTATTTCACTATAAGTGCAAATTGGGAATACAGCATCCATAAAAATCCCTTCATGCCCTTGAATATGGCCAGCACTACATTTGCTTTTGAAGTTATTGATTTACTGCATATCTATAATAGATGTAAGCTTTCTAAATAGTATATGTTCTTTTTAAAATTTGTAAGCAGGTCCAATCTACATTTCAGCATCCATTATTTGCAATACCTACTCCATAATCTACATAGATTTCTATTTCTTTCAACCATCCAACAAAATGAGTAAGAATTAATATGTTGCTTGTGTCTTTGCTCTACTGCAGTAAAGAAATTTGTATTTGTTAAGTGCTTGCTCAATGCTTGGGGAGCACTTTAGTTGTCAACTAAATATGGAATCTTCTATTTACAGATGATGCTCACACAACACTGCAACTTCTACTTAAAGAGTAGTAATCAAAAGAAGTTCTTATTGGAGAAACAGCAGAATAACGCCTGACTTTTACACTCTCCTTTTACAACTCTCCAGGGATGGTAGAGCAATGAAAGAACAAACTAATATGCTTCTCAGATTATTTTACCACCAGTAGAATATTAGTAACAAGTGCATAAGGGTTTCGGATTTCATAAGTAATGAGGTACTGCATTATTAAAGTGTCAGAAAGCCAGGTCCGATCTTAATTATGCTTTCAATTACTCACAACAGCAAGCACACTGAGCTACATGCATGCTTTTCATCAATATGATGATTAAAGTATATTAATGCAAATGAATTTATATTTAACTACAAAACTAATTGCATCCATCTTAGGTGACCTTTCTTCAGCCATTCAGGGTGGTTATCACATTTATTTTCACATTTAGAAAAATCGATGTTCATGTGTTAAGGCATAAAACTCGTATGCTAGAGACTCCAGAAGTATTACATTTATCTTCAATACAAAGACTGTACACAGTTTAGGAAATTAAGGTACATTTTCATCTGAATAAGTAGGATAATAGTTGTCATAGATTGCATGTATAGGGTATGTCCATTTCAATCTTGTTGATTGATTATATACATACATACATACATACACACACATATATACACTTATGCATTTGGAAAAGTCACAATATAGCAGTTACTGAAAATGCTAAAATTTTTGCCTTCAAAACTCTCAAGGAATGAAGCCCTAGAGAAAGTCCATGTATCCGTGTATCTCACGTTAAACTTGTTCTAACTGTAGACTTCATGTAAGGGTGTCAAACAATCCCATCCTATCACTTACATTCCCACAGTTACATAGTTGTATTATTTTGGTCTGCTGGGTGATTCACTGTGGGCCATGACATGTATTTTGAGCTTTAAAGTGCTGTAATGTGCCTCATGAAATATTTCCAAGGTTAAAGAACAAATTTTCTAGATTAATATTCTTTTCAATCTTCCTTTAAAGTTTGACTTTAATCACCTATTTCACAAAGTCTAAAGACAAACTTCATAGCATATTGCTCTGTACCATCTAAGTGATTGCACTGTATGGTCTAATACTGTACATAAGAATTGTGGATGCCAGGCATGATGGTGCATGCCTTTAATCCCAGTACTCAAGAGGCAGAGGCAGATGGATCTCTGTGAGTTCAAGGCCATCCCAGTCTACAGAGCAATGTTCAGGCGAGCTGGGGCTACAGGGAGACCCTGTCTCAGAAAGTCAAAAAAACATTATGACTTCAGATGTATCACTATGATGATTTACAGTCTACTTAAAAAGTTTTGATTCATCCATAAAAGCAGAATTGTCTATATGATATGCCATGTTTGTTAGATTTTTAACTAGCCAATACAAACTATGAGTGGAAGATGTTCTACTTAACCCCAATTTACAAAGTACATTTATATTCAGAAATGTTATCATAAAATTCTTTCCATATTTTCATAAAATCTTAACATTAGTCTAAACACATGTACCTTTCAATGACTATCAAATGCAGAGGATATTCACAACAATAATGTTTCAAGTAAGCATCTTCACATAATTTTATTCATAGTATTGCAGATCTGAGTGTTTGTAGATATGTCCTCAGCCATTAGGACTCACCCTGGTAGTCAGCTAAAATACCTAGGATAAAAGGGATAAGGATTGGAATATTTTCATCAAGAAAAATGTTGGATAGGCCCTGACATACCTTATTAATCATCCTCGAGATTGGGCATCCTTCATCTAAAAAGCTTATAACCAACATGCTTCTTGCTTCTAGTTTAGATGTAATGAGTTATCTTGCCTGGGACCCAACTCTAAAATACTTTGCATATGCAAAGGCCACAGGATCTCTATGTCATATTTGTAATATATATATTTTTTTTATTCAGCAAAGATTCTTTGTTTTTTTTGAGACAGGGTCTCCCTGTAGCCCAGCTGGCCAGGAACTCACTCTGTAGAGCAGGCTGGCCTTGAACTCACATAGATCCACCTGCCTCTGCCTCCTGAGTGCTAAGATTAAAGGCATGCACCACCACACCCAGCTTAAAGAAGGTTCTTAGACTCCGTGTGGGTGCTGGGAATCAAACCCAGGTCCTCTGCAAGAGCAGTTGGTGATTTTAACCACTGAGCCATCTCTCTAGCCCCTCAGCAAAGTTTCTTAATGTGAGGTTCTTTTTCCACTTGATACAAGCTCAACTCAAAGGTTTTGTAGGTTGGAGGTAACAATTGGTTTGTGTGTGAAGTATTCTCCATGGGATCGTATGTTTGGTGGTACTCTTTGCAGAAAGCTGTGCAGTCATTAGGACATGAAGATTTGCTGAAGAAACTGTGTAACTTGGGCATGGAGGACTGTGCCTTGAGACTTTATAACCCAGGCCCACTTCCTGTTCACTTTCTACTCCCAGAATGCATTAGCAATGTCACTAGCTGTGTCCTGTTGATGCCATTTATTGCCCACTAAGATGGATCTGTTAAACTATATGACAAATTAAACTTATTCTCCTTTAAGTTTCTTTTGTCATGTTGTGTGTGTGTGTGTGTATGTGTGTGTGTGTGTGTGTGTGTGTGTGTGTGTGTGTGATGAATATCCAAGTTACCTAATATAGTTTTCAGGGCTGTGATATTTGAACATTAGAATATATTGTTTTGCATCAAAATAATATTCTCAAGAAATTCTTTCTTCAAACACTGTCATTTCAGTTCACAGAATCTGTTAAACAGATACCAGCCATGGGTTCTGAGGACAAGAAACAGATTAAAATGATGAATGTGACAAGAAATCTCTCCTCAAGCTGTTTGTGGACAGATGGTCATGACGCGATGACTACTGTTGATCATTCCATAAGCTCCCACTGTAGCTGATCATAAGATAGAGATGATGGCTAGGAAAAGGTGAAAACTGATACAAACTCTCAAGCGGCAGTTGAGGATGGCCTTGATCCCAAACAAGAGACCCTACATCACTAAGCAATTCAATATGAATGATTTGGCAAACAGCCTCCAGAACTTGGATATCAGACCTGTATAACTAACCCATACATAATGGCTTTTAGATAGATAACATAAATCACAAGGATATGTCTGCATATTTTTTTTAATTTTTTTAATTTATTTATTATTTTTTATGTGTATGTGTAATGTCTGCATGTAGGTTGGTGCACCGGTGTCATGCAATGCCAAGGAGGTCAGAAGAGGGCATCAGATTCCCCTGGAACTGGAGTTAAAGATGGTTCTTAGCCACCATGTGGGTTCTGGGAATCGAACCTGGGTCCTCTGCAAGAACAGTAGGTGCTCTTAACTGCTGAGTCATCTCTGCAGCTAGGTCAGCGTATTTTTTAAAACTAAATATAATTCAGAGGAGGCTTGTAAGTAAACTGAATTGTTAACGTGTTTACCTCAAAAGTTAAAAAACCTGAGTTGGAATTTAAGTCCCATGCAATAGGCTGAGCATAGTGGAATACCCTTATAATTTCTTGCACTGGAGAAGTATAGACCAGAGCACCTCTGGAGTTCACTAAACAGCCAGCCTAGACAGGCCAGTAAGCTGAAAGTCACATCGAGAGACCCTCTCACACAAAAAGGAAAGACACCTGAGTGTACACACACACACACACACACACACACACACACACACACACACAGAAACTATTTCAGAAATATCTTGAAATTACCCATGTCCAGACCAGACCTTCTTTTTATTATTTTTAGTTATATATATTTGTGTTTGTGTGTGGATATGTGCCCATCTGTGTAAGTGCCCTGTGGGTGCAGAGGACATAGATTCCCTGAAGCTCGGGTCCCTGGCGGTTGTGAGACATGTGGTATGGGTCTGGGCCATGAACTCAGGTCCTCTGCAGGAGCTCAACCAGATCTCCCTCTTGTGATTTTTTTTAATTTATTTATTTATATATATTTTTTATCAAATCTAGACCCGTGTCCCACCCCATCCCCCCACCCCACCAGAGCTCATGCATTCTGCCAAACATGCTTTTCATCTCTTTCTCAGTCTTTCTCAATATTCTCCATGAGGAAGTTGACTGTTTTGAGCAGAAGTTCACTGTTTCAGTCAGTTCTTTGATGCAGTCCTTTCTGTTGTTGTTGTTGTTGTTTTTGTTGTTGTTGTTTCCAATATGCATCACTCCCAACTGCTTTGGACAAAAGCTCAAGGGGCCATGCACAAGAAATACTTACAACTAGGTAATTGGCACTAGCATCCACAGATGAGGGATACCATTCGTCGTTTGTTTTTCTGGGACTGTGTTACTTCACTCAGCATGATGTCCTCTAGCTCCAGCCATTTTCCTGCAAAGCTCATGATGTCGTCTTTCTTTACTGCTGCATAGAACTCCATTGTGTAGATGTACCACATTTTCTCTATCCACTCATCAGTTGAGGGGCATTTGGGTTGGTTCCAGCTCCTTGCTATTGTGAAGAGAGCTGAAATAAACATGGCCGTGCATGTATCTCTGTGGTGGCGTAAGTCTTGAGGGTACATGCCCAGGAGTGGTATGGCTGGGTCGGGTGGCAAGTTCATTCCAAGTCTTCCAAGGGTTCTCCACACTGCTTTCCATAGTGGCTGTACGAGTTTACATTCCCACCAGCAGTGGATGAGTGTTCCCCTTTCCCCACAACCTCTCCAGCACTTGGTATCATTTGTTTTCTTGATCCTAGCCAGTCTTACTGGAGTAAGATGATATCTTAAAGTGGTTTTGATTTGCATTTCCTTAATGATTAGTGATGTTGAACGCAATTTATTTTTTAATGTAGTGCTGGGGATTGAACATAGATCTTCATGGATACCTTCAGGGATTTACATATATTTACATAAATGCCAAGATTAATGGAAATTAGTTCAATTCATGTACTAATTTGTCTCACACAAAATTTAACTCTCTCTCCCTCTCAAACAGAACATACTTCCAACAATATATATGTTGGGAAATTACTTATTTCATGATCTTTTATTCTTTCTTGAATTTCTTCCCTATTTTTTCAGATAAAGTTGAACATATTTAATTTCTAACATTATGAAAACAGCAAAGAGGAGAAAATAAATGATTTATTATTTTTAAACAAGCTGGTTATATAGCAAACAATTGGGGTTTAGAGAGGTGGGTTGATGCTTAAGAGTGGGAACAGCGCTTACAGAGGATCTGAGTCCCATTCCCAGCAATCATGTCAGGCAGTTCATAATTGCCTGTAAGTCTGCATCTAGGAGATCCAACACTCTCTTCTAAGACTACACAATTAGAACACACTGACACTGACACATACACATATACAGAACTAAATATATAATTAAATTATTTTTAAGTACACAGTTATTTTACACAGTTGTATAGTATTTCAAATATTTCAACTATTCTCATAAGCTAGCTGTCATGAAATTAATGTCTTGGCCAAATTCCTGGTTTTGACCCGAATCTTTGCAATGAAATTAAAAAGGATGTAGGGTTACACAGTTAGTGAGGTTTTTTTTTTGTTGTTTTTTTTTTTATCTAAAAAAATAAACAGAAGGACAGATGTGGAGCTTTAGTGTTATAATACAAATTACATTCCAGAATCATTGTCATTCTTAAAATTTTATCAATTTCAATATTTTAAGCCAAAAGTAAAATGAAAAATAAAATCATATTTTTTTCTGTGATCAGGCTTTAATAAATGACAGGGGAAACATGATGGGGTTTTCTTTTTTTTTTTTTTTTTAATTTTTTTTTATTAATTTTTTTTATTTATTTCTGTATGTGTATGAATGTACTGTCTGCATGCAAGTCTGTGCACCCGTGTCGTGCAACGCCGCGGAGGTCAGAAGAGGGTCTCGGAGTCCCCTGGAACTGGAGTTCTCCTGGAATTGGAGCTTCAGACGGTTCTCAGCCGCCATGTGGGTGCTGGGGATCAAACCCGGGTCCTCTGTAAGAGCGGTCAGCGCTCTTAACCGCTAGGCCATCTCTCCAGTCCCCGATGGGGTTTTCTTGATGGTTCACTGAAACCCTCTTTATTGTGGACAGTACTGAATCCAGAATTTTGTCATGGACTTTGTTTTTTTGTTATGTTTTGTTTTGATTTGTTTTGTTTTGTTTTGGATTTTCTGAGACAGGGTCTCCCTGTAGCTACAGCTGGCTGGAACTCCCTATGTAGACCAGGCTGGCCTTGAAATAACAACAGAGATCCACCTGTCTCTGCCTTCCAAGGGCTCGGACTAAAGGTGTGTGCCACCATGGCTAGCTGTCCTGGACTTTTTTGGAGTAGAGAAAGGGAGCTTAATGGCAGATGTGCATGCATTAATCCTCTTTTTTGCTCTTGACTGTAAAAGTGACTGTTTCAAAGCCTGTACCTTGACTCTCCCCTAATGATGGCACAATACTGTTATAAGTCAAATACTTCCTTTTCTCTTCAAGTTGCTTCTATGAAGGCAGTTTTCCACAGCACCACAAATGAAACTAAAACATTGACTGAAGAATTTCCCTCATAACAAGTTATATAACCAATAATTGCTTTTCTTTATTACTTCAGTGCATCTCTGGTTTGCCGAATGTCCCAGAAATGTTATGGTTAAATTCGGAACATTTATTATTAAAAAACAGTATTTGATTATCTCGCTTAATTAATGAGCACAGACAGACTCCCAACTCTTCTTCAAGAAATAGTCAGTGTACACTAATGTGGAACATACTCAAGAAATATACATTGTAATTTATGACAGAAAAATTTGACCTCCAACACTCAAACTCACAGCTTTACAGAAACTACAGCGTTTTCCAGTTTGGATGAACTTACACATGGAAGGAGTTCATTCAATGTGTGGTCAACAAAGCTAAGACTAACTTAAAAGAACACGTAAGAATTGGGGGCAGCAAGGGGCAGAAACTGGTTTCACACTTTGTTGGATGACAGAACTGCAATATGAGTATATATATATATATATATATATATATATATAATGAGAGAGAGAGAGAGGAGAGAGAAGATGGAGAGAGAGAGAGAAGCCAAGGGCCAAAGAAGGTGAGATGGCTTACAGTAAGGTAGTTTGCCACGAAGCACAAGAAAATAAGCTTAATTCCTAGGAGCCCCCATGGTGGATGGAAAAACTGATTACTTACTATAAACTGTCCTCACATCTCCACATGTTCACAGTGGTGGTACATACTTTCCCAGAAAAACATACAACACACACACACACACACACACACACACACACACACACACACACACACACACAGGACTACTGGGTCACAGCCTCTTTGAGACAACATATTCCTATTGTTATACTTCCTTCTGAATACTTATGTTTATGCCCACAAATCAGGGCAAATCTTGCTCTTCATGAGGAAATCAGCTTTTGTCAGTGTAAGAACACAGTGGAGACCAAGATCTGGTCTTTGTCATTTCAGCACAGAGTGGGTGGGGAACATAAGGCTGCCATTCTCCACTGAAGATGTGCTGGTGGACAGGGTGGGATGTTCTTCAGTACTGGGTGGCCACTAATTACTTGCCTTTCTTCCACTAAGTAACCCCAATCATAATCATGTATCGTGTAAAGAAACAGACTTAAATTCTGTTGGGAATGAAAAATAAAATAAAACAAGGATGGAGAAATGGCTCAGTGGTTAAGAGCACTGTCTGCTCTTGCAGAGGACCTGGGTTCAATTCCCAGCCTCCACATGGTAGGTAATAACCATCTATAACTATAGTTCCAGAGGAAGTACACTCTTTTCTGATCTCCATGGGCAGTACAGCACACAGGTGCACTTACACACAAGCAGGCAATCCACTCATATAAAATAAAAATAAAAATAATAAAGCATAAAGTAACATTTACAATATTGGTGATGAGATTTCAGAATGAAAAAGGGGTTGAGAAATGAAAATGGACAGGTGAAAATTTAGTTTATAAGTGTATTGTCAAAGAATAAAAAAATCTGTATGTGGGCTTGGTGGCACAGGTCTTGGGAGGCAGAGGCAGGCACAGACAGATCTCTATTAGAGGCTAGCATGTCCTACAGAGTGATTTTCATGCCAGCTGGGGACACAGGGAGACTCTGTCCAATATATATATTATATATATATATATATTATATATATAAAACAACATATAAGATCCACACATACAATTATCTTCTCTTCCTGTTTTTCGGATAGAAATTCATATTTTGCAAAATGGAGTATAATTTTATGTTTTTAGTTTTGATGTCATGTGGTATGTGAGACAGGCTTGAATACAACGGAGCATAGGCCTCTACAGTGCTCTTCAGCTGAGCTCTGCCAGTACAGAACACCAAGTACCCAGAGGAATTGAAATGATGACTCAATCTGTGACAATGGAATGGCGCAACTGACAGGAGAAAATGGATGCTCGCTGTTGATTTTAGAATGGTGCAGTAGCTCAGTAAAGTGTTGATCCTTCAGAACAGGAATAGGAATAGGGTTTTAAAAATAGATTGCAGAACGTGAAGGCCATATTCAGAGATATGATTAAAACAGTAAATCAGAAGCTGAGAAGACGGTCAAGGGAAGGAGATGCGTGCTGAGGGAGAAACAGTCAAAGCTGCAAACTGATTTACATCAGGTCTAGGAAAAAAAGAGAGAGAGAGAGAGAGAGAGAGAGAGAGAGAGAGAGAATCCAAGATGACGGAATTCAAGGAAGGATAAACGATTTCCAAGGACAGATAGAACAAGAATCTATAGACAAAAGCATAGAGGGGAATTGGGGTGGGGGGAGATAATGCCCTTCCTATGGTGTCTTGGGCACACAAAAGGTTCAGATTCACATTGTACTAGGAATGAGTCCTAGCCACCCCCCCAAAAGAAAAAGAAAATCAAAATGTGTTCAATGTGCTGTAGCATGAGTGCACATGCACAGTTTTGCCTGTCAAGACCTTTATAGCATGGAGTGGCCCATCAAGACAGTGTGTAACCAAATAGGGGACACAAAGAAACTCATCTTAAAAGGGATAACAACAGGAAAGGAAAGTCTGGGTCTTTCCTGGTTAGAGACTCTGTCTTTTGAGTACAAACAGAGCCAGATGCTAGAACAAATAAGCTGCTTCTTGGAGGAAAGAAAGCCTCAGGGGCTCATCTCTCTGTACATAGCACCCACAACAAGAAAAGAGCAAGCATATTGTATTTACAAATAAATATATTTATAATAGGCTGCTGGAGTGGTCATGGATCATGTCTAAGATCAAGAAGACATACCTGGGTTGGAAAACTGACTCAGTAGGTAAGACTAATGACTGCTCCAAAACAAGAAGCTCTTTTTTACATGTCGAGTATCCAAGGCAGGCATGGCTGCATGTTCCTAGAACTTTAGTGCTAAATTTAATTAGGCAAAGACAATCTGCGTGTCCAAGAACCAAATTCCCCTAGAAAACAACCAATTCCAACCATGTTAAAAACTACAATCCTGGGGGCTGGAGAGATGGCCTAGCGGTTAAGAGCACCGACCGCTCTTGCAGAGGACCCGGATTCGATCCCCAGCACCCACATGGCGGCCAAGAACCGTCTGAAACTCCAATTCCAGGAGAACTCCAGTTCCAGGGGAATCAGACACCCTCTTCTGACCTCCACGGCATTGCACGACATGGGTGCACAAACTTGCATGCAGACAGTACATTGATACACATACAGAAATAAATAAAAATTAATAAAAAAAAATAAAAAAAAATCTACAATCCTGTCCATAACATGATTGCAAGGTCCTGAAGAACGCTGAGACAAACACAGTAAGTTAGCTGTACCTTTCAAGAACTTCTGATTTCCACAAATGGCATGGAGATATATGGTCACTGTTTTAAGTTCTGCATTAGGATAATTTTAGACACCAGTGTATACTGCTAACACTCTCAGCTAAATGACAGAAATTGAAAATAAGAATCAGTCCATGATGTTCTCTTTTTACTCTGATTAAGGAATATTCTATGTATATGCATGACAGTTTTCTATGACAATATGTTCCTTGAAGAGACTAGATTTCCCTGGGGTCAGAGGTTAAAATTTTATCTATTATTATATTTCTGGAAACATGTAACAAGGTAACTTTCTCAAAATAAGATGTAAATTTATGCTGTCAAAAAACCCACAAGTCTGGGGATATAGCTCAGTTGGTAGGATTGCCTACCATGGAGGAACTCCTGGGTTCTATCTCCAGTGTTGCATGAACTGTATATGGGGGAACACCTATAATCCCAGCCCTGTGCAGGTAAAAGAAGGATCAGAAGTTCAAGGCCAGCTTTAGCTAAATAGTAAGTTTGAGGCTAGCCTAGGCTACATGAGACTGTATCTCAAAAACAAATGTATACTTTTCTTAAAAAAGAAACAGAGTCAGGGCATAATGGCTAACACTTTTAATTGCAGTATTGTGGAGGCAAAAGCAGAGGGGTATCTGTGAGATCAAGACCAACCTGGTCTACCATAGCAAGTTCCAGGCCAGCTGCAGCTACCAGAAGACCATGTCTCAAGAAATGCATAAACAAATAAAAATAAATGGAAGCATTGTTGAGTGAATAAAGTGCTCTGTTTGCAAGCATGAAGATATGAACTCAGTTCTCCAGAACTTATGTAAAACCCAGGCAATAGCGAGAGATGGCTAAGCAGTTAGTTAAGGGCACCGTTCATGAAGAGGACCTGGGCTCGGTTCCCAGCTCCCATATAGCAACTAACAACCATCTGTAACTCTACTTCCAGGGGATCTTATCCCCTCTTCTGGCCTCAGTGGGCATTGGATGTACATGGTACACTTACATACATGATGTAAAATATTCATATACATAAAATACACACCTGAACACACATGTATCCACATATATAGGACCACACACATAACTACTACATACACTTTTAAAGAAATGAAAATATAATAGAATGCAAGGACAAAACATATAGGAAAGTATAAGAACAAAAGAAGTTGGGGAAAGGAGAAAGGAAGGAAGGAAGGAAGGAAGGAAGGAAGGAAGGAAGGAAGGAAGGAAGGAAGGAAGGAAGGAAGGAAGGAAGGAAGGAAGGAAGGAAGGAAGGAAGGAAGGAAGGAAGGAAGGGATAGAAGTGAGGAAGGAGCAAAATGTCTTATACTTGGTTCCTCAGCTTTTGAAACAAACCTGACTACATGAATCCCAGAATAACCAGACCTTCCTTGAAATGGAAATGAACCTTGAGATCAGTCAAATGAGAAACAGTCAGCTGCCTTCAAGTAGCTCTAATGTTCTGAAATACAAGCCTGGCATTTGTAGGCCACACAGGCATAAATAACATCTATCTTATCAACGAGCTTTTATAACTGTTGTTATTAAACTCTACATCCCTCACTGTCCAAAGCACATGGTACCCACCCGATAAATATGGGCTGCCTTGAATGGATCAGGGAACTGAAAAAATAAAAGCATGATGATGACCCATAAATCAGTGGGTCAAGATGGAAGATCAGATGACCAAGAAGAGACTGAGCTATGAAAGACACCTTTCCAGCAGGAAGGACTAAAACAGGTTGGGGACCTCAAGCATATGTGGAATACAACCTGAACTTGTCTAAATTGATGGCTGAGCTCTGGAGTTGACGCTCAGCAGAAATTTCCCTAGAGGACTTTGAAATATCAAGTCTTGTGCAGCAATAACTGTTAGTTGAAACATCCCATCCTGGAAGGAAACTGCTTAATATTCAGGAAGTAATTAAATTTCACAGGCCTCAGACTATGGACGAGGTTGACAAGGGTCTTTCTCAAGTTTATATAAAGCAGTAAAAGGAGTTATGAGGTGCTGGGCCATCAATGGGGTACGACTATATAAGTATGTCTTACACATATTGATAATATAATGCTGTATGGAGGGGGTCATGTATCCTACCTAATACCAAGTTTTAAGAGGATGTAAGTATGTTGGCAAGATTGCTCTGTGCAAAGAGTGCTTGCTCAAAGAGAAGTTACACTTGTTCCCAAGAGCTCCAGGATTGAAGCTTTTGAGACACTTCTCCCAACCTGCCATGATATTTTGGTAACACAAATGCTTTGGAGTCTGCAACCTTTCACACTTGATCTAGTAAGTAATTACAAATGCCAACTGGTTTATTAAGGTAGATGTGGGTGGCATCATTTCTATAGAATCTTGCTAGTGGCCTATGTCAGAATGAATAGTCTCATTTACATATCTCCTGCAGGGAAACTCCACACAACATTAGTTCCAATCCAGACATCCAGAAATGATAAGGATGGGTCATAAGGAGATTGATGTTGAATCTCTTAGGATTCTTGTGTTTATGTTTGGAAAACTCTCTCTTGGTCAATTGCTTTAAAAGCAATAAAGATGTTGGGTTTGCCATTTCCGTCTAGTCCTAATGCCCCCATAATACTGTTGTAAGAAAATTAGAAATAAAATAAGTGGCTATTGACATTCAGAAGTCATGGAATTATGGACACAATCTTCAGCCTAACCAAAGACCACAGATAACTTACCATAACTATGTTTTGGAGCTCTGTCTTTTATATCTCACTCTCTTTCACCTCTGCAGACACAACCTCCACCCTCACCTTTCACTTCCTCCTCTCTGCCAGCAGTTCATCAGGTTATTTATAGCACCTTCCAACTTTGACTAATCAATTCCTTTAAAAAAATTCCAGTAATGTGGGGCGTGGTGGCACCTGCCTTTAATCCCAGCACTCTGAAGGCAGGGGGAGGCAGATCTTTGTGAGTTCAAGGCCTGCCTAGTCTACAGAGTGAGTTCCAGGCAAGCTGGGGCTACAGGGAGACCCCGTCTCAAAAAAAAAAAAAATTCTGTAAACACCAACTGTAAGACAATATCCTGCAATTAGGATTTTTACACTCCCGTAATGTGATGCAGGTTAGCCATATTGGATATCCTAAAGTGATTGTCCCATATGCACCTAAGACACTATAAATACCTTTATCTAACTCCAGAGCACACGGGTCAAGAAACAGCTGGTTTCTTTTTCTCAGGGACTGAGAGCCTCAGTGATTGGCACCAGGCAGCAGACATTGTATGTGTCAGTGTTTATCAAGGAGACTAAGCTTAACAGCAGTCTACGAAAGCAAGAGTAGTTCCCCATGACACTGTCTACGTGTGCTGTGGACTCTATTACCTATGTTTGTTATAAGCGTAATCTATATTTGCACAATGATAAAATCACAGCTGTCTCAGAATATAATCCATCCTTAAGTGCTCGTGACCTTATCAACACAATGGACCAAAAGTCAAAGCAAAATCACTAAAATTTGTCTCAAAGATACTAGAAAAACAGGCAAGGACAAAAGAGGTTTCATTATTTTCACATGAGTTAAAAGATGAATAAACACTGAAACAAACCAATTATACCATTTGTATTTTCTGGAAGTCAGAGAAGGAAAAAGTGAAAAACATTGTAATTATTCCTCAGTATACTAAGGGACACAATCTGATGTTGACATTCTGTGGGGAAAATTATGATTGTGATGGTTAATATGGTCAACTTGATAGGTTCTACCATCAGGTAAAGGACAAGCCTATCTATGAGGGATTATCTACTTTAGATGAACTTAGGTGGTAAGAGCCATCTTAAAAGGGAGCTAGCAACTCCATTCATATCTCCCTGTTTCCTTACTGTGGATGCAATGTGATCAGCCCCCTCACAATCCACCTGCCCTGCCTTCCTACCAGATGGAAAATATATTCAAAACATACACAAAAATAAAATATTCCTTTGCTATAAACTGCTTATGAGGGTGTCTTATCACAGCCAAAAAGACAAGTAATTAACCCATGTGTGAATCACATATATGAATTGTACATGTTAAGGGCATACAGTGTGATAGTTCCCTAAGTGCATACAGCATGCACTGATACCATACCAGTAATTAGAATTCCCATTTCTACATTTTCTTTTTATTATCTGAAGGCTTCAAACTCAAATCCTCCAGACCTGTGTAAATTTATATCGAGCTACTTTTACTTGAAATGACATCATTCCCAAACCTGCACCCAATGAGTGGTAATTGATATACTTTTATCAGATTATTTTAATGAACCCACAAATAAAAGCATCTCATAGATAGTTTAAGGCAGCTACTCAAACAAATATGTACCCTGTCCCACAGTCCATGAAGCTCACTGAAGTTCTCTGTACAGTAAGAATGGCCCTTCTGAAGCCATGGAGTTTCACTTAAGATAGTTGGGGGTGAGGGGATTGAGAGAGTTCTCCCTGTAGCCCCAGTGGGCATGGAACTTTCTATATAGAACAGGCTTCCCTCAGTCTCACAGAGATCGGCCTGCATTGGCCTTCCCAGTACTGGGATTAAAAGTATGCACCACCACACCTCACTTGTTTTAGGGTTTTATACTTTCAATACCAATTCCATTCTCATATATTCATCCACCACAATAAAAGAGAACTAAAAATTCTGACAGATTTGAAACCAGAAGAAAATACATCCGAGGAATAACACACACACAAAAGAAGAAAGAAAAAGACCAGTATATCTGACAATAGTCCGATTTTACAAAATTGGACATTTTCTCATTAGTTTGAATGAAACTATGAGAATGAATGAAAACCCTCTTAAACTTGTAGAAATTATATAAGGAAGTGAAGCTGATCTACAAATTAAATGTATATTACTGCTAGTTCATCACCATTAATTGGAATTAAAAAAATAACTTGCCAAATATCCGTGCAACAGAAAACCACATAATATCTATTTCTGACAGAAGAGCAGGAATGATAGAAAATAACCAGTCACAATGTCACTCCTGAAACCTGTCACAGTGTGTTCTTTGCAGATGGTAGTATTAACTATGAATCTCTTAGGTTAACAATACCTGACTAACCAAACACATTATCCTCACGATTCATCTTGCAATCAATCACTGAATATTCAAATATCTTATATTGTGAGACAATATAATTTGAATTAACCATGGAACTGTTTAGGAAATAGTATCTTCCTGTTTTTCAAAGGGTCCGGAATTTAAATTGGGGTGTGGCACATTCCTGCCATTTCCACAGATAAGGTGTGAGTGACAGGTGTCACCCATTTACTCTTATCTGTAGGACTGTGACTCACACTGTGAACATCAAATGTTCAAATATCACCTTTACATCTCTGAGCATTCCCTTATGATACAATGTTACTCAATTTTAAATAAGCCAGCTGCAATTGTTCTGCTGCTCTGTAAGATACTTATCAAAGGTTTGGTTTACCTATTTTCTCTGTGTCTGTGACTTTTATTATTTCCCCTAAAGCTCTCTTACAAAAATCAATTCAATCTTCCTTTCGATAGCAAGCTTTATATGGACCATCTCCAAACATCAACTGGGTTCTCTGTGCAAATGATGGAGTCCAGGAACTCGATTCTCACTTTAAAAAAATAAAGGAAAGAAGAAAGAAAGAAAGAAAAGAAAGAAAGAAAGAAAGAAAGAAAAGAAAGAAAGAAAGAAAGAAAGAAAGAAAGAAAGAAAGAAAGAAAGAAAGAAAGAAAGAAAAAAAGAAAGAAAGAAAAAAAAAGAGAAAGGAAGGAAGAAAGGTCTTTTAAAATAAGGTGGTAACTATCTCCCCTTGCACAGTGTGTTTAATGTAGCTAGATATGACAGTTCATATATGAGGTTAAATAGATTCTCAAAGGTGGTCAAATTGCGAGCTTAAGTTCTAGTATTAATTTGATTGGTGGTGGTATACACACGTCTCAGAGGGAGTTAGGGAAAAAGTCCAGAAGGAAACCTGGTGTCAAATACACCTTATGTTATAAAAGGAGTTCTTAATTAGAAAGCATTGGTGGGGCTGGAGAACTGGTTTAGCAATTAAGAGTGCTGTCTCCTTTTGCAGAAGACCCAAGTTGAAGTCCTAGCTCCCACATTGTGACTAATAACTGTACTAGACTCCAGTTCCAGGGGAATTTGATATCATCTTCTCACCTCTGTGAACACTGAATGACACAGGTGCATTTATATGTATGCAGGCAATACACTTATACATGTAAAATTAATAATTAAAATACTTTTTTCTTGTATAGTTTATCAAAAATCATTTTCTTGATTATTTTTATTGATTTTTATGCATTTAATACATAATTTTTCAGTCAGTCTTAATCACCATTATACTCGCTTCTCCCTTCGCACCCTCCTGCATCAAACTGCTTCCCCCCCACCTTCAATGGTTGCTGTTAGGGTCAATTGTGACAAATTACTCTCCCTGCTCACTCCTCAGTGCCAGCTCCTCCCTTGAGCTCTAGTCAACCTATCTGGTCTCTTTTCTAAAGAAGGTCAGGTCTTCCTCAACCTACTGCCATCTGCTGCCAATATTTCCTCAGCCAAGTGTGTTCTGCTACCCATTTCTGCAGTTCTCTGCTGGGTTTTTGTCCAACTGTGCTTGCATGGGTCTTGTGGATACTGATACCAGTGTTGTAGTTTCATATGAAACAGGTTCCAGGAGTTTGTAGGATTCACTTCCATTTGATCTTGTACCACCTCCCTGGCTCTTACAATCTTTCCGTCCCCTCTTGCACAATGTTTCCTGAGCTCTGAGTGGGTGAAGCTGAAGATAAGCAGCCTGACCATAGAACTACACACTGTAGACTGCTAATCTTCATGGCTTGGCCATTCAGGCCATTTTGAGTTCCTGGTCTCCTATTACATGGAGGAGCTTCCTTAATGAGAGTTAAGAGGTAGTTATTAATGCCTTTTTGGGTCTTTGTTCTATGATGTTTGGAGCTTATATATAGAAGTTGCATTGTGGATATGTCACCTAGTCATGAGCCATTCAAAGAGCAGGTCTATGTGTGTCCAGTTGTGAGACTCTGTACTATTCTCATCTGGAGGAAAATAAGTTTCTTTTTTGAGTGTTGTCTGGGATATTTGTCTGTAACTATAAGGATACTTCTTTTGTAGTTAGTAAAATACTGCCTTAGCCTAGGGATGTGTTAACCTTGGGGAATTGTCTAAGATCTTTGACCTCTCTAGTTCTGTGCATCTGGCTGTGTTAACAATACCACAGGTGAGTTTCCGTCCATTGAGTAGGCTTTAGGTCCAATTGGTTAGCCCCTTACCCCAAGGGTTGTAGAATTTAGTTGTGAAGACTGAGGTAAGGATTCTATTGTGATCTGGTGGATATCACGCATAGATATTGCCCAGCAGCCTAAAACAGCCCACCACAAGACAAAGAATTCTTGGTCTTCAATGTCATAAGAGCAAGGATGCTCAATACTGCTTTGCAAGGGAAATATATTCTGAAAGCATCTGAGCAAACAATTTTTAATATTGGGCAAGGGTGATTATTCACAAAATTGCCCCATGCACCCTTTCATAATACCTTCAACTGATAATATTTGGATATCCCTTGCACATGTTTATGAGATAGGTTTTATGATATACATATACACACTCACACTGAGACATACTCTCACATACAAAATCTTAAAAGAGCTAGGCATGGTGGCACACACCTTTAATCCCCACAGAGGCAGATGGACCTTTGTGAGATCCAGGCTAGCTGAGGCTGTAGGGAAACCCTATGTCAAACAAAGAAAACAATACAAAGTCAAATGTTTTAAAACAGGGCATACATGTTATGTAAAAACAGCTTTTTAATCTCTATATAGATTAGATCACTCTTCTGTACCTTTATCTTTCCAAATGTTGAATATATGACTTTAACATACATGGTAAAAGGGGAAAACTTCATTTTATTTTTGTTTGTGTATGTGCAAGTGTGTGTACTTGCTTTGGGGTTCATGTTTTGTGGCAGAAGCAAAGGTTACTTTCCAGACTCTTTCCTCTTTTCCTGTTGATGTTACCACCTTTCTAGCAGGGACCCAATAAAATGATTCTCAGTAATACAAGGTCATACATATCCTGAGTCATATTTATGAATCCTTCTCTCTGAACAGGTATAGTCATTCGCATTGAAAGTCTGTGGTTACTCTGGAGCTGGTGAGCAAGGGGGAACATTATGGGAGACATGCATGTTCTTTTTTAATATTTAGTACTACATCTTCCTGATTCTTTCTTGTTGAATTAAATATCTTGTTCAAAACAATGTCCTTTTATGGAACAGGCATGGTGGGGCATGTCTTTTATTCCAATTATTAGAAGGCAGAGGCTAGTATATGTCTATGAGAATGAGGCCAGTGTGGTCTACATAGCAAGTTCTGGTAAGGAGCTGGCAAAGTCATAGATGAATTGCAAGGACTCATGGAAAAAATGAAGAAAATTAGTGAGAAAAATAGAAAGAAGACTGTGTCCCTAACCGCTAAGTCTGAATTCATGAAGGGTTCATAAAATTCAATTTGCTCTTTATTTTCTGTATGTTTTCAAGCACAAATGTGACATATGAAGAGTGAATTTGTAGAATTTTCAAAATATACAAGTGTTTGAAAAAGCACAAGCCCAAAAAGATTAAATCAAGCAAGAATAGCTGAATATGGTGATTCACTGGAGAGGCTGAGGCTGAAGTATCATGTGTTCAAGGTCAGAGGTACAAAAACAATTCCACTTCTACCCCTTCAAAAAGGAAAAGAAAAACCCGTAACAAAAGCATTATATAAGAAAAAGACTACTAAATACTAAATGTGTGGCTTACAGAGAAGTCGTTAAGATTTAGTTAGAGGAGAATAAAATGCATGCTTACTTTAAAGATCTAAAGGAATGAATAAATAAATAAATAAATAAATAAATAAATAAATAGGGATTGGAGAGATGGCTCAGCCATTAAAAGCACTGGCTGCTCTTCCAGAGAACCAGGTTTTGTTCCCCAAGCCCACATGGTGGCAGACAACCATCTGTAAAAAGGGATCTGACAATCTGTGCTGACCTCAATGGGCATTACTAAACATAGGCGCACTAACAAACATGCAGGCAAAACACTCAACAACATAAAGATAAATTTTAAAAATTTAAATAATGAAACAAATTAAATATTTCTTACAAGTTAAGCATAAACACTGATATTTCATTGGTCATAAAAATAAATTGTGTATAAAGTAGAATAACTCTAAAACAGATTGTACTATAATATTATAAGAAACACGTAGCAAACTTTCTAGGTAGAGAGCTCCATAGTTAAAATGCTTCACATACAAACCTGACCCCCAGCACCCATGCAAAAACCAGGGAGTTATTGTGGCAGTCTCTAATAATAGCACTCAAGAGGCATTTGGCAAGCTCAGGGTCAAGAGAAAAACCCTGATTTAAAACATTCAGAGGACAGAAAATGAGGAAGAAAAAGGAAATTAATCTTTGGTCACCATACATATGTATGTACTGGACCAGCTCACACATAGAGAGATGAACATAAATCTTATACACAAAAAGAAATTTGAAAATGTATTATATATCAATGAATAAATAAATGATGCTAGATAAATAGGTAGATAGTTAGATGATAGATAGTTTGATAATAGATAGATAGATAGATAGATAGATAGATAGATAGATACCTACTATCTCCTGGCTTCCACACCTACACACAGCACACTTAACATATAAATACAAGTCTCTCAATGTATACCTATGCTTAAAGATACGCAAACACACATATACACAAGGAACAAAATAGAAATGCAGCCAGGCATGATGGCAGACCCATTTAATCCCAGCACTCGGGACGCAGAGGCGGATCTCTGTGAGTTCAAAGCCAACTTGGTGTACATCAAGAGTTCCAGAACAGCTGGGGCTGCAGGGAGACTCTGTCTCAAAAACACACACACACAAAAAAAAAAAATTAAAAAAGAAAGAAATGTATAGTAAGTTCAAAATGGTATAGATAGATTGATGATAAATAGGTGTAGAAATAGATTAGGTTTATATATAGACTAGGTATGGATATAGAAATACCATATACATATCAAAAATAGGGACTTAGAGATATAAGTGAATATTATTTGGATATACCAATATGTGATATAACTATAATGGAGTCACCTAGATGTAGGAATGATGTTACTCCAGACCTCTATCCTCTATCTTTAAATGTTAAATAATCCCCTAGGAGAAATTAGAGGAATTTTTAGCATAATGACTGAATATAGTATAGTAATTGCTACTTATATTCTTTGCTGCTTAGTAAGCTATTGATACACAAATGGTATCATGGTCCCTGGCACTGTACAATCTGCCAGCCTGTGGTTAACCTTGAAATACTGTTTCCCTAATGTTGGGATGACTAATATGCCTGGTTTCTGCAGTATCAGTGATGAGACTCTGGGCTTTGTGAATGGCAGGGAACCAATCTACTGAAGGAGCTACACATACACGTTTACAAGTTCTCCTGTTTATAAGCTGAACACAATACGCCCAAGCCAGCACAGATTGGATTTTCCCACTAAGGATTTGTTTTAATCAATTCATCTCATTTTTCTGCTATTCAAACGAAAAGATCACTAATTGTAAAAAAAAAAAAAACACGGGGAGGGGAGGAGTTTAGCTGAAACCATAATAATAAAAATATATAATAAATTATGGAATAAAGCCCAACAACAACTCTATGTGTCCATGTGGCCATTTTGATAAAAGTGAAAGAATAAAATTATGAAAAATAAAAATAAGTAAGTAAAACAAAAGTGTCTGTTCTGGAGAAATGTAACATGATTCTTGTTAACATTTTACTACATGCAGAATTTTTGTTCCTATCCTCTACCTATTTAATGGAATTTGTTGAAAAGAATAAAGGTATGAAATGTCAATAGTTATTACTTTGACAATTGTCACTATTTCAGATCATCCACACTTGAATTGACATAATAAAACGACTCTGTGTATTTCCTTCCTAAACCACATAGGCAATTAGGGGATATGGAGTTGCTAGTTAAAAACTATTAAGGTCAGTCATGGAACTGTCAAAAAACACAGAAGACCAAGCACAACATAAGATAAGAAACATGTATAGTATCTTGGATTCATTACAAGATATTTCATAAAGAGACTCCATCAAACGCTTTCTCTATGCATATATAAAAATAGGAAATTACACTGCCACATCACTAATGTATAATTAACTGTTATGTTACAATGAACCCAATTACCATATGTGGCAGTTTGAATGAAGAAATGTCTCTCTTAGGCTCAAGTATTTGGACATTTGTTCCACTGTTCTTGGCACTGTATCAGGAGGTTATGGAATTTTCAGGAGGTGGAGCCTGGGTGGGGAAGGAAGTCACTGGGGTGGCAGGTGTCTTTGAAGCCTTGTAGCCTTGTCACACTTCCTGTTCTCTGTTTCTCTCTTTCCTGTGTGTACAGAGGAAATGTGAAGTCTCAGCTTTCTATGCCTGTCCCCATCTGCTTCCCATCATTATGGTAATCTAGTCTGCATTCAGGCCCCATGAGCGAAAATAAATTCTCTCTTCCTTAAGTCGATTTTGGTCCTGGTATTTTATCATAGCAAAAAAAAAGTAAAGGATATATCCTATAAATAATGTATGATTGACTTCTGTTTATTGAACTTTATAAAAACTGTGAAGTTCAAAACATTTCAGAGTTCTGGTTAACGACATTTGAGGGTTATTTTTATAGTTATTGTTTTTATTTTTGTATGTGTGTATGAGTGTGTTGCCTGCATGTATGTAAGTGCACATGGAAGTCAAAAGAGGGTGTCCATTACCCTGGAACTGGAGTTACAAATTGTGTTTAGCCAATATGTGGGTGCTGGGAATCAAACCCAGGTCCTCTGCAAGAGCAACCAATGCTCTTAAATGCTGAGTAATCTCTCCTGCCCCTGATGTTTGGTTCTTAGTTCTGACTGATGAACCCTGAGATGCTCAGAAGTAAACAGAAATTGTCTGCAGCATCTTTGCAGCACTGCTTTTTTTTTTTTTTCTTTTGTAAACCAAAATCTAATTTAAAACAATGCCGATTTTGAAAAGAATGGAAACAGCATTAAAACATCATCCTAAAGCAATTTTTTAATTAATTAATTTATTTATTTATTTATTTATTTATTTATATGAATGTACTGTCTGCATGTAGGTTTGTGCACCCATGTCGTGCAATGCTGCGGAGGTCAGAAGAGGGCGTCGGATTCCCCAGGAACTGGAGTTCTCCTAAAATTGGAGTTTCAGACGGCTCTTGGCCGCCATGTGGGTGCTGGGGATTGAACCCGGGTCCTCTGCAAGAGCAGTTGGCGTTCTTAACTGCTAGATCAACTCTCCAGCCTCTCCTAAAGCAATTTTAAATGATAGAACCAATTTTATATTTGAAAAAAAAAAAAATCAATTGGCCAGGTGTGGTGGCTTACACCTTTTATCCCAGCACTTTGGAGGAAGAGGCAGGCAGATCTCT
>VZQC01011640.1:3787014-3842577 GCA_009823505.1 Rhizomys pruinosus
AGAAAGGGGACGGGAAAGGGGAAGGAAAAGGGGAAGGGAAAGGGGAAGGGAAAGAGAAAACGGAAGGGAAAAGGGAAAGGGAAGGGGAAGGGAAAAAGGAAGGGAAAGGGGAAGGGAAAAGGGAAAGGAAAGGGGAAGGGAAAGGGGGAGGGAAAAGGGAAGGGAAAGGGGAAGGGAAAGGGAAGAGAAGGGGAAAGGGAAAGGGAAGGGAAGGGGAAGGGAAGGGGAAGGGAAGGGGGAAGGGAGGAGAAGGGGAGAAGGGAGAGGAAGGGAAGGGGAGGAAAAGGGAAGAGAAGGCAAGAAATAATTAGGTCTTTAGCTTTGAAAGCTGACAGTTTTCACTGACTGAAGCTACCAACTACTTATTTTAATCTATGGAATGAAAGTCTGTGCTGACTTCCTACAAGGGACCACAGTCTTGGAATTAAATCCAACTCTCCTGCTCCTAGCATCTAATAATTACCAATAGCTCTTCAGAGAAATGTGGCCAGTCTTCCCACCTGCTCTCCTAATTTGGGAATTTAGATTGGAGCTTCTGCAATCTTGAGCAGCACAAATTAGACTTCATAGGATTAAGACAATAAAGGATAGAGTGTTGGATGAGTGAGGAAAGAGGGGGCTTTCTTTTGCAGTAGCTGGGGGAAAGGCCTGAATATAATCGAGTGCATTATATGACAAATTCTCCCAAAACAAGAAAATTTCAGAAGAAAACATTCTCTACATGTAAAGGTAATTCACAATAAAGTTAATAGTCTAAGCAAGCTCTTCTAGAACTGGGTTTGTTTCCAGTTCATTTGAATTAAAAGACTTAAAGAGAGAGTAAGCTGAGTGTTAGACACAGAATTATGTAGATATCATCTTCATGTGAGTGGATAAACATCAAAGCCTTAAATGAATCTAAGCATTGTGACAAAATGCAATTAATTCTTAGGTAAAGACAAAGCATGGCAGTGATAGCTGGGGGGCAGAACTAAATCCAGGTTGAATAGGCATTTAATTGTAAGAAGCTATCATCTCAAATTAAAAGGGATAGACATAAAATTTGTTTTCCTATATGCAGTAAATTTGCTATAACTGACACACAACTTTGTTGCAGCTTTGATGATACCATTAATATAGATTTATTTTCACAAAATGCAAGTATTATCAGACCACTTTACTTCTGAAGGGAATATATCTAGATATATCTATAGATATCTATATATAAGACTCATCTCCCCAACTTTCTTTAAATCCCTGCCACATCCATCATTTCACATTGACGTTGCCCCTACTGTCCCTTTTTGTCCCGTTGCCTCGAGCACACCGCAGTGTTCCAGGTTCTCTGGCACGGATGCGCTTGGTCTTTCACATTTCTGAGAACTGCTTTGTTAATGGATAAGTCTAGACCATACTGTTATGGAAAAAATCAGCCAGCGGCTATATGAAATAACTTCATCTAGAGAGTTGGAAGAGCGCCCATTTTAATTTCTCACGAGAGGTGCCACGGGAGATAATGTCTGAAATTCTGGGCCTGACCCGGTTAAGTTTGCAGGTTTTATAGCTTTATGGTCCCCATGTTTGTTTTTTAAAAAAAAAAAAGCCAAGCATTCATTGATAGTTGAAACTACAATTTCTCATATTTGCAACATAGTTACATATATGCCACAAAAACAAGTCAAATGTTTAGAAATTAGTTGTGGTACAGTGGAGTTAAAATGAAAAGGCCAGATTTTACTAGCAGTTTATTTTACATATAATAATAATAGAATAGAGTATATATATATATATTGGGAAAGTCATGTACAAGAGGGCTGTCCTAGTTTGTTTTCCATTGCTGTGACAAAACACTGTGACCAACACCAACTTGGAGAGGAGAGAGTTTATTCAGCTTACATCTCCTGGGTCACAGTTCTCAGGTAGCCCAAGGCAGGAACTCAGGGCAGGAACCTGGAGGCAGGAGCTGAAGCACAGGCCATGGAGGAGTACTGTTCACTGGCTTGCTCCCTTGGCCCATGCCCACCCTGACCTCTTATACACTACACAACAACCTGCCCAGGGTGGCACCACCCATAGTTGGCTGGGCCCTCCCACATTGCTCAACAATCAAGACAATACTCCACAGATGTGGCCACAGGCCAGTCCAATG
This sequence comes from Rhizomys pruinosus, assembly GCA_009823505.1. NCBI lineage: Eukaryota > Metazoa > Chordata > Mammalia > Rodentia > Spalacidae > Rhizomys > Rhizomys pruinosus. The sequence goes on from VZQC01011640.1 coordinate 3,789,143, forward strand.
GAGCCAATTCACCAGTTGAGGCTCCCTCAACCCAGGTGTGTCAAGTCGACACTAAAGCTATCCAGCACAAGGACAAATTCAGTCAGTTGTCCCATTAGATAACTGTAGTACTTCTGGTTTCCTGAGATCTCCTGTGATGGCATACACTGCCTAGGTAACTCTTATTTTGTTTTAGTGACTCTATCTTAATGGCCAAACCCCTGCCCAGAAGAACAAGTAAAAGAAGAACCAATTGAATATCTCAATCTTTGGAATCTCTTCTCATAGTTAGTTGTCTATGTCCACCTAACCATCTACCTTATCTTTGGTCAGTGTTTTACAATTGCCTGCACCCCACCCACTTCTTACCTCAGTTTTTGTAATCCTTCAGCAGGCAGGAACTGAGGTTTTTATAGTCTGACTAAAATTTCTCAAACAAACAAAAGAAACAAAAACAAACAAAAAACACCAGGATATGGTTTTTTGGCTTTATAAGCCCAATCTGCCTCTAAGTTGGGGCTGTACCCTCCAATCCTGACCTGGGTACAGCCCTGGCCAGTCCAAGTTAAAAACCTAATTTGGGTAACTGGAACCTGGAGTCCATGTGCTCTTTTCTCCCAGTAGCCCAGCACCAAAACACTACATTGTTTTCTTTTATTTCTAATATTTCTTCTATGAGCTTATGGTTAAGCATTTACTCAATAAAGTAGGACATGATAATTACTAGGTCCTAAATCACAGACAATACTATAAAATATAAAATCAAGTCAGATAAATTGAGCATAAGAGTCACATAGTGAACAATAATAAATGCAGAGATTATATATGAGTTATGTTCAGCAGCAGATACTTCATTCTCATTACACTAGAGGAAAATCTAGAGAGCACCATCCCAAACATGGGCAGTGAAAAGATCACTTACATTTGGTTTTCATCCTTTTTAAAAGGGTTCTGGTCACAGCAAGGTGTGTTAAAATAAATGCATGTTAATTAGCATTTCAAAGAAGTGTGGAGATGTTAGATTCCTGCTTACAGATGGAAATGAAAAATAGAAGAAAGAGAGGAAAATTAATAAATCTGAACCAACTAAATTGCTTTCCTAGAAATTCATAAACATAAGACCCTTAGTAACAAGATTTATTTTGTGCTAAGATTTCTAGCTTTACTCTTCAAAATGATTTACCTGTTTTAATCTCAGTCAAACAATAAGGAAAAAAAGTAGTTTTTAAGCTGAGAGCAGAGTTACTTACACACCTGTAATTCCTCCACTCAGGAGGCTGACGGAGAGATCATAAGTCTGAAAGTCACCTGCCCTATACAGTATGCCTCTGCAGGAAAAGAGAAAAATGAGGTTCTACAAATGAATGATAATATTTAAAAGTATTCGGGTAGCAATAAAGGTCCATTAAGAAAAGAAAAATCCACCTCATTTGGTGACCATGGGAAAGGAAAACCCCAGTCTGGAGCACAAGGCAGAACTGATGGTGGTTTGGGCTTGCCAAGGACGAGCCTTCAAACATGACATCTTTCAGCCTAATAAAGTAAAAAATAAATATAAGCCAAAGATGCTAAAACCTATGATATATGTGGCATGCATATATGCATATTTTGTAATGATGCATATTGGAAGGGATAACAACAACAAAAACATGACTGGGACAAAGAACTGGCTAAAATGGTAAAATGCTGAACTTCTGCTTGAAACAGTAATCTTCTGCATGGAGAATTTTGAGAGAGACTGAGAAAAAGATGAAAAACATGTTTGGCAGAATGCATGAGCTCTGGTGGGGTGGGGGGCAGGGAGGGGGGAAGGGTTTATATTTGATTTGAAATTTGGTATGAAATTCACAAAGCTTCAATAAAAATTTGCTTTGGAAAAAAAAAAGAAAAAATATCCTTCTGGTCAATAGAATAGAGTGTCTAGGCTTGGTGGAGCCCTAACATTTCACTTGGGCTGGGTCAATCACCAGGGTTAGGAACCACCCCTACAAAGGTGGATTCATAGTGACCCATGTTAAAGAGATAGGTGAAGACTTACCCCTTTGTGACATGATGGACTTATGCTTCCCAGAATCTCTATCTCCACCACAGCAGCTTAGCAGGATATATCCAAATAGCTTTGAAAATCTGCCCACCATTCTAAATTATTCAGAAAAGAGGATCTTTTTTTTCCTTTCTTCTTTCCTGTCTTTTCCAGCAGGCTTCCTCTTACACTTGGGCCTTCCTTATTGCTTCTGCCAAGCTCCCCTCCCTTCCACGTGGCTAGTAGCCCACCATGTGTCTGACCTCCACAAGCAAACAATGGCCTTTTTTCCTTCCTCCTCCTCCTCCTACTCCTCCTCCTCCTCCATCTGACAGCACCTGAGATTTTCAGCTAGCCTGCCCAGCCATCTTTTCTTTCAAATGCTAATAAGATTGTCCTCAACCTTCCCATTCAATCTGTTCTTAAATTATTTTTATTCATGACAGGCAGAAAACAAAGAGGGGTACCCAAATTGCCTTTGTATGTAAAGAACAAAACTACATGATTTGTACCCCTCATGACTCAGTTTCTCTGTGTGTAAAAAACACATAAAAATCACTGCTCAGGGTCAGGCCTGGTGGTGCATACCTTTAATCCCAGCACTGGGGAGACAGAGGCAGGTAGATCCCTCTGAGTTCAAAGGCATCCTGGTCTACATAGTGAGTTCCAAGACAGCAGCGGGGGGTGGGGGGGGGTTACTGGAGGAGCCTATCTCAAAAAGATCAATAAATATATTAATTAATTAATTAGTTAGTTAATTAAAAGAATCATTGCTTAGTTGAATTCAGAAAGAGCTACAGATGTAAATTTGCTTGTTATTTTCTAAATGTATCACAAATACAATGTACCTGTAAACTGAAAATGAGAAATTTTATCTTCTTCTAGTACATTTTATTGTCATAAATTAAACATGGGTAAAAGTATTAGTTTAAAAAAATGAAGATGAACTTATGCTTTGAATAAATCTGTGATAGCAGAGAAGTGTAAGGGTTCTTTGGAGTGTGATATTTATTTATTATGGAGAGCTCTTCAGTCACAGAATAGCAAGGCAGGGACGTTAAGGAGATTTCAGATTCACAGGTGAGGCATTGAGAGAGTAAGGAAGGTCCTAGGCCATGTGGTTGATGAACACCCCACAGTGATTGCTTGCGAAGAGGTAAAATATATAATCCATGCATATACTATTGTTCCCCATAGGAATTAATGTCCAATTTTATTTACCTGTTTTTTTTTTTTTTTATATTTCCCCCTATGTTTCAGGACCCAATAAGTACCATGTACTACTTCTATTAGTAAATGCCTTATGGAAATATCTTATGGAAAAAGAATTAACAACAGAGAACTAAAGAAACCAAAAAAATAATCACAGCTACCTGATGGGACCTGTTTCCAGTTATCTTGTTTACTGAATTCCATGGGAAAAATTAAAAAAAAAATGCTTAACAAGCTGCCAGTAAATCTCGCTTTGCACTGAAACTTTAACTCCTGAACCACAAAGAGAAATTCTTGACATTGTCTTGGGACTATCTTATGACATGCAGATAACTGAGTTGTAAATTGTAAGAAATTATACTTTGAACCCGCCTATGAAATGGTTATTAGGGGGCTGGAGAGATAGCCTAGCGGTTAAGAGCGCCGACTGCTCTTGCAGAGGACCGGGGTTCGATCCCCAGCACCCACATGGCGGCTGAGAACCGTCTGTAACTCCAATTCCAGGAGAACTCCAGTTCCAGGGGAATCCGAGACCCTCTTCTGACTTCTGCGGCATTGCACGACATGGGTGCACAAACATACATGCAGGCAGTACATTCATACACATACAAAAATAAATTAAATTAAAAAAAAAGAAATGGTTATTGAAAGATGAAATCTAAAACTCTAAAAAATCTGTAGATTAAACTGGGTCATGTCCAGACCTTCAGAGGAGTGGGGGTCCAGAACTGCAGAGCATTAGATTATCCGGAACCCCTAGTGATCAATAAAAGTTGAGCTCTCCAACTCCCAAGGAAAAGTGCTTGATTTTTCTGCTGCCCCTTTTCCATAAAACTATACCAAGATTTAAGGTAGAAGAAAGTTTTTATGAAAGAGCAAGACCCAAGATCTATTTGTGGTGAACTTACATACTAAAGTTTTCAACTATGGAAAGGAGCAGAAATTACTGCAGAAAGTTCAGTTTGATATTTTATTACTTTTTTATTTACATGACTGTATTGCATACATGTATGTAAGCACCACTGTGTCTTACAATACCTAAAGAGGTGAGAAGGCATTGGATCCCTTGAAACTGTTATCCAGTGCTTATAAGCACTGAGCCACCTCTCCAGTCCCAGGAAATTCAATTCGATATGTTTTAACTGTCATGATTTAGAAAAATTGTGGGATTTGTACCTGTCTTTGTCCTCTTCCATAGAAAGGTGGTCTGATGATACCTGCATTTTTGTGATCATTAATCTGTATCAGTGGCATGGTCCAAGCTACAACAAGTTCTGGAAAAGTAATTGCATATATACTGAATATCCCATCTAATTGACGTGATGGAATATGGCACCTGTATCCAATGATGGCTTGCTTTCTCATCATCCTGCAGTTGGCAAACTTCCTTTGTGAAATAGAGGCTTATATAGTCACAGACTCTGGCATTTCTGATTGGTAGAGGAGTTAGCTATGAGACCAGGGTAGGAAGGAGAGGGAGAGGAAGGAGGAGAGAAAGAGAGAGGTAGGAATAAAGAGAGATGGGGAGAGAAAGAGAGAGAAAAAGAGAGATGGAGATTGCAAAAAAGAGACTTGCCTTCGAACATGACTTTAGCAGCTGTGTGGTCCGGGATCTTCCAAATAACGTGTCTATATTCTGCAAGACTGGGCTATGCTTTGAAATTAGCCACAGTAATTGAAGGGTCCCAATGCAAAGAAGCAGTGACAAATCTTATATCTCAGATCTGATCATTATATAGGTATACATGTATCAAGAAAACTATCTTACTGTATCCTGTTAATGGCAAGAAATATTGCTTATCAACAAAATATTAAATATTCGTTAAACTGTTATGTCTTATATTAGATACATGAAGAGCAAGACAATTAAAGTTTTAAGAACAAAACTGAAGCACAGCACGCTTTCTTATAATCATCCAATCTTGCACAGCCCTAACAACTTTAATCACCCAGAATGTTTAGACAGGGAAAACATGAACATATCCCTTAATTTCAAGAGATGTGTTTTCTGAAGCTTATCCACCTGGGTCTTTGGAAGGTTATCAGATCAGAGGCGGGGGGCGGGGGAAAGAGATATAGCTTTCTTTCTTAAGGAGCTGCCTTAGGGAGAACAGGAATCACCTAGCTTCACAGATTTGCTCTGAGCATCTTTGGACAGGTACCACTGCAAAATCCCCCCAGGAAATGCAGACTTCAGGCAGGGAAACAGGTTGCACGGGAATTGTTACCTACGTTAGCCAGCCAGGGCTACCTATGCACATTTGATAAGATACCTCAAACCTTCAATCATATACCTCCAGAAGACACCAAGAACCCTATGCATCCTGGGGAAATGCACTCTCTCAAACACTTTTTATTCCTAGAGCAGTAAGGAAGTGTGGTTTACCTTTCAATGGAGTATTTCAGCTTTCTAAACTATGTTTATACCTCACACCTTGGAAGGAGTCAGCAATGCATTAGGATCAGTAAAATTAATACAATTAGTGATATATTATTTGTTTACTATTTTTATAATTTATGTGCTTCTGTGTGTGTGTGTGTGTGTGTGTGTGTGTGTGTGTTTTGCCTGCAAGGATGTAAGTACACTCATGCATGCAACGCCTGCAGAGGTCAAAGGAGGGTATTGGATCCCTTGACACTGGGATTAGGGTGCTTATTACCTGCAATGTATGGGTGGATGCTGGGAACCAAAGCCAGGTCGTCTGTGTGTCTTTGACTGTGTGTGGAAATGTGAGTGTAAGTCCAGATGCCCAAGGTCAGAAGAGGGTTTTGGATCCCATTAGCTGGAATAATAACAGGTGGTTCTGAGCCTCCTGATATGGGTGTTCGCAAGCCAAGTTGAGTCCTCTGCAAAAGCAGTATGTACACCTTATCTCAAAAAAAAAAAAAAAGACCCCCCCCAAAAAAAGCAGTATGTACAAGAGCTGAGCTGTCCCATAAATTAACACCATTGAATTCTTGTATATCTATTGGACACAGCGTGCCATTTACTATATGTATACAATGTGTCATAATACCAGATTAGATCAACTGATTTCTCTATCACCTCCAATCCTCATCATTACTCTGTTTCCAGCAGACAAAACCTGCTCTGTTAGCTATTTAAAACCATGCAATTAGTCTGGAGAAGAATGTCTCAGCTTGTAAAGCATTTGCTGCTCAACCTGAATTTGGATTCCCAGGACCCATGAGAACTCACACACAATAGACATATCTCTAATCTCAGGTTAGTACAGAGAGATGCAGGTGGAGGTACAAGAAATCCTTAGGAACTCAAAATGCCTGATGGCCAGCAGTGCATATCAATGAACATCAAGACACCTGTCCCAAAGAAGGTGAGGACTTTAACACCAGAGATTGTCTTCTAACCTCCATAACCACAGACATACTCACAAACATAAACACAGACAAACACATGGATGTGATATACACGCAGAGACACAGAAGCTTTAAAATGTGATTAATTGCAATCAACCATTATCTACCATGCTAACAGCCTTATAAATCATTCCCCCATCCAAGTATATCCACATACTCATAACTATCTTTGGTCTGTCTGACTCTTTTCCTCAGCCTCCACACCCTTTGGTATGGACTCTTCTAGGTTATACTTTGCTGAGATTTAGTTCTTATCTACCACATATAAATGAAACTATGTGGTATGTGTCTGTGATTTATTTCACTTAATCCCAAACACATTTTACCTTGTAATGGTGTTTTAGTTCGTATTCCTATTGCTTTGACAAAACTTTCTGGCCAATACCAATGTGGGGAGGAAAATGTTTATTCATCTTACATCTCCTGGGTCACAGGTTCATCACTGAAGGAGCCCAACATAGGAACTCAGGGCAGGAATCTAGAGGCAGGAGCTGGAAGCACAGGCCATGGAAGAACACGGCTTACTGGCTTGTTCCCCTGGCCCTTGCTCAGCCTGTTTTTGTTGTTGTTGTTGTTGTTGTTGTTGATGTTGTTTTGTGTTTTTGAGACAGGGAGACCCTGTAGCTCCAGCTATCCTGGAACTCACTATGTAGATCAGCCTGACCTGGAATTCAAAGAGATCCATCTGTCTCTTCTTCCCAAGTGCTGGGAGTAAATGTGTGTGTGCCACCACTCCTGGCCCAGACTACTTTCTTATACAATACAGAACCACCTGCCCAGGGGTGGCACGGTCCATAGGGGGCTGGTCCCTCCCACATCACTGAACTATCAAGAAAATACCCCACTGACATGGAAACGGGCTGTTCCAATGGAGGCCATTCCGGAAATGAGGCTCTCTCAACCCAGGTGTGTCAAGTTGACATTAACACTATCCAGTACAATTGGGTAGTGCCCATCTATTATGTGATTTTCATTTACTCTTGCATATATTATGACATGTAGTCTGGTTATTTAATAAACCGAAACCTGTCAATCAAAACACCATCTCCTAAATTCACAGATGCTTAATTTACCAGTGATATTGCCTCACCAGACGAGTCATCACAAACATGCCCACACAAGTTTTATTTCAAGCAGTGTGCAAGCTATTACTTCATTCTCACAATACCATGTCCTATGATCTTTGCCATGGTTTGAAAAAGAAATGCACCGCCCCTCCCTTCTGTATTTGTACACTTGTTTCTCCAGTAGGTGGCGCTTTTTGGAAAGGTTATGGTTAGGAAGTAGAACCTCCTTAGAGGAAGTACTTTCTGGGACATTGGGGACTTATAACCCAACCTAGCTTCTTGTTCCTTCCTTCTGCTTCCTGCATGTAGATGAAATGTGATCACTCTCTTCTCTGATTGCTAGTCTGGCCTCCAACTTATGCTGACATGCTTCCCCAGACCCTAATGTACTATATATCCTCTGGAATTGTAATAAAAAATAAAACTCTCCTTTAAACTGTTTTCATTGTGGTATTCTTTCACAACAACAGGTAAGAAAGGAATACAACTTGTCAGAAGGTTTTCAAAGAGATAGTATTTTTGCTGCATGAAAGGTTTTTCACTGACATTCATTCATTTTATGGTACTTACAGTGCAGATATTTTTCCACTTTTCTGTGTACATGCCAAGATCTCTATTTCCTATTTCCTGTCTCTGAAAATATAACTATTGCTTTACTGCCTTGTAACTGTTTCATTTTCTTCCTGTCCTATGAAGTGTTCCAATTTCTCCTTATTCTATGTAAGTGGTCCGCTTTCTTCCCATTCTATGCAACTGCTCCATTTTTTTTTTCCAAAACGCTCCATTTTCTTACTAAATGTTCCATTTTCATTCTCTTCTACAGGCTTGTCACATTTTTTTCCTAGTCTGCTATGCTCTTTAACTCAGCAAGAAATGTCTTTTCCCATACCCCCTAGTGGGTTACATGTTAGCTGGTGTTCTAGTTTCATTCTGTTACTGTTATAAAACACTCTGGCCAAAGGCAATTGGAAAAAAAGGTTTATCTGCCTTACACTTGCAAGTCTAAGTCGACCATTGACGGAAGTCAGGAAGGAACAAAAGATATGGGAGGAGAAACCAAGAAAGAATATTGCCTGCTTGGCTGATTGCAGTGTTATGCAGACATAGCTTTCTTATACAACCCAGAATCCAGTGCTCGGGGCAATAGTATTGCTCACAATGAGCCAGGGTTACCAACATCAGTTAAAAGTCCAAGCAATTCCGGTTAAGAGCACCGTCCGACCGCTCTTACAGAGGACCTGGGCTCGATCCCCAGCACCCACATGGCGGTTGAGAACCGTCTGAAACTCCAATTCCAGGAGAACTCCAGTTCCAGGGGAATCCGACACCCTCTTCTGACCTCCGCGGCATTGCACGACACGGGTGCACAAACCTGCATGCAGACAGTACATTGATACACGTACAGAAATAAATAAAATTTAAAAAAAAGTCCAAGCAATTCCCCAGCTTTATCCCTTCTGCACAGGTCAGTTTGATCTAGGCAACTTCTAAGCTGAGATTCTCTTCTCATATGAACCTAGACCATCTTAAATCTAGGACAGCAGATAAATGTAATCCCTCTATAGCAATAAGCAAAGATACATCCAAATCAAATATATTTGCTTTGTGTTATTTTCTTGGTTTTGGACATGGTTTTTCTGATCTACAACTTACAAATCATGTTTAAAATTTTATCTAAATTACCTATTTCTTCCCATGACATAACGACATACCTATGCATTTATGGTCTGCGAATTCATGTGAATAAATAGCTTGACATACAAATGCAATTAAAATCTGTGAGTCTATGAATACATTCCTTAACTTTGAGCAGAAACAGTGTAATTATTAACTGAAGTTTAAGACAATAAAAAAAAAATTCTTGGGCCAAGGAACCTTATCTTTCTTCAGGGTCCCAGGGGTGTCCAGTGATCTTTTATTAAACATTTTCTTATAGATCCTCATTAACTCTGGGTGCCTCTTGTACTGCATAAGTTTAAATTTTAACAGTATATTATTGCCATCTGAAGATGATAAAAATAAGTAACTTCTAATTTTTCAGTGAAAGGGCTTTAACTTTTTTTCTGCTCCAGTTATTGAATGAAACCACACTTCTATTTTCTCAAACTTTTGACAGCATTAGAGTTTAAACAGGCTTCTGACATCACATGGGTGCTGGGAATCTAAAGGAGGTCCTCTTCCTGAAAGAGCAAGGACTTGACCCTCTGAGCCATCCCCTCTGCTTTCTGTTTTCCTTTCTTTCTTTTGCCTTCCTTCTTCCTTTCCTTCCATCTTTCTGTCCCTCCTCCTCTGTCCTCTTTGCAGTCCTTCCCTCTGTCTTCCCCATTCCCTTCATTCCCCCCTCCATTTGAGTGAGATGTAAGGTGTCAGGAATTAAAGATTAAAGAGAAAAATGAAGATAACACAATAGAGCAGATCAAACAGGAAATAGAAGAAAAAATGAGAAATACCAAAGAAGATAATTTAATAGCATTCTTCATACGCTTTCTGCAGCTGGTTAGATTTTTTTTAAAGTTAAAACCTTATGTTTAACCATTCTTTTGATTTTAATAAGTCCTATGAATAAATGCATATGTAAAAGAGTTTGCTTTGATTCAATGAACCCATGAGATTTTTTTCATGCTGTACTGCTTCATTAATTAATAGTTATACTTTTGTTCTTTTAAAATCAGTTAAGGAAGCAGGCTAGAGAAATAGCTTACTAGTTAAAAGCACAGGCTGCTCTTACAGAGGACACAAGTTCTGTTTTTGGTACCCACATGGGAGCTGACAACTATGCATAACTTCAGTTCCATGGAATTCGACGACCTCTTCTAGTCTCTGGAGAGTAGGGGTGGGGGTCCGATAACAGCTACCTCATTTAGAGTTGGTCACTTTCCTTAAAGAAACAAGTCTCTCTGTATTTCTCTTGGACCTGACACTGGATGATTAGCCAAAGCTGACTGGGTAGCCAGCCTCAAAGATCTACCTGTCCCCAACTCTATAACAGAAGGGTTGCAAATGTGAATCAAAAAAGCTTTTTAAATGCTCTGGTAGGTAGGTTATTCTCAGTTGTTAACTTGGTGAGCTGTAGACTCACTTACAGTTGAGCCTATGGGAGGGCCTCCAAGGGATTATCTTCATTAGTCTACTGGGGGAAGCACCAGTTCCTAGTCTATGAACCTGGATTTTATGAAAGGAATACAGTAAGCTAAGCACACAGAGTGTTCCTGACTCCCTTATGGTGCTTTCTGAGTATTTTCTTTCTGATGAAATTTATTTGACCATCATTATACCTCCTTCCCCACTGGCACTCCTATAGGGCAGCTTAGACCACATGAGACTCTGCACCACTACCCAAAAATATCATAAAAAGAACAGAAACATCACATTATAAGTTCATATAAATAAAATATATTAATTAATTATTTAGAAATACATACTTAATATAAATAGGAAAGAATTCAAACGAAAAAATGTGTTCTTAGTTGATTACATAAGTTGCATTAAAAACCAATTAGGTACAGGTACATAAGTGAATTTATATTTTATAAATCCATGTCATATACCTAAATTTTCATATACATAAGTCATGTATATTCATATATATTGCATTATATTTTGCTTGCGATACCAGGGGATGTGCCTACGGTTTTTGAACATGCTACGCAAGTAGTGTAAACTTTAGCTATATTCCCAGGCTTATGGTTATGATGATTAATATTATCAACTTGACAGGAGTTGATATTTTACTCACATAAGATTTATTCGCGTAGGAGACAAAATTGTGGCAGATATCTAGATAAGATTAACTGAGTTAAAGAAACCCATCTTAACTGTGGGCAACCTTATCCTGTGTAGGGAAAGGTCCTGGACTGTACACAAAAGAAAAATCCAGTTGAGGACAAAAATTCTCTCTCTTTACTTCTTAACTGTGCACAAAACGTGGTCAGTTGCCTCTGGCTCCTGTTGTCCTAACTTCTCTAACGTGACTGACTGTGACAAAAATAAAACTTCCCCCTTTATATTTTCAGGAATTGTAATTAATGCAATCCCTTTTTCCCTTTTTAATATTTTATTCATTATTTTGTTTTAGGTGTATTATCTGCATGTATGTAAGTGCACCCGTGTCATGCAATCCCCAAGGAAGTCAGAAGAAGGCATCAGACTCCCTTGGAACTGTAGTAATAGATAGTTGTTAGCTCCATGTAGGTGCTGGGATTGGAACCTGGGTCTTCTGCAAGGGCAGCCAGTGATCTGAACTGCTGAGCAGTCTTTTGAGTCCCTAATACAACCTAACAGTGTATACAGTGAAAGCTCCATAGATATAATTTGCAAACATATATTTTACTTGTAGAGTATCTCTTGGTTATAGCTCTGGCTACTCTGCCTTGTAGCTAAGGCTTTCAAGTAACAAAATACATTATATTTCAAGTGAATGAGTGTATTAGCACTCTGATAAAACATGCATGGTGGTGAAAGGATGGACTTGGATAGATGATCCCCTGTTGTTTTGTTTTTCTTTCCACTATCAACTGAGCTGTTCACTTTTTCTCAGGGGGATACAAGTGACACTAGTAATTCTAGATAAATAGGCATTTAGATAAAGCCACAGGAAACCAAAAAGGGACTCAATGCCATAAAGAGACATTTGTATATCAACCTTTGTGACTCCAAATTTCTGGGTGATTTCTGAAAGGGAACATACGCACAAAGAAGCTTACCAGACAACAAAAAATATGAGGGTGACTCTCCTATATGCATCTCCAACTTCAAGGATTCTCAAAGGCAGCCCAGTCTGATAATTTTAAATCTTGTCAATTTCTCCATACCATTAAACAGCAGACACATAAAGGGTAGAACCTTATCACATGTCATTTACCACAAATTGTTTCATGGTAAATACATGTAATCACAATCTTTTAGAAAATATTAATCAGGTCTAAAGAGAATGTCTTCAGAAAATGCAAGAAATATATTTGTTCATAAACTGAGGCTAAACTGCTTATATTTATTTATAGCTCAATATTAAGGAACATAGATATTCTAGTTGAATGTAGACAATTTGTAAAAAATTGCTTAACATCAAGTATATCTGGGAAAGGAAGATCAAACCAAGTGAATAGTGGGATATTTTTTCTTTCCTTCCAGAAAGTACACATTACACATCACAGAGTTGCATGAAGCACTGGCTAGTCTTGCACTAGATAAGTGGCACAGAATGATGTTTAAGTCTTGATCCACCTGTCTCTAACTTCCTCAGTGCTGAAAATATAGAGAGGTACTCACAACCAGCAGAGTCTCACAGTCTTAATCTAATGTACAGCAATGATTGCAGAAAAGCAAATCTTATACAAGAAATAGTCTCAAGAGCTTGTCCATGGATATATCAGTATATATGTAAACCTTCACATGCACACTACAGTTTTCAATACATAGATATAGGCTCTTTTGGGCATATCAGCCTAAGTGAGGAGAGCAATTAACAGTGACGTCATGTATTTATTGAAAGTCTTAAGGGTAGTTTTAATGTTGGGAGTTTTCCATTCTCATCCGTTCCTGAAGTTACTCCCATTTCAAGCAGTAAAGGCAGTGCACCTCCCTGGGTTCTCCTCTCCCTCCATCTTGTCTCTCTGAGAGCACAGTGGGATGCCATGAGCCCAACAGCAAGACTAGAAAGCATAATTGGATACACATCAGTGGGTTCATGGAACCAAATATTGATGATGGTAAAATATTAAACATGGAAGATGGCACCTTGGGTGAATGCTATCAGAGCCATCACACAAAAAGACTCTTCACGGGCTTCAAAAAAATTCACTGAGTTTCGGTCTTTTTGTCTTTTCCCACCATACTTTGTTTCCATAATCTGTTGAGCATGTGAACTATGCAACTTAGATCAATCCATAAGATAACAATATATGCAAAGACAGGAAACAATCCTAGAAAAGGGAGCAGACATAGGGAGTGGCAGAGAAAATTAAAAGATGTCCTTATTCAAAGACCACAGGTAGATTCAACACTTGATAATGGCATGCACATCATCCAATCAGAGCCAGTCTCTTCAAACCTAAATGAGGACCCTTATAAATAAGCACAGACAAGAAGGTCACTTTGTGATTCCAAAATAGAACTTTGTCACTGGGGCACATTGCTGTTTGTTTATATACAAGCATTTTAAATAAAACAACCTGAAGATTCTGTATCAGTTCTGTCCATTGCCAAAGAGCTTGAAACAAGCATGCTATATCTATTGATAGTATACTTGTATAAAGATTTATCTTCTGGACTTTGCTTTCTTATCCAATGAGATACTTAAGGTTCCTTTTAGCATACAACATAGTTACTTTTTTCCTCAACTAGAACAAATCACACAAAAAGTCTCATAAATATGCGTGAGGGGGTACATATGTGAAATGTATATACTCATATATGTATATATTTGTATATATATGTAAAACTTGTAGACATAGACAAAGACACATAAAGCTCTTTGCATTTGATTTCTTTTTCATCAATGAGCAGTTCTTGGAAGAAGAGCAGAGGACAGGCCCAATAGTGGCCAAGAAACGGTTGGCCAATTCCAATATTCACATGTGCTTGCCTAGAATTCACTTCCTCTTCCTATCCTGCTCCTGGGGACAGGTGAACCTAACATTAATTTCCTGAAATTGGTAATCGTGTCTGGTAATCCTAGCTTGGCCATTCTCTTGAAAACAGTTCATTCATATGTTAGTTTTAAGAACCACTTGTTTATTTGTTCCTTTGTGTTCTGTACAAGTTCTTGTGGATAGATCATGCATAAATGTGTGTGTGTGTGTGTGTGTGTGTGTATTCAAAGTTGTCAAAAGCAAAACCTCTATGTAACAGCAAAATTTTTCTCCATGTGATATTTGCACCTCAAAATAAAGAACAGTTTGCTCTATCTGGATTGGCTTATAAAAGAAACTGAAACCTTTTAAAAGGCAAATATAGGTTTGCAGAAAATAGGACGATAGGATTTGAGTTGATATTGCTCCTCTACACATTTAGCCCATGACCTCCAGTTTTTCCAGGGCTCCCATTTAGAACTCCATTTTTCCAAAGTGACTGAGCTCCCAGTGGCTTTTTTTAAATGCTGTAGCTGATGAGTTGTTGCTGTACGCAAAGCACCATCTATCTGAGAATTTATTAGCATAATGAAACAGATGAAATCTGCACTCTGGAAATGGTATCCAGGATAAAAAGAAAGAGAAACAATGGACTTAAACTAAACTGAGCATTATTTTTCCTCTTTGGGGATTATAATATATATTGTTCAAAAATTTCAAGGCAGCATATAGCATACATATACATTTATGACATACAATCTTTATACTTGACTTCCATGTGCTAAAATCAGCTATCTCCCTGTTTTGCAAGCATTATTTGCATACTTTAACCAGATAGGCTGGTCTTTAGGGTCAGTATTTTGAAGGACTTAAAATAGTCCTGTATGTTCCCCTCATTGGAAAATAATAAATTTGGTCAACATGTTGCATTATTGATCACACTCAACCAAACACAACAGGTTTAAAATACGGAATGTCAATTAAAAAGGAAAATTAACTGGGTCTCACTCATCTCTGTACTCAACTCTTTACTTTGGGAGCTGTTTGCCTTGGGTGGTGGGGATAAATAAGAATGCTATAACATCTTAAAGAGCCCTCAGAGTGACTCAAAAGGATCCAGCGTGCCAATTGTGAAAACACTGCCATTGCTTTCTGTAAATACTACACTGAGAAACTGCCAAGTTTCAGAAAGAAAGAAAAACCCCACATTCTAATCATAATTCTCCAAACCAGGTTCAAAAGAAGTAACTTGCAACCAGCTTCAAGTCTACTCATTATGTATATTTAACAGCATCAAGATATCTGCTTTTTGTACCTCATTAAGTCACCCATCACTTGCCTCATATTGTCTGGAAACTCTCATTACATAGAAATTAGCTGGGTTGTGGGTTTTAGGTACAACTGTATATTTCACATAAATCCACCAAAAACAACCTCAAAGGGGATAATTATTGCCCCCCAAAATAATATACTAAATCTGCTTCAAAATAACATCCAAACATGCTCATTATTCTAAAAAATGCAGTTCTATTCAAATCCTTACTTAAAATCATTGTAGCTTATAAAATTATGAAAAAAGAAACCTCTCCTTTTAATCCACTGATTTGAAACTGAAGTAATTTTCCACTTGCTACAATAAGCTGTGGTTATATTTTTATATGCCAAATAAGATATTCTTTATGATGTACAATACATGTATACACACGCATATATATATATATATATATAATGTATGAAGATTAAGTTCATTCTACATTTCTTTGGGAAATAAAGTATTACACTTCCCATTTAACAACATATATTTGCAATGATTTTGTTTAAATTCTTATATCCTTAATTTCAAGGAAAATAAAATTTTCTCTTTTTCCTAAAATTCTGGATGGTGTATTACACACACACACACACACACACACACACACACACACTCACACACACAATTTGGAATTCCAGCTATGGATGGACTATCCATGCTGATCTTTCATGAATATACACGTCTTACCTACTGCCACCTAAGTGGATAAAAATGATTTTCCACTCCCGTAAATCTGCCCCCAGAAAAATGGAGATAACTTTACCATGTCCTCAATATCCCTGATTCTCATGTTCTCTAGGAAACCATTAAAAAAAAAATCCCTTTGCAAAACATTCGGCTCTCTGAAATACGGATATGGCTTTGTACATCAAAAAGGTCTTCAGTTAGTATCCTGGACATTTAATTTCTAACCCAAAGAAGAATCTACTAACACTCCACTGAACGTGTACAGAATTCTATGTTCTTTCGCAAACCACCTACACAAGCTGCTCTTTCTTCCTCAGGTTAACTAGGTCCCAATAAACTTTTATTTTGTCCTTGTATATATCACTCCCCCCACACACACACCCATTCATGGTAAGAACTGACACCCTCAGATAGGAAGCAATCAAGTCACACATGCTAAAAAACAGTTCGATGCAACGCATTCCAAATATTTAAACTCTGCTGCAAATTGATTGCTTAAAAAAAAAAAACTAGATATGAACATATAAGACTCTATTCTCTGCACTGACCAAACACAAAATAAAAAATAAAATAAAATGCAAATATCAAAAGAAGAATCCATACCACCCCCTTGTGGAGTCGGCTCGCAAGAGCAACACCTGCTTACTTCATAAGACCCCCTCCCACCCTCACCCCAAATGTCTTAAGTAGGGTCGCAATGACACCTAGGGATCTCCTCACCCCACATTCTCCCCTGCACTCGGTGCAATGGATCACGCGTGCACCCAGAGTTGGCGCAATTGCAAAACCTCCCCTCTACGTGAGGGTCCACGCTGTCGATCTCCCCCTCCCCCAGCTACCTCTTGCATCCCGACCCAGCTCACCCCAAATCTGCATCACACTGGCTCGGAAAATAATTTACAAAGAGGCTCCGCACCTGCGAGTCCATTGAAAGGAGAAAGCCAAGCTGGAGGAAACCCGCAGCAGGAGGAAAAAAAAAAAAAAACAAAAAAAAAAAGCAACGCTAGAGAAGAGGACCGGAGGGTACCAAAGCAGGGGGGACGTCCTCTTTGCGCCCCTCGTCCTCTAAGCTGGACATCCGTTCCCAGGGTGGCCCCGGACAGGCCTCTAGGCTGACCGAGTAGGAGTGACCCCCAGCTCCCGCCCCCGCATCTCTGGGAAGAAAGGGCACACTGTCTGCCTAGGAGCTGGCGCCGGAATCCTGCTTGCGGGGCCCACGGTTGCACCGGCCACCGGCCTCTGATCTTGGCGGTGGGGCGAGGGAGAAAAACACAGCCCAAGGAAGGAGCCTTATGTAAGAGACCCAAAGTCCTACCAGTTTTGTAGGCGCGAAAGGACAGCACGATATAGGGAAAAACCGCGTTAGGGAAAGATCCCAGGAATCTAAAAAGGATGCCAGCCCTGTATCGCATTGGGGCGACCAGCGGCTAGAAGGCAGGGTTGATGGGGACAGAGGGGTCCACAGGGGAGGGGGGAGGGGGGCGTTCAAGCCAGAGCTGGCCTCTCGGCTTGCCACGAGAGTACCAACCACCCGCTTCATCCGCATGCTAAGTAAAGACACAGGACCTCCCTCCCTGGCCTCATCACTCCGCCTAACCCTCCTCTCAGCCCCATCCCGGGGTTCTGCAGGTAAGTTCCCCTCTGGCGTGTGAGGCTCAGCTCCAGCCCCCTCTATCAGCTTGGGCTTGGGGAAGGGGCGAGATTCAAGTTCACTCGCTCTCCGGGTGGTCTTCAAGTCCTGCGCCCAGCCCCCTACTGTCTCCCCCCATTTACCAGGCAGGGCGCTTGTCGGATCTGAGCTATCCTTTCTGCTTGATCCAAGTAGAAGAGGCCGGGAAGCCGAGCGGGAATGGGGACCTGGGCTTGAGGAGGATGTGGGTATGAAATGCACTGTGGGGGGGGGGGGGGCGGATGAATATATTATAATATCTTATCTTTCTAAATATATATATTATATGAATTGGGCATAGGATCCTGGAAAGAAGGATCCGTCCCCTTAATGTGCAGCCAGGGCTAGCACTTGGGTTTGTTTTTTTTTTTTTTTTAAATAGTGTGGTCCAGGGCTGTAAGAAAGCTGACTAGCTCCTGGCCACCCCCACCTCCATCTGGAGAGGAGGATACAAATGGATCAGGAGTTAGTCCTATTAAAATGTATAGAAGGTCCAGATCCCGGGAGACCTGGGACAGGGCGCCCCAGCAACTCGGGTTTCCTCTGCTACCAACTTTCCAAAGTCAGATTCAAAAGCTTCCGAAGAATCAAAATCCCCAGCCCACACATCCTCCCCCCAACACCCCTTAACAATTGGCTCCCTCCACCACCACCACCAAACACACAAGTAAAGGGGTTACATTATAGCCGGCTCTCCGAGGTTGCAGAAGAGCGCTAAGACACCCTCATCTTGCCTTTACCGGAGAGTCCAGGGCATTGAGTCCGCTCCCCACCAAACCCTAACCAGAGCCTAATCAATCGCTATTTAGTACATCACACAGCCTTCATTTTATCCCAGGCCAGCAGATGAAAAAAGAAGGAACTGGGGTGGTGGGAATCACTTAATGCAAATGTAGCCAAGCCTGTTTTTCCAGTTTCTGTCTGGTTAACTGCCACCCCCCCCAAAATAAATAAATAAATAAAAAGCACCGCAGGCAGTGATAGCTGACAGTTTTGTTAAGGGGGGGGGCAAGAAAAAGGAAAGCTCACATTACTCACAGTTTGGAAAAAGACTTCCGTGTTCATCTGTACTCTGGATTTGCAGAGAAATGGAGCTATCCTTTCTTTACTGTACTGCAGACACACACGCGCACACACACACACATTTTTTCCCTCTGTCCACACTTGTTTATCCGTATGTAAGGCAGCCCTAGTTTATAAACACACACACACACACACACACACACACACACACACACACACACCAATGCTGATCAAATACCTGATTGCAGTAACATATACGACCCAGTGCATGGTTCCTTTTTATTATTATTAAGTCATCATAAAAACCAATGTTCTATGGGGGAGACTTGCGTCTAACTTGCACACGGAAAGCCTAACATATAATGTCCACACAGCCACGCACACCTACGAAAAGGAGCGACAGATGTAAAGTCCTGTTTAAAATCTCAAATGAAAGTATACAATCTTCATAATAATCAATGTCAGACGGAGAGTAACAGAAAGCTTTGCAGTGAAAAGATCTGTCATAGGCAGCCGAGCAAGTAACAGCTAGTGCAAATGTTTAAACAGCTTTTAAAATAAAAAAAGGGGGGGGGGAGGAAGGAAGGAAGGAACAGAGACACATCTTAAATTATTTACCTACCTTAGTCAAAGAAACGCCTCAAGGCAGTGAAAGAGTTCTTTTTACACCTCGGATTTTCCTAAGCAAGCCAAACGGCGGAAGCTGTGATTCAGGAAATGTATTTAGTCCTAAGCACCGGCGAAATTTGCTCTTCCAAAGGAATTCAAGTACAAGGACTTGAACACTACGCTTTAAAAGAAATTCGTTATTTCTGTCCTCAATAATGTGTAGTCAGAAAGAGTAAAGTGGTAGGGTGGGGGTGGGGTGGGCGGCATCAGAATTGGAGCAGGAAGGAGCCAAGGCTCCGGTGCAGAGAGATAGAGAAGGGAACTGAGAGAGAGAGAGAGAGAGAGAGAGAGAGAGAGAGAGAGAGAGAGATTGGGGAGCAGGTCCTGCTGTCTCCCAGAGCTCTCTCCCTCGCCTATTGGACCAAACTGAATGAAATTTACAAAGGCAGCAGCCAATGGATCTGCGGCAGCGAGCCCCATCACTAAAGCTACAACCTCAAGCAAAAAGCAGCTAATCCCAATGCAAACCTTTTATGTGGAGGCAGAATAGGTGGACAGGCCATGCAGGGCCACCTTGTCAGCAGGACCAGGCGAACCCACCCCACCCTCCCTGTGATACTTAAGAATTTTAAACATCCTATATTCCCAACACACTGCGGCCTTCGCCAACCTCTTTAACTGTTTAAGGTCAATCTCTCAAGCAGGCTTCCGGATGGGCCTGTCATTCTAATTGTCACTGTTGTAATTATATGAAGCATGAACTGACAAGGCAACTGTAGATCTGCAAAGAACAGAGTCCCTCCCAGGTCACGTGTTTTTGAGGAAAATACTGGACAAGTGGCTGGAACAGATTAATTGGTTTTAAATACCTACCAATTCATGCTGAAGGATGAGAAATCCGTCTTCTTCAGCCAGCTTTGAACTGAATGGAATGTTCAGAACATGCATTTGAAGCCATTTAGAGGACGTTATCTTTCACGTGGGTCAAACATAAAAAGTCCTACCTAATAAAACAGATAACATATATCATTAAATACTGCTGTGAAAATAAGCAGAGAATTGCATGTGTGGGTGTTTCTCTCTCTCTCTCTCTCTCTCTCTCTCTCTCTCTCTCTTTAAGACACAGGCATTCAATGATCAAGAATTCACCAAGTATACTGAATTCAGGCCAACAACCTCCAGGGATCCACCTGTTTCCACCAACCCAGTGTTAGGCTCAGAATTTCAGGCCTTTAGTTTTTGCTTTTCTTTTTCAACATGGGTTCTGAAAGGTTCAGATCTGATCCTCCTAAATCCAAAGCAAGCAATTTACCTACTGAGTTATTGTGATTCCACATATGGACTTAGAGTCTTAAAGGAGACTACTTGGGTTTAAGGTACCAGAGGCCCTTAGGTCAGTATTTAAATGTTTCTGGGTCTGTTGCTACATCTGTAAAATGAAGATTATAAGTGATGCCTAGTTCACTCTTTGGAATAGGTTGTGGTAAGTTCTAAAGAAAATTTAGCTTTTATTAGGTTGTTTTCATGGATGATTAATTCATTACAATATCTCTCTATGTGCAGGGACCCCTCAGAATGGTATGTGCTTTGGGTACTAAACAAATCAAGCTTGGGAGAATTGTTTCATGGGATGGAATGATAGGGGGATTCTTAGCAGGCTTGGTGAGAAGGACATTACTGGATAATTCTTCGTTTTGCCACTATATTTTTCATAGTTTTGCTTTGTTAAAAGGGAATTATCGGGCTGGAGAGATGGCCTAGTGGTTAAGAGCGCCAACTGCTCTTGCAGAGGACCCAGGTTCGATCCCCAGCACCCATATGGCTGCTGAGAACCATCTGTAACTCCAATTCCAGGAGAATTCCAGTTCCAGGGGAATCCCATGCCCTATTCTGACCTCTGCGGTGTTGCACGACACCGGTGCACAAACCTACGTGCAGACAGTACATTCGTACACATAAATAAATAAATAAATAAGTAAAATTTAAAAAAAATTAATAAAAAAATAAAAGGGAATTATCTTTTAGGAAAGAGCCAAAAAAAGAAACAGCCTGTACTGATCAGAGTCCAAAACGGCATCTCCAGAGAAAATAGACTGTTTGGCTTCTCGCCCACTTGTTTTTTTGTTGTTGTTGTTGTTGTTTTTTGTTTTCCTTTTTCAATTTTTTTTATTGATGCTTTGTGCACTTCATACATCATTTTCCAATTCAGTTCAGGCATATTTCCCTTTCCCTTCCCCCCTACCCCCACCCCATCCCAGATCATGCATTCTGCCATAACTGTCCTGCATATTTCTCTCAGTTTTTTTTTTCATTTTTTAGCTATAAGTGATAATCCATGAGTACAAGCATCCTTCATATAAAACCAATTTGCAGGCTGTTGTGCCCAAACCCCCACAGCCCCACCATCCAGCGGGGGATGAGGGGTTGTATGTTCAATCAAATTGATCAAATGAGTGTCCAGACTACATTGCTGTAGTTTCACCATTCACCCCAATCACAGCCCTTACATTCTACCACGCACCCTCTTCTGCAGATTGTTCCCTAGGCTTAGAAAAGGGGCACAGGTGGATGAGAAGCAAAACAGTCCACTCTCTCTGGAGCTGTTGTCTTGGACTCTGGTCAATTCTGGCAGCCCATGAAAGGAAACAGCCACTTGTGTCCCTTTTCTAAAGCCTAGGGAACAATCTGGGGAAAAATGCGCGTGGCAGAATGTAAGGGCTGAGATTGGAGTGAACTACGAAACCACGGAAACATAGACTGGACTCTTATTTGATCAACATGATAGTACATATAAGCTCCCCCAGCTGGACAATGGTGGCCTCGGGCTGTATAAATTTGGGCATAGCTACTTGCAAATTGGTTTTACATGAAGGATGCCTGTATTCGTTACTTATGACCTATTATTAAAAAAATAAATAAATAAAAAAGGGAATTATCTTGTATGACTCTTAGGGTACAGATCCAATAGGAGGGTTTGCTGTAATTACTAAATGACATGAGGTGCAGGTACTATGGTTTTCATCTTGACTGTCCCCTGTCTGACTTTGGTGTTGGTGTGGGGTTGGCCATTCAAAAGTACAGTGCATGATGGTGGGATTGGGCTGGAGTCAGGAGGCTGAGGCAGCTGGCTACATTCCAACATTCCAACCATATGGCTTTGGGCTCAAATAGATTTGTATTTTGGATGCAGTTCAGGATACTAACCCAGAGAATGATGCTGCTTGCTTTCAAGGTAGTCCTTCCTACCTCAATTCACGGAATCAAGTAAAACTTTCCAAGCCTAATGTGGTAAAGTAGGCTCTCACAGGGGTTTCCAGATTATTAACCATCACATCCTTCCATGGCCATGTGGAAAGTGTGGTCCAGGGGTGATGCTATCTCCAGGCCATAGAATCTTTAAAATGTTTTATTTAATTGAGATTTTAGGTGTTTGATTACATGCCCTTAAAGGAAATTCTTGAACTCTAGATTCTACTTCCTTTTCTTCTCAGTCCCTGGGCCCTTTTTACGATAGATATTTTTATTTTATATTTTATTTTATTATTGTTTTTTATTTTATTTTATAATTTCTCTTTTTGAGACAGGGTCTCCTTATAGCCCCAGCTGGCTTGGAACTCAGTATGTAGAACAGTCTGGTGTCATTCTCAGAGAGATCCACCTGCATCTGCCTCTGGAGTGCTAGGAGTAAAGCTTATACCACCATGCCTAGCTGGGATAGACATTTTCAGATGTGAATTTCTGCTGTAGTTGAATAGGTAGTAAAGTTTCATCAACATAATTACACTATAAATAAATATCTCTCCCCCAAATAAATCATATATGCATATATAAAAGTAAATTATAGATATAGATACATAGGTGCATCTCTCTATATAGAGAGATATAAATACATTTGTAGAGAAAGAGAGGAAGAAGAGTTATCTTAATCTTAAATTGGAATTTAGAAATAAAACCACAGCAGAGACACTAAAATTGGTAACAAATGAGAAATTAATTTGTTATGCCCAGAGTGTACTAACTGCCTGATTTATAAATTCATTGAGTGCATTTGAACACTAAATGTGTCCTACCTGCTAAAAGTATACTTTCTAGGCATGGGTAATTTCAATTTCTGTAACCAAGCAGTCTTGTAAACAGAATAGCCAGTAGCATGAGACATTTTAATTCTATAAGACTGTAAACAGGAAGTGTATGACGTATGAGTTGATATGGATGAAAAAAGACAAAAAAGATCAGACAAGGGTTATCTTAGTTGTGTTGTTGTGATAAAATAATGGACAATATCAACTTAAGGAAGTTTTTATTTTATCTCACAGTTCAAAAGAACTGTCTGTCATGGAGACCTACACTGGAGGTGGCACCATCACATCAGTAGTCAATAAGAAGAAAAGAGACTGCAGTAGGACCCGGTCCAGTGCTGCCTTTACTTAAGGTGGATCTTCCCATCTCAGTTAATCTAACCAAGATAATACTTCCCAGGCAAGCCCAGAGGATAACCTAATTTACATCATGCTTTAGGGATGTAGTCAGAAGTATGTCACCTAGGGATTATGGATTCTGTCAAGTTCATCAATATTAACCTTCTAGAATACTTTTAGAGAGAGTGAGAAAGTATTTTAGCAGAAAAGACAAGATAAACACATATTGACCAGAAGACAAAGTTGAAGAATTAGCTCTGCAAACAGCCTAGATAAGGCTGGAAATAGAGAGCCTTTGTAAGAGTTGAGGACAGGACCCAGACTTTGAAAAGAAGAGGGAAAACTATATAGGAATTTACTACTCTAATTTTTTTAAGTTAAACAATTTTAGTTTTTAAAATAAGAACAACTGTACCCTGCCTTCCTTCAGACCTTGCTGACCAGGCCATCTTCAGCTCCATTAGATCATAGGAGAGAAGAGAAAGGGTTGTACACTCAGGTACAGCTGATCTGTGATAATTTTACTTTACTGTATCCATAATCCACATTTTGGAATCCTCTTCAGCCTCTTGTAGGACTCATAGATTGGAATAGATTGGAAGGGAAATGCAGATAGTTGTTATAGATGCACATTAGAATATATGCTGTGTTCCTTCCCATGTACATGTTCAAAAGCAACAAGTTTGGAAACCTCCATAACTGAGAGGCCAAACAAACCTTTCTTGTATTTCAGTGAAGAGTTTCTTGTATCAGTTACATTAACAGGAAATTAACAAACAAAACTGATGATGTTGTTTCCTATGGATTTTACTAATAAACTGATGAAAATGAAAGAGATGTACTTGAATAGAATAAATTTTATTGGCATAACTGTATTACATGAGTATTCATTATTAAACATGACTAGTAATAAATATGCATAATGTTGGTGGTGTTTAAAATCAAACAAGATCAAAGGCCTTTGATGATTAATATCTTACACTATGTGTGATGCATGTGATCTTAACAAGACTCAAAAAACAAGGTATGTTTCAAGGAGGGATCAGGCAACCATCCATCCTTTATACATAAGTTTTAATTGTGGACTTGGAGAATTAGGTGGGAAATGATTCCAAATGAACAAATTGAAAAAAAAGAAATAGATCTACAGTAAGGAGAAGCTCTGAAACATGGAGGTGTATAGAGGCAAGGCATAGTGACACATACATGGGGTCCCATTCATGAAGAATTGGAACTGGAGACAACAGGAGGTGCCATAGCCAAACAAATGTCCCAGCCTCAAAGGAGGATATGTGGCAGTTTGCTCCCAGTTGAGCTTCTTGCGTGGGCATTCCTTAAGACTCAGCATGGAAATGCCAGTAACAAGGTTCAGAAAACAAATAAGCCCTTAATAGTCCTGCCCTCAAACTTGAGGTTGTATGAAATCAACAATAAACATGCTGGAAAGAAGATATTTCTCTGTCCTGTCTATTTGCCTTCAGTCATCCACGGAGCTCCATTGGAAGTCTCCCCCACGCTAGTCTCAACCTTTTGAGTAATGCAGCCATGTTTAACTCAACCATGCTAGAGGAAGCAATCCTCTACTCCTGTCCTTGTAGACATCCCAATAAACTTTCTCCTTCAGTAAGCTAAACTTGGGGTTATATCTTGTTCTTTTGTTAGTGTAACCCTATTCATGTCTTCCTAAGAAAGTCACCCAAACATACATAAGGATACATACCCAGTCAACATATTAAAATGTAATCTATGCTCCCAAAATTCTAAAGAATAAATCACATGTACTAGGTCTTAAGCTAATTTTCAGAACTTGTGTTTTTAGAGCTACTTTATAAGATGACAGTAGTTTAAATTGTCATCCATTAAACTCCAAAAATGGTAATGATGGTGAGTGGATTGTAGAATTGTAGAATGTAAAGTAATCAGTAATGAATGGCTTGCTTTAGTTTGAACTATGGACTGCATGTTGGCATCAGGACTAGGTACCTGCAGAGACAATATAAAGATATTTATTATGAGGCAGTTAAAAGAGTATCTTGCAACAGGGGACTTTTGGAAGGAGAAGGCAGCGTGGTTTAAGAATAGCTATGAATTACAAAAACCATGGTGAAAATTTTTATAAAATGTCTCAATTTAAGCTACAGAGTTGTTATAAACATTGACTCTTAAAGAGCACAAGGCTTACCACAAGAGGTAAGATTTTTTTTTTTTTTTTTTTTTTAATTCTGTATGTGTATGAATGTACTGTCTGCATGCAGGTCTGTGCACCCGTGTCGTGCAATGCCGCGGAGGTCAGAAGAGGGTCTCGGATTCCCCTGGAGCTGGAGTTCTCCTGGAATTGGAGCTTCAGACGGCTCTCGGCCGCCATGTGGGTGCTGGGGATCGAACCCGGGTCCTCTGTAAGAGCGGTCGGCGCTCTCAACCGCTAGGCCATCTCTCCAGCCCCACAAGAGGTAAGATTTATAAACATTGACTCCTATAGAGGATGAAGGCTTACCACAAGAGGTAAGATTGTCTTGGTATTTTAAATGGGAAGGTTGAATTAGACTGATTTCAGGCAAAGTAAGTTGTACCACTAGACAGATGAGAATGTGGGATGGAAATATTGATGGTTTATAGAAACCTACATGGCCTATAGACATGAGATGTTTAGATAAATTAGATTTGGCCTCACTGTGAGCTTAGAGTTGAGTCAGTCTTAAAACATGGCTTCTGAGTTTTATGAGGTCCCATTTGTCAACGGTTGACCTTACTTCCTGTGAAGCTGCTGTCTGATTTAGAGAGTCTTTTGCTACACCTATGTCTTATAGACTGTTGCCAACTTTTTTTTTTCTATCACGTTAAGGGGTTCAGACTTCACATTGAGATGTTTGATCCACTTGGAGTTGGGTACAGGGTGAGAGGTAGGGTTTTAATTTTGTTCTTCTACTAATGATGATCCAATTTTGAAAGCACCATTTGCTGAAGAGGCTATCCTTCCTACATTGAGGGTTTTTTGCCTTTTTGTCAAATATGAGGTGGCCGAAATTGTTTGAGCTCAAGTTTGGATCTTCAATTTTGTTCCCTTGGTCAATATGTCTGGTTTTTGTGCCAGTACCAGGCTGTCTTTATGACTATGGCTGTGTTATATAGTTTGAACTCTGGTAGGGCAATCCCCCCTGTATTGCATTTTTCACTTAGGGTTGCTTTAACTATTTGGGGTCTTTTGTTTTTCCATATGAATTTAAGGATTTTTATATCCAAGTCTGTGAAGAAGCTCAGGGATTTTGATTGGGATTGCATTGAATCTGTATATCAATTTGGATAAATTGGTCATTTTTACTATATTAATTTTCCCAATCCATGAGCATGGGAGGTCTTTCCATCTTTTGATGTCATTTTCAATCTTCTTCTTCACGGGTTTAAAATATCTGTTGTAGAGGTCTTTGGCATCTTTGATTAAGTTTGTTCCCAGGTATCTTATTATTTTTGAGGCTATTGTGAGTGGGAAGGTCTTAAACTCAAAATATTCTGTACAGAGAAAGAAACAATCAAGGATATGAAGAGAAAACCCACAGAGTGGGAAGAAATTTTTACCAGTGATACATCTGACAGAGCATTAACATCAAGAATATATAAACTACTCAAAAAACAAAGAAGTAAGAAGACAAATGACCTACTCAAAAGATGGAGTAAAGAGCTGAACAGAGACCAGTGAGGAATTAAAGATGGATGAGAAACATCTTAAAAAGTGTTCAACATCATTAATATTTAAGGAAATGCAAATTAAAACCAATCTCAGATGTCATCTCACTCCAACACCACTAGCTAAGTTCAAGAAAACAGATGCTGGAGAGGTTGTGGGGAAAAGGGAACACTCATCCACTGCTGGTGGAAATGTAAACTTGTACCACCACTATGGAAAGCAACGTGGAGAACCCTTAAAAGCCTGGGAATGAGCCTACCATGTGACTCAATTATACCACTCTTGGCTATATACCCCGAAGATTCATCCTACCACAAAGATACATGCACATCATGTTTATTGCAGCTCTCTTCACAATAGTGAAAAGCTGGAAACAACCCAAATGTCCCTCGACAGACAAAAATATGGATGACAAAAATGTGGTACATCTACACAATGGAGTACTATTCAGAGGTAAAGAAAGGTGACATTATGAACTTTTCAGGTAAATGGATGGCACTTGAAGCCATTAACCTGAGTGAAGTAACAAAGTCCCAGAAAGACAAAGGGAGAATGGTTTACCTCATTGGTGGATGCTAACACCAAATCTCCAAGAAGAAAGTCAAGCTGAATATCATTATTGTAATATTTCTGTTTACCTGAAAGCAACAATGCTGTTAAAATATGAATCTCTCAACGGGCTCTAGAATCCACCTTCTGTAATTACTGTAAATGGGTGGACAGTATGTATCCATATTTTAGAGTAATATAAAATTAATGGAGGGGGCTGGAGAGATGGCCTAGCGGTTAAGAGTGCCGACCGCTCTTACAGAGGACCTGGGTTCGATCCCCAGCACCCACATGGCGGCTGAGAACCTTCTGAAACTCCAATTCCAGGAGAACTCCAGTTCCAGGGGAATCCGATACCCTCTTCTGACCTCCGCGGCATTGCACGACACGGGTGCACAGACTTGCATGCAGACAGTACATTCATTCACATACAGAAATAAAATTTAAAAAATGTAAAAAAAATTAAAAAATAAATAAATAAAAAATAAAATTAATGGAGGAAAATGTGAATTCCTAAGCATAAAAAAAAAAAGACTGAGAGAAATCTCTATTCAGTTCTTTGCTCATCTTTTGAGTGATTCATTTGTTTTCTTTCTTCTTTGTTTTTTGAGTAGTTTGTATACTCTGGAAATAAATGCTTTGTCAGATGTATCAGCAGTGAAGGTTTCCTCCCACTCTGTGGGTTTTCTCTTCACTTCCTTTATTGTTTCTTTTGATGTATAGAAGCTTTTGAGTTTGATGAGGTCCCATTTGTCAATTGTCCATCTTATTTCTTGTGCAGCTGATGTTTGATTTAGGAAGACTTTTCCTACACCTATGTCTTGTAGTCTCCTGCCAAGTTTTTCTTCTATCACCTCCAGAGTTTGGGGTTTAACGGTGAGGTCTTTGGTCCATCTGGAATTGACTTTTTTACAGGGCAAGAGGTAGGTGTTTAATTTCATTCTTCTACAGGTGGTAATCCAGTTTTGCCAACACGACTTGCTGAAGATGCTGTCTTTCCTCCATTGTGTCTTCATGGCACCCTTGTCGAATATGAGGTGGCTGAAATTATATGTGCTCAGGTTTGTATCTTCAGTTTTAATCCATTGGTCAACTGGTCTGTGTTTGTACCAGTAACAAGCTGTTTTTATGACTATAGCCCTGTAGTTTAGTTTGAAGTTTGGTATAGAGATCCCCCCTGTATTGCTCTTTTCACTCAGGGTTGCTTTAGCTATTCGGGGTCTTTTGTTTTTCTAAATGAAATTAAGGATTTTTTTCCTAAGCCTGTGAAGGAACTCTTGGGGGTTTTAACTGGGTTTGCACTAAATCTGTACAAGAGTTTGGGTAGAATAGACATTTTTACTATGTTTATTTTCCCAACCTATGAGCATGGGAGGCCTTTCCATCTTCTGATGTCTTCTTCAATTTCCTTCTTCAGGAGAAAAGGACTGAATAGAGACTTCACAGAGGAGGAATTAGAGATGGCTGAGAAACATCTCAAAAAATGTTCAACATCACTAATAATTAGGGAAATGCAAATTAAAACTACTTTAAGATAGCATCGCACTCTGATAAGAATGGCTAGGATCAAGAAAACAAATGATGCCATGTGCTGGAGAGGTTGTGTGGAAAGGGGAACACTCATCCATTGCTGGTGGGAATGTGAACTTGTACAGCCACTATGGAAAGTAGTGTGGCGAACCCTTGGAAAACTCAAAATGAGCTTGTCATTTGACCCAGCTATAGCACTCCTAGGTATATACACACAAGACTCATCTTAATGTAGAAATACATGCACAGCTATATTTATTGCAGCTCTGTTCACAATAGCAAAAAGCTGGAACCAACCCAAATGCCCCTCAACTGACGAGTGGATAGAGAAAATGTGGTATATGTACACAACGGAGTTCTATGCAGCAGTAAAGAAAGATAACATCATGAAATTTGCAGGTAAATGGATGGAACAAGAAGATATTATGATAAGTGAAGTAACACAGTCCCAGAAAAACAAACGACGAATGGTATCCCTCATCTGTGGATGCTAGGGTCAATAACCCAGTTGTAAATACTTTTTGTGGGGAGGGATGCATATTGGAAAGAACAACAACAGAAAGACTGCATCAAAAATTGACTGAAATGGTGAAACTGGATGGGTGGGAGGGGCGGGAGAGGGACACGGATCTAGATTCGATTAATATATATTTAATTGATGTGAGTTTTACAAGTATCCAATTTTGCCCAAACTCTATCTACAAATTGCATGGTATTTTAGGACTCAGTAAAAGTAAAAATATCTATATTAAACAACATTGGTGTTCTAGATTGTCTTCCATTGCTGTGACAAAACACTCTGACCGACACCAACTTGGGGAGGAAAGGGTTTATTCAGCTTACATCTCCTGGGTCACAGTTCATCGCTTAGGGAGCCCAAGGCAGGAACACAGGGCAGGAACCTGGAGGCAGAAGCTGAACTACAAGCCATGGAGGAATGTTGTTCACTGGCTTGCTCCCTTGGCTCATGCCCAGCCCGCCTTCTTATACAGTACACAACAACCTGCCCAGGTTGGCACCACCCATTGTGGGCTGGGCCCTCCCACATTGCCCGACCATCAACACAATACTCCACAGATGTGGCCACAGGCCAGTCCAATGGAGCAAATTCCCCAACTGAGGCTCCTTCAACCCAGGTGTGCCAAGTTGACACCAAAGCTATCCAGAACAACTGACCCTTGTCAACTTGACACACAAAACACATCACTATTAAACCACCACCTTTCCAGTTCTTATCCCCAAAGTATGATGTTAACATTAATCACAACCTAAGACAGTACAACCTTAAAAGCCCCACAGTCCTTAAAATGTCCAAACACTTAAAAGTCCAGTCTATTAAAAGTCTCTTAACTGTGGGCTGCTGTAAAATCCAAAACAAGTACTGTCTTATTTCAAAGGGAAGAATCAGGCACTCTCAAACAAAACCTAAGTCCAGCAAAGTAGCTCAAGGCTGGACACCTGGGATTCACTCACGATCTTCTGGGCTCCAAAGGGTCTCGGCAGCTCCCCCTCTCCGACTCTGCCATCCGTGGCACACTCATCTCGCAGGCCCAGGCCGACTCCATTCTACACCTACCGCTGCTCTTGGTGGTCGTCCCAGGGTACCGGCATCTCCAAAAAGCTGGGGTCGCTACTGAAACTGAGGCAGCACCTTCACCAATGGTCTCTTCTGACCTCTCCTGGTGCAAAGCCTCAGCTTCTCTCCATGACCCCTGCAATCCTGGGGTCTTCACAGCAACCGAGGTGCACTTCCACCAATGGTCTTTCCTGACCTCTCACAGTGCCAAGCCTCGGCTGCTCTCTGTGACCCCCTCAAATTTCAACACCGGAACCATATAGGAGACTCTTACACGTTACCAAGTCCGGCTTCTGGCTCGAGATGGAGGCTCAGGCCCTTTCTGGGTCACAGCTTCTGTGTGCTGACCTTGAAGATATTCTCCCCAGAAGATTTCACCTCAGTGATGCTGGTCTCTTGTTACTTACAGCTGATTTTTCAGCCCCAGCTAACCAGCATCAATTGCCCCAGTACCACAAAAGTTTCACTTCAGGTTCTGGTCTCTTGTTACTTACAGCTGATTCTCCACAGCCCCAGCTGACCAGAACCCACAGATTACACAGTCCTGATGATCTCTGCTCTCCTTTGAAACTAGAAACTTCACAAGCCAGGGCTCCATCTTCTACAACTCCTTCAGCAAAACTGCTCCAAGCTCCACAGCAACAATCTTTAGACATTCAATGATCTTCCCAGCACAAAGTTCCAAATGCTTCCACAATCCTTCCCCAAAACACCAAGGTCAGGTCTGTCACAGCAATGCCCCATTCTCTGATACCAATTTCTGTTCTAGTTTGTCTTCCAATGCTGTGACAAAACACTCTGACTGCCACCAACTTGGGGAGGAAAGGGTTTATTCAGCTTACATCTCCTGGGTCACAGTTCATCACTTAGGGAGCCCAAGGCAGGAACACAGGGCAGGAACCTGGAGGCAGAAGCTGAAGCACAAGCCATGGAGGAATGCTGTTCACTGGCTTGCTCCCCTGGCTCATGCCCAGCCCGCTTTCTTATATAGTACACAACAACCTGCCCAGGTTGGCACCACATATTGTGGGCTGGGCCGTCCCACATTGCTCGACCATCAAGACACTACTCCACAGATGTGGCCACAGGCCAGTCCAATGGAGCTAATTCCCAATTGAGGCTCCTTCAACCCAGGTGTGTCAAGTTGACACCAAAGCTATCCAGCGAAATTGGTTTAAAGGTTTTAATAAAAACGGTAATACATCTAAGTTAAGTGGAAATATAAATTGTTGTCCACATTTGTTCTACTTAAAATCTGTATAACAATAACCTTGGGATTAACATATACAAACGTTCTCTATAATTTCTGTGTTATACAGTATCATCTTGTAACATTCTCTTTTACCTGTTGGATAATTTAACTTAAGGAATTAAGCTCACTTCCCAAATTAACAACATACAGTCACCCAAAACAGCTTGGGCAAATTTAATGAAATTTACACCTTGATTTCTGCCTATAGGTATGTGTACTACAACTGCCTTTTTGAGACTCATGGATCAAAAAATAAAAACCTAAAATTAAAAACAGGGGGGAATACACTTATATATTAAAACTTTTTGTCAAATTTTCAATTTAAAACTTAAAACTAACCATGGAAAAGATTTGTATGTTCCCACAGGACAAAACGTCACCAACTTAGTGGCTGAGAAAGAAAACATACAGCTTTGCATTTTGCAGGATGTACCAAGAAATACCAGCAGAGAAGTTGGCCTGTCTAAGCATTAAAAGGAAGAAAAGCCCCAGACTGCTAGAGACATCAAATATCTCTGTGGATCCTATTTGTAACAACTGTTTATAATGAATCCTAATGAACCTTACCTTCTAGGGGCTGCAAAGTTATAATTTGAGAGACCTTCTTACCACCTTTTCATAGAACAAAGAAATACATGATGGTAATGAAGTCATTCTCTAACCTTAACTTAGAGCTGACTGTTATAGAGTTAATCTCCTACAAGACTGGTATAACTGCTTTCTTTAATTGACTAATAGACATAGGACATGTGAAAAGCATTATTCTCTATTCAGAGCCAAATATAATACTAAAGTCTTTTCAAGCTGTGCATTTAAGCAAAATATAATAATACGGGAGAGCTCTGCTATCAACAATGGACTATTCTGCCAAGGAGATGTTGGGCAGGGGCTCCAAGCCTCCCCAAAAGGTAAAGGCTTCTTGCCTGTAAACTGGGATACCTGCAAGAACAGAGGAGGTAAGGACCTGCTATGAAAGACATGATGTAAGCATGGGAAAGATGTATTGAGACCTCACTTGCAAGTGTACAGTTGGTCTCTGGAATGCCAGAGAGTGTTAGCAAAGCCCACCAAACCAATAAAGCAAAAATTGGTCTCCTTGAGTCAAGCAAGACTCCTCCATCAGCATCAGCTGAACCTCACCTGCCTGGAAATACTGTGCAGCAGTGGCAGCCACATATCTGTATATCACAAATCTAATTGGCTATTAGCTCTCTCCTTGGAGGAATAATTCATGGCTGATGCCACAAGCTTACATCCTCTAGTGATTAGGAGAAGTTATAAGCCACAGTAAGACATTGTCATCTTTTACAGAAAAAAATATCATTCATGGATTAGAATACCATACAAACATCTGTGTCTATACCAAAGTAGCCTACCATAATAATTAGTACTGTTTAAATACCTATATATCTAATTGCTTATGCTTCATTAGTAGGATTGAAGGGATATCCATGGACAACCTGTCAACCCATGAAAGAAAACAGAACTGATCAGAGTCCAAAATGATATCTCCAGAGAAAGTAGACTGCTTTGCTTCTCATTCACCAGTACCCGTTTTCTAAGCCTAGGGAACAATCTGCGGAAGAGGGGTCATGTTAGAATGTAAGCGCTGCGATTGGGGTGAATGGTGAAACTACAGCAACATACTCTGGACACTTATTTGATCAACATGATTGTACATATAAGCCCCACCAGCTGGATGGTGGGAGACATGGGCTGTGTGGTTTTGGGCACAGCTGCTTGCAAATTGGTTTTACATGAAGGATACTTGTACTATAACTTATTACTTATTGTTAAAAAATAAAAATAAAAATTGGAAAAAAATGACTGAGAGAAAGATGCAGGACATTTATGGCAGAATGCATGATTTGGGGTGGGGTGGGGTTGGGGGAAGGGAAAGGGGAATATGTCTGAATTGAATTGAGAAATCATGTCTGAAATACACAAAACATCAATAAAAAAGAAAAAAATACTAAATAAAATATATTAACAAAATTAAAAAAAAAAACATGCCTTCTAACCCTTTGACTCTGATCTCTAAAATGTTGGCGTTACAAGACTGAAATGGTTTGCTTTAAAGGATTAAGCCAGCATATTTTTATGAAAGCATCAGACAAGATCTAGCTGTTAATAAGAACCAGTGGCAAGTTCTCACCCACAGATCATCTCCAGTTTAGAGAGTGGCCCTTCATGGTGGGGAAAGCCACTAATCTTAGCACTCAGGAGGCAGAGGCAGGCAGATCTTTGTGAGTTCAAGGCCAGCCTGGTCTACAGAATGAGTTCCAGGACAGTCGGGGCTACAGGGAGACCTTGTCTCGAAAAGACAAAAAATAAAGAAAAAAAATTGAGTGATACAGTATGGATTTTTTTCCAGGACCTGTAGCCCCAGCTGTCCTGGAAATCACTCTGTAGACCAGGCTGGCCTTGAACTCACAAAGCTCTGCCTGCCTCTGCCTCCCAAGTGCTAGGATTAAAGTCGTGCACCACCATACCTGGCTAGTATGGATTTTAAGAACAGAATTTCTACTCCACAAAGAGTGAGAAGGATCCAGTGTTATGAATGAATAATATGAATATTGCCTGCAAAGACTTTAGGTTTAAGCAAAGTGAAAGGGGACCTAGGCATTTTTGTGTCAGCACATCATTGCTGTGTTCAGAGAGTTCCAGGAACTTCCATTTTCAGAAATGCCTTAAAATGTCAAGGCTGAGAATCTATAAAGCAATTCCTATGTAAGGTCCTAGTGAAGATATTGAAATTCCCAATTTGAGTGTCATAGGAGAAGAGGAAAAATGACCAGATAAGCTCAAAATGTAGTTGGAATGAAATAGGCTCATTTTAAAGCAATTTACCAATTGCTCTTCTTAATCATTTGTTCAATATGCACAAATCTTAGAAGTGTTGCTTATTCCAAGAATTCTATAAAAGACCAGGGATGGACAAATAAAAACAGCGTTTGGCCTTCAGTAGCTAGTTTTGCAATCTGTTCTCTTAATGACTGTTCTTACCAGAACAAGTGTCCCATCTTATTTTTATTTCCCTGTTGGTGTACTTACGGTATTTGTTGATATAATTTACAGTGTTAGAGACAGTATTAGGAAAAAAAATCATCAATATGTTGAGGACAAATGCCTTGGTAATGGTATGAGATGTCATGTTCAGAGAACAAAGCTCAGTCCTTTGAGAAAGGATTGGATCACAAGTCATTGTTCAATTCCATCTATATCATAGTAATCTTTCCATCTTGTTTAGCTACTTATGTAAGATACTAGCTACAATTAATATAAGAGCATATACCATACTCAATTTATTAGAAAATATTTAAGTAACTGGATTTAGCAACTATTTTAAATTATAAAATAATTAAAAACAAAGGGGGGAAAGAAAAATATACTGAGGCTTTAGCAATATTTGCTCTCATAAGGGTGAACAAACTCTACTCTGATATTTTACATTCCACTGTCGATAAATAAACCTTTTTCCTTCAATGATACAAAATACATTTGAAGACTGCCGAGGGTGAATTATCACCAATTTCAAATGAACATCAATCACTTAGTAATGTTTTCTCTAACAAATTCAAGGTATGTATTTTTCTGACATGTGAATATTCTAATATGAATTCAAAGGGAGGGGATAAGAAACAGATTTGTGCCAGGCGTGGTGGTTCACGCCTTTAATCCCAGCACTTGGGAGGCAGCGGCAGGCAGATCTCTGTGAGTTCAAGGCCAGCCTGCTCTACAGAGGGAGCTCCAGGCCAGCTGGGACTAAAGGGGGAGACCTTGTCTCAAAAAAGACCAAAAAAAAAGTTTTGTGATTTTTATTTTTATGAGCAGAATGAGTAAAACATTATGAAACTAAGGTAAAGCTTATACTTTCCAATAAGTAAGCTAACCTTTCTCCTCATTCGTCTTTTGTTCCTGAGAAACAGGGATGTCTTTGTGGGTCCTTACCCTCTTGGAGCCTCTGTCCTTCTGCATTGGGTTAGTTTCATCCTGTAAACCAGCATTAATTATGTAACACACATACCATGTGCAGAGATCTAGTCTGCCACCGACTTTTAACTTGTTTATTTTAAATTCTGTCCTTGGTTATTATTTCATTGCTGGGCCTGAATAGCCTAAATGACTTTAAAATAGCCCTGGTTTTTCCAAACTCTTCAAGCTCTGTAATATCACTACATCCATGGGTGATGCAAAAATCCATTAGTATTGCTTTGTTAAGAAAACCAAGGTTATTGAATCCCAAATAAGAAAACAGAAATCAGATTGAAAGGATACTCTGTAACTACATCTCCAATGTTTCTGAAAAATACATTTTGGCAAAAATATTTCAATATATATCTGCATACATATGCACATATTGACAAATCATAATATATAGTAAAAATTTAAAATGCACACTTAAAAGTTCATTCTAAGATAATGGAGACCTTGGAATTATTGTTTTATATGTATATATAGATGATAGATTAATTCATTGATATGATAAATGGTTTGGATGATAGACGATAGATTATAAATATATGGATCATAGAAAGATGAATAGATGATATATGACAAGTATATCATGATGATAGATAGCAGATAAAACATGATAAATAATTAATAGATGAAAGACAGATAGGTAGATAGATTGATATATATGATAGAAGGATTGGAGGACAGACAGAAAATTCATGAAGAAGAGATACAAAGATAAAAAAAATAGATCATGTACATTAAGTAGAAGGATGATAATAGATAACAGGTCTATAAAAACATGATTGATAAATAGATATATTCATGGTAGATGGATTAGATGACAGAAGATAGATAGATACACATATAAATATGTACAGAATGGAATGATATAAGACAAGATGATGTATGATAAAGATATAGATAACATATAGTTAAAATATGACTGAGTTTGAAAAAGACCTGTGCATGCTGTCCCAATTGCTGTGAATTCATATGCGTAACTGATCAGCTTTCTGGAAAACTTGTTTATTTTTGTGTTATGACAAATGATGGCTGCTGGGAGGAGAAAAGATAGTCTGTTGCAGGGGTGATACTCTTGGTAGGTTAATAGTTTCCAGTGGATGTACGCTACCCTGAATGTCATAATGGAAGCAAATCAGATTATATATATATAATATATATACTATATATATATATATATATATAATATATTTGTCAGCAGTAAATTGGGTGAGGCAGAAGGGAGGGGATTCTAAATACCATAAATGTAGTGTATGAACAAAGGGCAAATATTTAATAAAAATTGATTTTTAAACAGATTTGATTGATAGATAATTGCTGTAGTTTATAGTCCTTGAGTCGCACATGACCACATTTCACACACTGTTCTTCTCTCCATGCAAGCTTCAAGGCTATCCCCTGCCTGCAGGCAGACAGCCTCTAGTCTTAGTTCCTGGCAAGGGGAGGGAAGGGGGAACCATGGGAGATTACCAGTGGAAAATGAATGGACTCAGAGGGCGAGGCCCAGGAGAATAGAATCTCCTTTTATTCATGCCAGCAGTGTGCTTATATACCAAAAGTTACTGTGCTCTGGGCAAGGAAGTGGGGGGGGGCAGGTGGAAGGGAAGGGCAAGCCACCCACCTTGGGTCTAATCGGGGGTCTGCAGAGCTCCTGTTTGTGCAACAGGTGAACTAGAGGTGACATTTTTGCTCAATGCCTAAAGGGAAGGGGCTATTCAGTTCTGGAACTTTGCAGAGATATGCGAAGCAAGAAAACATTGTAATATCTCAAAACTTCCAGAGCTACAAATAACTCACAGAGGCAACTGAATGCCCACATAGATAATTCTCAGGGGGTTTGCAGGACAGGTCTTACAATGTCTTGCTCAAGCCAGGCAAATTCATCCTTACATTATATATATACTATATATATATAGTATAATATATATATATATATATTATAAAATCTATAGGAATAAATAGTCCTTCTAGATATATTAGATATATATTATATATAGTAGATATATTATATATATCCATGAAGAATTTGATGACGGATGGATAGACACATAGATACATAGATATGGATTCTATGTACATAGATAGATGCATAGAAACATCCATAGATGTGTACATACATACATAGATGTTTTATTGATACACATTTCCCCTTCTGTACATAACCTCACATTGCATTATGCCAATCATACTGGACATATAAAACCCACTGAATTATAAAGAAATCAGAGTTAGATGGAGATGATGTATCTGAATTGATCTGTACAGAAATAAGGAGTGATTCATCTATAGATATTCCTCTCTGATTTATAACCATATAATTATATCTGTCTATATATATCTATATCATATTAAAAGTAAGATTATATTCTCAGTATTTTTATTTGCATCTGATTTTATCCCTGTATAAGGTTCTTCTAATGTCCACTCTCTATTTCCTTAAATTTTTCTTCAGGTAATCTGTACTTTAAAAGGATTAACTTCATTATAGGTGGGGGGAATATTGCAAAAGAAAACAGTTTAAATAGATGTCCTATGTATATTGATACACAAATATCCTTCTCTTTTCTTAAAACAAGGAACTTTTTGAGGCAGGGTGTGGTGGCTCATGCCTTTAATCCCAGCAACAGGGTTGGAGGCAGAGTTAGGCACATCTTTGTGAGTTCAAAGCCAATGTGATCTACATAGTGAGTTCCAAGACAGCTGAAACTACAGGAAAGAAACAAAGAAAAGGAACTTTTCAAGTAATAGAGACATAACACAACTGTCATAGATGTAAAATAATAAAGTTAGCTCAAACAAATGATCATTAAAAAAATGGAGCAAATGGTCATTTTTTGACATTTTATATCTTATTTTTATTTTGTGTGCATGAGTGTATTGCCTGCATCTGTGTAAGTTCATCCATGTCATAAGGTACCCATGGAGAGCAGAAGAGACTGTCAGATTACTCTGGAACTAGAATTAAGAATGGTTGTCATCTGCCATGTGTGTGCTGGGAATCAATTACAGGTCCTCTGCAAGAGCAGCCATTTCTCTGAACTTTTGAGCCATCTCTCAAACCTCCCACTGGTCAAATCACAGTTTTCAATGGAATATGTTTAAAAAGTCATTATTTCATCTTCTCAATTATCATATGTGGAGACATGCTGCAAATATCCTTAGTATAACATGTATGCCTATATAAGTTTATGCATGTGGGAAGAGAGTAGTGTCAGGCCATAGTGATTGTGCTGGTGAGTTTTCATTGTTAACTTGACTTTCCCTAGGGCCCCTGGAGAATTTTCCGGAGTAAACTGGCCTGTGGCTATATCTGTGAGACACCGTGTTGCTTCATGTTGGATGGCGGTATGCACTGCTTATTGTGGCATGATGGGTCTGGGCTGTATACGAAAGCTAGTTGAGCCTGAAGCAGTGATGGAGGTACAAATAGATTTCCTCTGTGGTTTCTGCTTCAAGTTCCTGTCATGTTTAAGTTCCTGCCCCACTGTTAGACTATGCCCTGGAATGGGAAGATGTGCCACCCCATACATGGCCCCAGGATTTCATGAATTATGTCCTATATGATAAGGCTTTATAGAGTCAAATTTATGTACTCAGATGTCTCTCATAGGAGTTTATCCACTGGAGTTTGGATCAGCCTACCTAGAGATACTCCCTTAAAGAAGACTAACTCTCCCTATCACAGCAGTGATCAGTCAATAGTTCTATGAGTAAAGTTAGAGGCTCCTACCATTTTCATCAATGCTATGTTCTTTTCTGTTTGACTGAGTTTCTATGACTCTTATGTATTGGGCTGGATAGATTTAGTTGTCAACTTGACACACCTGGGTAAATGGAGCCTCAACTGGAGAATTGGTTCCATTGGACTGGCCTGCAGCCATGTGTGTAGGACACTTTCTTGACTATAGGGATAGGTGGTAGAGCCCAGTGCATGTGTGCAATGCCACCTCTTGGCAGGTGTTCCTGAACTGTATAAGAAAGCAGGCTGATTTTTAATACGAAAGACTTTCTTACCTCCCTCCCCCCCGCATAGAACAAGGAGAAATATGATGATGATGAGGTCATTTTCCAACTGTAAATTGGAGCCAACTGTTAAAGAGGTAATCTCTTATAAAACCGGTAAAACTGCCTTCTTTAATTGACTAATAGACATAGGAACTGTGAAAAGGATTATGCTCTATTTGGAACCAAATATAATACTAAAGTCTCCTTAAGCTATGCACTTAAGCAAACTATATTAATACAGGAGCTCTGACATCAGCAATGGATTGTTCTACCAAGGAGATATTGGCCAGGGAATCCAAACCCCCCCACAAAAGGTAAAGTCTCCTTGCCTCTCAACTGGGATACCTGCAAGAAGAAAGGTGATAAGGCCCTGCTGTCAAAGACCTGACGTTAACATGGGAAAGATGTATTGGGACCACACATGCAAGTGTACAGATGGTCTCTGGAATACCAGAGAGTGTTACCAAAAGCCACTAAACCAATAAAGCAAATATGGCCCTCCTTGAATCAAGCAAGACTCCTCCGTCAGCACCAGCTACACCTCACCTGACTGGACATACTGTGCAGCAGAGGCAACCATATGCCTGTATATCCCAAACCTAATTGGCTATTGGCTCTCTCCTTGGAGGAATAACCCATGGCTGATGCCACAACCTTACATCCTCTACAGGTTAGGAGATGTTATAAGCCACAGTAAGACCCTATCATATTTAACAGAAAAAAATGTAATTCATGGATTAACATACCATCCAAACTTCTGTGTCTATACCAAAATGACCTACCATAAAAATTTGTACTGTTTAAATACCTATATATCTAGTTGCTTGTGCTTCATTAGTAGGATCGAAAGGTTATTCCTGGACAAACTGTCAGCCCATGAAAGGAAACAGCCAGAATTGACCAGAGTCCAAGACAACAGCTCCAGAGAGAGTGGACTGTTTTGCTTCTCATCCACCTGTGCCCCTTTTCTAAGCCTAGGGAACAATCTGCGGAAGAGGGGGCGTGGTAGAATGTAAGGGCTGCGATTGGGGTGAATGGTGAAACTACAGCAATGTAGTCTGGACACTCATTTGATCAACTTGATTGAACATACAAGCCCCCCCCCCCCCGCTGGATGGTGGACCCATGGGCTGTGTGGGTTTGGGCACAACTGCTTGCAAACTGGTTTTACATGAAGGATGCTTGTACTCATAAATTATCACTTGTTAAAAAATGAAAAAACCCTGAGTGAAAGATGAGGACAATTATGGCAGAATGAATGATCTGGGATGGGGTGGGGTGGGGTGGGGGGAAGAGAAAGGGAAATATGCCTGGGTTGAATTGGAAAATGATGTATGAAATACACAGAGCATCAATAAAAAAATAAAAATAAATAATAAAAAAAAAAGAAAGTAGGCTGAGCATGGGCCAGGGAACCAAGCCAGTAAGCAGTGTACCTCCATGGCCTGTTCTTCAACTCCTGCTTCCAGGTTCCTGTCCTGAGTTCCTACCTTGGGCTCCTTCAGTAATGAACTGTGACCTGGGACATGTAAGATGAATAAGCACTTTCCTCCCTGAATTGGTCTTGTTAAGAGTGTTTTGTCAGAAAAATTGAAGGGAAACTAGAACACGCATTGCTGTAATTTCTTATGAGCAAATTCCCAGAAGCTGTAGCGTGAAAGATTCTGTTTCCTCATGATTACGCACTAGGACTGGCACATCTTTCTACCTCCTCTTCCCCAAAAGTCCCTGAGGCCTGCAAGAGTGAGGTTTATTACAGAAGGCCTATCCAGAACCAATCACTCTGTATTCTCATATTGCCTGCATTTTGGCATCTGTGGCCTTCTGTTTCAACTGCTCCCTGTTGCATGAGGAAGATTTGCTGGTGAGAGTTGAGAGATACTTTATATACTCCCTCTGTTCCCTGATCCACTATGTCCCATGAAATCTTAGATGTAGACGTTGCACTGCAGATGTGTCACTCAAGGCAGCGCTTCTCATGGATACTTACTCTCTGTGTGTGACAAGTTGTGGATGCTTTTCATCACAATCTTTTAATACAGTAACAGAAAAGCAAACTGGAGCAAGTACATATACCCTGGGATTTGTTTTCAATCAGGGTGTGTATGTGAAAATGCATTTGGTGTATTATTACATACAGAATATATTCCTCATATTATTATGATCAATGTCATATTGGGAAGAACAGAATCAACTCAATACCTCATGCATTTCCTGAAAATTCTGCGTGGTGGTTAGTGGATTTCCCCAATCCACCCTGACATGCTACCTGGTAATGACATTATGCCAGTCCTGTTTAGGCAAACATATTGCTGAGTGATCATGTATGCATGTTTCCATCATGTCTGGAAGCAGGCATTCTGGACCTCTGGTCTTATAACCTAGCTATGCCCTCTTCCACACTGTTCCCTGAGGCGGGGGTTGAGAGATTGTACTTTAGAAGTATGAACTGGTGCTGGGCACTCCAGGGCTAATTGTTCTCCTTTTTTTGACCACTTCTGGCTTTCTGTATTCATCTCCATCTATTTCAAGAAGAAATTTATTTATGAAGGAAGAAAACTACATTTTTTCAATAGGTTTAAGTTTTTAGAATAAAGTTAGAAATTCAATTTATTTAAGGAAATGGCAGTGAAACATTTCAGCACACTGAGAAAGAATGGGATACTATGGAAGGAATGGAAGGGGAAGAAGGAATGGCAGAAATAATGTAAATATAGTACTCACCTATAGAACTCCTCCTCCCCCAAATTTTAAATTAATAAAAAAGACTATCTAAAGATCTGGTTCTTGACTAGCTAAACTATGATCCTAGGTCTCATTATGAGTGCCACCTGGAAGTCTGGTTAACATATAAGAGTAGATAGCAACAGCCAGGCTGTGCCCAGGTGCACAGGTGGGTTTTCTGGCATGCAGGACTGTGTGGGCCCATCCAGGCACCCGCCGCCCAATGCTAGAACCATAGAATAACTGTGTGCTTGGATAGGAGGACAGCCAGGCTGAAAACACTCCATGTCCAGTTGTCCAGGTGGGTTTCCTGGTGTGCAGGCCTGTGTAGCCCATCCAGGCACCTGACGCCCAATGCTAGAACCATAGAGAGGAACTGCATGCATGGATAGAAGGACAGACAGGCCACACACACTCCGAGCCCAGTTGTCCAGATGGGTTGTCTGGCATGCAGGACTGTGTGGGCCCACCCCAACACCCACTGCCCAAAGCTAGAACCATAGAGCAGAAGTGCATGCTTGGATAGAATGACAGCCAGTCCGCACACACTCCATGCCCAGTTGTCCAGGTGGGATCTGGCAAAGAGGCCAAAGGAGAAAACTAACCCCTGCTCAAGCTAATGATACTGTGGTGGAAAGTATAACCTGTTGGTGCTGTGGTTTACTGTGGTAGAGAGGATCCAGCAGTGTCAGTGATTCAAGGATGCATAGCCAAAACTGAGGAAGAAACCAGCAGGAAGCAAACAGAGTGATCAACCAGTCTTCCATATTAACATTTGAGATTACCAACAGAAGCCAAACAAACAAAAATGTGGGCAGAAAACAACAACAACTAATACACAT
This sequence comes from Rhizomys pruinosus, assembly GCA_009823505.1. NCBI lineage: Eukaryota > Metazoa > Chordata > Mammalia > Rodentia > Spalacidae > Rhizomys > Rhizomys pruinosus. Next base: position 3,833,230 of record VZQC01011640.1, read on the forward strand.
GCCAAAGACACAACAATATGGGAAAAGCTCAAAATAAATCCCCACCAAACTCAACTAATCCTGTAGAAGATCCCAAGAACGAGATCTCCCTGGAAGGAAAATAAGACACCGACCTTAGAAGAACAATTGTAGACATATTCAAAGACTATAGAGAACAAATCAGGGAACTAAAGGGAGAGAGTGAAAAACTCGTGAAGGAACTAGAAGGAAAGAATGATTAACTCCAGAAAGAGCTAAAAGGAGAGATTAACAAACTCAGAAAAGAACTAGAGGAGACATACAAACTCCAAAAAGAACTAGAGGAAGAGAATGACAAACTCTGGAAGGAAGTGGAAACATTGAAAAGATCTCAGGCTGAAAGGAAAAAAAAAGAAACTGACCAGTGAAGCAAGGAGCAACAAGAAGAGAATGAAAACCTCCAAAAGGAAGTGGAAGTACTGAAGAAAGCACAGGATGAAATAAAAATGGAAATTGAACATTCATCCAATCACCGAGAAAGGATGGAAAAAAGACTCAGAAGCAAAATGGATGAAGCAGAAAAAAGAATATCAGACCTACAGGATAATACAGCACAGCTAGAAACCTTAAGTAAAGATTATGATAAATAAAAAAAAAATCACAAGAGTGGAACAACCAGGAAATGTGAGACAATATGAAAAGATCAAACCTCCACATCATAGGGATAGAGAAAGGAGAAGAATCCCAAGAGAATGGTATTGATCAGATCTTCAACATGATAATAGAAGAAAATTTCCCCAAACTAAAAAAAAAAATAAAATAAAATAAAAGACAAATCCATACAGATATAAGAAGCACATAGAAAACCAAATAGACAAGACCAGAAAAGAAACCCACATGTCATATCATAGTTAAAACACTAGATGCTAAAAACAAGGACAAAATATTGAAACCCACAAGAGAAAAACAACAAGGTCCATATAATGGGAAACCCATCAGAATTTCAGCTGACTTCTCAGTGCAAACTGTGAAAGGCAGAATAACATAGACCAAAGTATTCCCAGTACATAATGCCTTTAGATGACAACCCAGATTATTATACCCAGCAAAAATGTCAATCATAGTTGAAGGAGAAAGAAAAATCTTTCATGACATAAACAAAATGAAAGAACACATGTCAAATAAAACCCCAAAATTTGAGAAAATACTTGAAGCAATTCAAAGAACAGAGGAAAGGAGCAACTACCCTTAAGCAACCCAAGAGAGAAATTACCAAAAGCATAACAGAGTAAATAAATACCTAGACCAGAATGCAAACGAAAAATAAGTTGAAAGAAAGCAACACACATCTCTCAATAACAACCTTAAATATTAATGGTCTAAACTCCTCAATCGAAAGACATAGACTGGGAGAATGGATTAGGAAACAGAATCCATCTATATGCTGCCTACAAGAAACCCATCTCACCCTCAAGGACAGTCACTACCTTAGAGTGAAAGGATGGAAAAAATATTCCAAGCAAATAGAACCAAAATGCAAGCAGGGGTGGCTATTCTAATATCAGACAAAATAGACCTCAGAATAAAATTAATCAGAAAAGACAAAGAGGGCCATTATATCCTTATCAATGAAATAATTAACCAGGAAAATTTCACAATCTTAAATGTTTATGCACCAAACTCTGGTGCACAAAACTTTATAATTACAACCCTTCAGGACATCAAGACACAGATTAATACCAGCATGCTATAGTGGGGAAGTCCAATACCCCACTGAGCCAACTGGATAGGTCAAATGGACAAAAAATAAACAGAGAGACATCAGAACTGAACAATACAATACACCAAATGGACCTCACAGATATCAACAGAATATTCCACACAAACACCAGAGAATATACTTTCTACTCAGAACCTCACAGAACATTCTCCAAAATCGACCACATATTGAGACACAAAAGAACTATCAAAAAATACAAAAGGATTGAATTATTCCATGCATTCTGCCAGACCACAATGCAATAAAGCTCAATATTAACACCAGGGTAAACCTTACTAACTATAAAAACATATGGAGAGTATACAACACAATGCTGAACAATGAGTGGGTCAGGGAAGAAATAAAGAATGAAATAAAAGCATTCCTGGAACTAAACAAAAATGACAATACAACACAACAAAACCTGTGAGATACATTAAAGTCAGTCCTAAGAGGGAAATTTATAGCCGTAAATGCCGACATTAAAAAACAAAACAAAACAACAACGACAAAAAAAAAAAAAAACAAAAAACAGAAAGAGAACAAATAAACTATCTAACACTGCAGCTAAAAACAGTTGAGAGACAACAACAAATGAACCCAAAACCCACTGACAGGAAGAAATAACAAAAATCAAAGCAGAAATCAATGAAATAGAAACAAAGAATAAAAAAAAAAAATCAATGAATCCAAAAGCTGGTTCTTTAAAAAGATCAACGAAATCGACAGACCTCTAATCCAGTTAACCAAAGGAAATAAAGAGCAACTCTAATTCAATAGCATTCATGATGAAAGGGGAAACATCACAACAGAAAAAAGAAAAGATCCAGACAATCATACAATAATACTTCAAAAACTTATACTCTATGAAATTTGAAAACCTAAGAGAAATGGATGACTATTGGGATTCCCTAAAGCTTAACCAAGAAGAGATTGACACCTTAAACAGACCCAAAATACTTCAGGAAATTGAAGATGTACTATAAAGCCTCCCAACTAAAACAAAGCCCAGGCCCAGAAGGTTTCACAGCAGAATTCTATAAAACATTTAAAGAGGTCTTTCAATCATTACTCCTCAAACTTTTCAGAAGGATACAAACAGAGGGAAATATCCCAAATTCCTTCTATGTAGCCAGCATCACTCTAATACCAAAACCAGTTTAAGACACAAACAAGAAAGAAAGCTATAGACCCATATCATTAATGACCACAGATGCAAAAATTCTCAACAAAATACTTGCAATTTGCATACAGACCCACATCATAAAGATCATCCATCATGACCAGGTTAGATTCATACCAGAGATGCAGGGATGGATCAACACATGTAAATCAATAAATATCATAAAACACATAAATGGACTGAAAGAAGAAAACCACACGATCATCTCAATTGATGCAGAAAAAGCTTTTGACAAAATCCAGCATCCCATCATGCTTAAAGTCCTAGAGGGAATTGGACTGGAGGGATCATTTCTCAAAGTAATCAAAGTCATATTAAAGAAACACAAAGCCAAGATCATCCTAAATGGAGAAAAGTTGGAAGCATTCCCCTTAAAGGCAGGAACAGGGCAAGGCTGCCACTATTGCCAGTCCTCTTCAAATTATGCTTGAAATGTTTGCTAGGGCAATAAGGCGAGAAAGTGAAATTAAAGGAGTACTAATGGGAAAAGAGGAAGTAAAACTAAGCCTTTTTGCAGAAGATATGATAGTTTACCTAAAGGATGCTAAAAATTCCACCAGAAAACTCTTAGAAATGATTAAAAGTTTGAGAAAGTGGTGGTATACAAAATAAACCTAGAAAAATCAGTAGCCTTTCTTTACACCAACAATAAGCAACTGGAGGAGGAATATAAGGAGATCTTCCTAATTACAATAGCCTCAAAAGAAATAAAATATCTAGGAATAAACCTAACCAAAGACACCAAAGAACTTGACAAAAAAAATTTTAAAACCCTGGAGAAGGAGATTGAAAATGACATCAAAAGATGGAAAGACCTTCCATGCTCATGGATTGGAAAAATTAATATAGTAAAAATGTCCATTTTACCCAAACTGATATACAGATTAAATTCAATCCCAATCAAAATCCCCATGAGCTTTTTTCACAGACTTAGAAAAACAATCCTTAAATTCATATGGAAAAGTGAATGACTCCAAAGAGCTAAAGCAACCCTGAGTGAAAAGTGCAACACTGGGGGGATTACATTACCAGACGTCCAGCTATATTACAGGGCTACAATCATAAAGACAGCCTGGTACTGGCAAACAAAAAAACAGAACCATTGACCAATGGAACAAAATTAAAGGTCCAAACTTGAGCTCATATAACTTCAGCCACCTCATATTTGACAAAGGAGCAAAAAAAGCTCAATGGAGGAAAGATAGCATATTCAGCAAATGGCATTGGCAAAACTGGATCACCATTTGTAGATGAACAAAATTAAACCCCTACCTCTCGCCCTGTACAAAAAGAAACTCCAAGTGGATCAAAGATATCAACCTGAAACCTGAAACTCTGAAGGTGATAGCAGAAAAAGTCAGCAGCAACCTCCAAGACATAAATCTAACAACAGCTGCACAAGAAATAAGGACAACAGCTGACAAGTGGGACCTCATCAAACTCAAAAGCTTCTGTATAGCTAAAGAAACAATCAAGGAAGTGAAGAGAAAACCCACAGAGTGGGAGGAAACCTTCACCATTGATACATCTGATAGAGCATTAACATCCAGAATATATAAACTACGTAAAAAAGAAAGAAGTAAGAAAACAAATGACCTACTCAAAAGATGGAGTAAAAAGATGAGCAGAGACTTCACAAGTACGGAAGTAAAGATGGCTGAGAAACATCTTAAAAAGTGTTCAACATCATTAATAATTAAGGAAATTAAACCACACTAAGGTATCATCTCACTCCAGTAAGCCTAGCCAAGGTCAAGAAAACAAAAGACACCAAATGCTGGAGGGGTTGTGCTGAAAAGGGAAAACTCATCCACTGCTGGTGGGAATGTAAACTCATACAACCACTGTGGAAAGCAGTGTGGAGAACCCTTAAAAGACTCAACATGAGCCTACCACCTGACCTAGCCATACCACTCCTGGGTATATACCCACAAGACGCATCTTAAGCAAAGATACATGCACAGCTATGTTTATTTCAGCTCTCTTCAGAGTAGCAAAGAGCTGGAACCAAACCAAATGACCCTCAACTGATGACTGGATAACAAAAATATGGTATATCTACACAGTGGAGTTCTATGCAGTGGTAAAGAAAGATAACATCATGAGATTTGCTGGTAAATGGATGGAACTTGAAGCAATTATGCTAAGTGAAGTAACACAGTCCCAGGGGGGAAAAAAAAGCAAATGGTTTCTGTTATTTGTGGATGCTAACACCAAATCCCCAGTTGGCAGGCAAACTGAACAACTTTACTATTATATTTCATTGTATCTGAAAGCAAATGTGCTATTCCAATGTGAATCGCTTAATGGGTTCTAGAATTGTCCTACCACTCATATTCACACATTGTAATTACTGTATATGCAAGGAAGATGTGCATTCATATTCTATTCATATTCTTTTTTTTTTTTTTTTTTGTCTTTTTGAGACAGGGTCTCCCTGTAGCCTCAGCTGTCCTGGAACTCACTCTGTAGACCAGGCTGGCATTGAACTCACAAAGATCCACCTGCCTTTGCCTCCCGAGTGCTAGGATTAAAGGCGTGCGCCACCACGCCCGGCTTCTATTCATATTCTTTTTACCTGTATGCAACTTTACTGTTAAAATGTGAATCTCTAAATGTGTTTAGGAATTAACCTGTAGTTTATTTTCAGAATTTGTAATTTTGATTTTTGTGTGGAGTGTATATATGCATATTTTGGAATAATATGAAATTAAAGGGAACAAAAAAAGAGAAAAACCTAATAAAAATTAAATAAACTTGTGCATCGAAAGATTATAAAAGACTGAGAAAAAGATGCAAGACAGGACTTAACATGTATGACAGAATCCATGAGCTCTGGGGACACAGGGGGACATAAGGGGTGGGCATGGATGGGGGAATGAGTCTAGATTTGATTGAGAAATGTTGTATGAAATTGATTCAATGAAAATTAACTTAAAAAATGAGTAGATAGCTAGGTTCACACAATAAGACTTTCATCCTTGAGCCACTTTAATTTTGTCTGTTTTCGCATCTGAGCTAGGATGAACTCTAAGAAAATTTCTTATGATTTTGATATAGTATAGACACATACACACACAGACACACATACACACACACAAAACAGTCTCTTTGGGAGATGGCAGTGGTAAAGGTTGCACATGTGTATAAACTGTAGGGGCTAAAATGTAGATATGAGAAACTGAATATATTTTTATTTTTATTTTTTAGTAAAAAGTAATAAGTAATGAATACAAGCATCCTTCATGTAAAACCAATTTGCAAGTAGCTGTGCCCAAACTTATACAGCCCGAGGCCCCCATTGTCCAGCTGGAGGTTCAAATAAGTGTCCAGTCTATATTGCTGTAGTATCACAATTCATCCCAATCATAGCCCTTACATTCTACCCACCCCCTCTTCCACAGATTGTTCCCTAGGATTTAGAAAAGGATGCAAGTGGGCGAGAAGCAAAGCAGTCTACTTTCTCTAGCATGTTGTTTTGTACTCTGATCAGTTCAGGCTGTTTCCTTTCATGGGTTGTCATTTTATCCAGGAATAACCTTTGATTCCTACTGATGAAGCACAAGCAATTAGATATACAGGCATTTAAACAGTAGTGATTTTTATGGTAGGTTATGTTGGTATAGACACAGATGTTTGTATGGTATGCTAATCCATTGACTATAGCTTTTCTGTAAAGGCTGACAAGGTCTTACTGTGGCTTGTAACAACTCCTAACCACTAGAGGACTTAAGCTTATGGCATCAGCCGTGAATTATTCTTCCAAGGGGAGACCTAATAGCCAATTAGATTTGGGATATACTGACATTTGGCTGCCACTGCTGCACAGTATTTCCAGGCAGGTGAGGTGTAGCTGATGCTGATGGAGGAGTCTTGCTTGACTCAAGGAGACTGATATTTGCCTTATTGATTTAGTGGCCTTTAGTAACACTCTCTGGCATTCCAGATGCCAACTGTATACCTGCAAGTATGGTCTGGATATAACTTTCCCATGCTTATGTCAGGTCTTAGACTGCAGGGCCTTACCACCTCTCTTCTTTCAGGTATCCCAGGAGAAACTGAATACATTAAAATATTCTCCATACCTATAGCTGCTTAGTCTATTTTAACCTAGACTAGATTCCTGTGGCTATAGCAATTAATAAGAGGAATTTGCCAATCTAACACTGTAGCTAAAAGCACTTGAGAGATAACAACAAAAGAACCCTAAACACAACAGATAGGAAGAAATAACAAAAACAAAAATGAAAGCAGAAATCAATGAAATAGAAACAAAGAAATCAATACAAAACATCAATGAATCCAAAAGTTGGTTCTTTGAGAGAGTAAACAAGATAGACAGACCTCTAGCCCAGTTAACCAAAAGAAAGTAAGAGCAACTCCAAATCAATAGAATTTTTGATGAAAAGGAAAATATCACAACAATGAAAAGATCCAAAAAATCATAAGGGAATAATTCAAAAACCTATACTCTACTAAGTTTGAAAACCTAGAAGAATGGAAAAGACTGTGTCGAAGAACTGAATGAAATGGTGAACTTCTGCTGGAAACAGTCAAATTCTACATGGAGAATTTTGAGAATAACTGAGAAAAACGAAAACCATGTTTGGCAGAATGTATGAGCTCTAGTGGGGTGGGGGTATGGAGGGGGACACAGGACTAAATTTGATTTGCAACATAATCATGTACAAAAGTATACATAAAACAATAAAAAATAGAAAAATTAAAATAAAAAAGTAATTTCAGGGCTGGAGAGATGGCCTAGAGGTTAAGAGTGCTGAGTGCTCTTACAGAGGACCCGGGTTCGATCCCCAGCACCCACATGATGCCTGAGAACCGTCTTTAACTCCAGTTCCAGGGCAATCCCCCTCTTCTGAACTCCATGACATTGCATGACATGGGTGCACAAACCTACATGCAGACAGTACATTCATACACATAAAAATAAATAAATTAATTAAATTTAAAAAAATTTTAAAAGAGTAATTTGAGCATCTTCAAATGCATACATTCATTTTCTCCTTGTGTTAAAGAACAAGAATGTGAGTTACAGGTGGGTCTGGTCTGAGATCTTATAAGTATTCAATTTACAAAAGTTCCTATCCCTAAATGAGTTCATACTCTTTTGCTATGAGGTCAGGACATTGGCTCATGTGATAACTGTTGCCCCTACATAAGCACAGAGAAGGATAGTTCTTGCCTCTTTCCGGGCCTGGAGGTTCTCAGCATTCCTTAGCTTGTTGCCCCTTCCCTCCAATATATGTCTCTATCTCCACATGGTTTCTCCTCTGTATCTGTGGCTCCTGCTTTGTCTCTTATGAAGACACAGCCAGTAAATTTAGGGCCCCCCTTTTCCAGAATGGCTTCATGCCAAGATCTTTAATTCAATTGTGCCTATATACGCTATATTTACAAAGAAGGTCCAGTTTCCTGTTCTGGATTATATGACATGCATATATCTCTCAATTGTTGGCAAGAAGACATCTGAATGTTCTACGATTTGATTTAGCTGCCTATAGCAACTTTAAGGGCATTTAGGTTGGTATGATGTCATCAAAATCCTAGATTAAATTACATTTGTAAGAACATTTTTCCAACAGCATCCCATTCAGCAGGAATAGATAGGCATCAAGCTATGGTGTTACAGATCTATCCCCATTAGGCCTACCTGGACCTTAAACCAATTTGAAACTGTTTGCCTACTCTCATAATGTTCATGCCACTATCCTGGTGGTGGGCATATCTTGGCAGGCAAGTTGTTGCTGTAGTTCACAGGAGTCCCAGTTAGGTAAAGTTGATGATTATTATTTTCCTCCTCTAGCATGCACAGCACCATCCAGTAGAAAGCTAGCCAGTAGAGTTGAAGCTTTAAGTGAGCACTGGTTGGAGTTCTCCTTGCTTATTCTATAGCTTATGCTAGAATTGTACTCAGCAATAGATCTTACCAAGAACAGAGCCAATTGCCATTATTGTTTGCAGGTCTATGGGAATGCCATACAACAACTTCCAGAGATGGAGACTGTATTAGTCAGGGTTCTCTAAAGAAACAGAAGCAACAGGACGAATATATAGCTATATACAATTTACTGATTTGCTCATGTGACAGAGTTCAAGGAGTCCAACAGTAGCTGCGCCATACTGGAGAGGCTGAGAATCCAGGGAACTGCTCAGTTCGCAAGGTTGGATGTCTCAGTAGTCCCAATCTGGTGCTGAAGACCCAATGGATTCCAGGAGATCTGCCGGTCTCAGTACACACTGGGATCCATAGGGCTGATCACAACAGCAAGACAAACTCACCAGTGAGAGAGAGGCAAGCCGCAGGAAAAGTGGGACCAGCTCCCTCTGCAGGGTCCTTTTATACTGCCTGCCTGCAGAAGGTAACACCCACATTTGGGGTGGGCCATCCGGGTTGAGGTGGTCCAATCCGAAGAACTTTTTCTCTTATTTG
>VZQC01011640.1:3849891-4003337 GCA_009823505.1 Rhizomys pruinosus
TATATATATATATGATTTACACACACACACACAAAACAGAGCACATTAAATTGGGCAGGGTGTGATCTAAATATCTTCAAAATATATTGCATAAAGATCAATAAAATTGACAAAAATATTTATTACTTGTTACTTGTATAAATACCAGCATAATTAATATATGAGGTTTTGATGTTTGTTTTAATGAACAGCATTTAGACAGAATTTCCTATCAGAGAGAAATGCAATGTCTCACTTATCATCACACAAATGAGAAATAGTAATTAGGCAAATTTTTGTCAAGATGTCATGAGTCACAGAGGGAGTAGATTAAGCAATTGTTATCAGCTAAACATGAATTTCACATGGATAAGCATAACTTTAAACTGAGTGAAGATCTCATGACAGCTAACAAAACCTGCCACACTGGAGATTTCTACAAAACTTGCAGCCAGGCCAGCCAGTCAAGAAGGATCTCCTTTCTCCAGCAACTGATTATTGTTTCTAGACCACTGGGGAGGGTCTTTGTGATATTTGTAAATTTCAGGAGCTTCCTGATGCTTATACATGTTGTTTCCTTCTTGAAGCCTGCCAGCTTGCTTCCTTCCTCTAGGAAGGAATGTTTGAATTAAGAGGAAAGTAACACAACACCAAGGTGGCTTATGATTTCTGAAATATTTCCCGAAATAATATTCTCAAAACCAACTTTCATGCACACATTGATCCAAGAAAATCTCTCAGAAAAAAACTTGTCTTGCTACCAGTCTGCTTTCAAAAGTGGTTTAGAATTCAGGCAGCACTTAATGTACCTCCCTGCAATGTTGCTTTGGGGCCTGTGCATGTTAGTGTGTGCACGTATCTTGAATGAGGGATTGTGGGTTTCATTTGTTTATTTGTCCCTAATATCCACTTTAAAAATGTTGATTATACATTGTGGTCATACTTTATGGTTCCACATTCTAGGAATAGAATGATCCATAAGGTACTGTCCTACAGAAGGACATTTCTACTTTTGCAAAACAGGCATTTAAAAATGTTTCTGTGAGGCTGGAGAGATGGATTAGCGGTTAAGAGTGACAACCTCTCTTGCAGAGATCCCAGGTTCAATCCTCAGCACCCACATGGCGGTGGAGAACCATCTTTAACTCCAGTTCCAGGGGAATCCGACACCCTTTTCTGACCTTTGGGGCATTGCACGACACGGGTGTACAAACCTACATGCAGACAGTACATTCATACACAGAAAAAATAAAAAAAATTAAAAAATGTTTCTGTTTAGTTACATCTTTTCTGATATATATGCAGTGTCTAAGAAGACAGAATACTTGTATCTGTACAAAAAGAAGGTCAGGTGGAAATGTGGCTCTTTGGGCAAAGCCTTGGCTTCCATAAGCTCAAATATATGTGTTATACAACAGAAAAAGAAATTAGAAATCTCACAATCCTGTGATTGATAAACACCTTGTCCCTGACACAGAAGTCTTGGACCATACATATACTTCCCCCTGTCTGAGATGGCTTATTTTATGAGCTCCCATTTTGTCTACCACCCTAGATCCTTCCTAATTCCTGACTTCCTATGTGCCAACACCAGTAAGAAAAGCTCACACATGGTTTTGGATCAGTAGATAGTATTTTTGGACTAGAAAGAAGTGGACGATGGAGAAGTGGCTTAATTTTAGATAAGAAAAAGGAGGAGCTGGGCGTGGTGGTGCACCCCTTTAATCCTAGCACTCGGGAGGCAGAGGCAGGCACATCTTTGTGAACTCAAGGCCAGCCTGGTCTACAGAGTGAGTTCCAGGACAGCTGGGGCTACAGGGAGACCCTGTCTCAAAAAAAAAAAAAAGACCCCCCCCAAAAAAAAAGAAAAAGAAGGAGGGTTATATAAAAGTTTGAGAACTGAGTTTTTCGGGTTGACTCCTGGCCCTTTCTTGAAAAGTTTAATTAGAATCAAGACTTAAACCTCCTCATGTGTCTGTCCCCGTAAACATAGTGCTTTTCAGGTAACAATTGAGATAACTTGTTTTTATGTGCAGACAGGGAAAGGGTCTTCACTGAAGAAGCTTCATTAAAAATGGGGACTCTGATTTCAATACAGATCACCTTTGGGATATTTTCATTGATTTTCTAAAATTTTTAAATACTTTTATTTATTTCTTAAAAATGTCATTTTGGTGATTTCCTAAATTTTATTTATATGTTTGTGTATATGTGTGTATGCATATGTATGTATATGCACATGTGTATGTGTGTATAAGTGTGTGCATATGTGTGAACATGTGTGTAAATATGCATGCATGTGCATGCATGCAAGCTAGAGGACAAACTTCACCATTAATTATTTTTTATGTGTATGAGTGTACTGTTTGCATGTGTGTAAGTGCACCTGAGTTCTGCCATTGCCATGAGGTCAGAAGGTGTTGGATCCCCTGGAACTGGAGATCCAGTTGTTAGTCACCATGTGGGTGCTGGGAATTGAACCCAGATCTTCTGCAAAAGCAGTCAATGCTTTTACCTACAGAGCCATCTCTGCAGCCCATGAAAAACTCCACTGCTACTGTTCCTTAGGCACCACCCACATTTTATAGCTTTGTTATACACTTTATTTATTTTTACTTTATGTGTCCCAGCATTTTGCCTACATAGATGTTTATCCACCATGCCCATGACTGGTGCCTATGGTTGTCAGAAGGTATCGTGGGTTCCATTGGAATAGGAGTTATAGATGGCTGTGACTGGCCATGTAGGTACACTGGGTCCTCTGTAAGAACAGCAAGTCCGGGCTGGAGAGATGGCCTAGAGGTTAAGAGCACCAACTGCTCTTGCAGAGAACCCGGGTTCAATCCCCACACCCACATGTTGGCTGAGAACCATCTTTAACTCCATTTCCAGGGGAATCCAACGCCCTCTTTTGACCTCCGCGGCATTGGATGACACTGGTGCACAGACCTACATGCAGATAGTACATTTATACACATACAAGAATAAATAATAAAAAAAAAATAAAAAGAACAGTGAGAGCTCCTAACTGCTGAGCCGTCTCTACAGTCCCCATCTTCTTTTTGAGACAAGACCTCTCACTGCCCTGGAATTTACTAAGTAGTCTATGCCAAATGGCTGTGCTTCCTCTCATGGATCCACTTGCCTCTGCCTTTCAGCACTAGGATTTCAAGCATGACCTATCATGCCTATTTTCCTGCCTGGGTTCTGGGGCACTTGTTTGCAAAGTGAGCACTTTATTGATTGAGCTTTCATCTCAGCAGCTGAAAAAGACAATACTTAGTCACCATAATGTGATAAAGAAAGCAAGGTTTAGAAAGTCTGGCAGGCAGAGCTTTGATGATGTCTTCAATAATTCAATGGATACAGATTCAGAATACTTTCTTCTATGAAGTAGCAGAGAGAGAAGGACGCAATGTAACTCTTACGGGGATAGACTACCTCATTTGCGGGAACAAATAAACATTCTTACACTTCTTAGGAATAAATAGACATATGCCTACATAAACCTATGTAAATATAAGATAAATCTATAGTATTCAAATGAAAGAAGTAGACTCTGAAGAGATGGCTCAGTGGGTGATGTGCTTGCCACAGAAGCTTAAGGATAGGATTTCTAATCCTAGAATTCACAAAACAAAAGCTGGATGTTGATCCACACATTGGAAGTCACAGGTCTGGGGAAATGGAGGCCGGAGAATCCTTAGGTCTTCCTCCCTAGGCCACCCTAGCCTACTTGTACTTTCCAGGCCAAGGAAAGACCCTGTCAGAAAATGTTCTAGATGACTTCTAAAGAATAAGGCAAAGACATTGTTCTCCTGCCTTCACCTGCAGAAGGACAGGCATAACTGCATGTGTATGTGTGTATTCATAAGCACACCCACTGCACTTAAACATACATGCAGACAAACACATACATGCATATACAGACACACACAGAGAGAAAGAGAGAGACAGAGAGAGACATACAGAGAGAGAACCTGGGAGTGGGTGTGTCAGCACTCACTTATGGTCCCTGCACTTGGGAGATAGAGGCAGGAGGATTGGAAGTTTAAGGTCATCCTTGCCTACATACCAAGTTTGAGGCCAGAATGGGCTACAAAAAACACAGTATCATTAAGTAATAGATTAGGAAAATATATCTAAAAGTATTTGTATAAATGTGTAGACACACATGTGTGCACACAGACACGCAGAAAGACATATGGCTAAAAAGCTTTGAAGTTATCAGGCGAAAGAAAAATTCTAAAATATAATGAGGAATGTGTTTAGCTGCATAACATATTGAGAATCTTTAGGAGTTAAAAGTGTCTGGGCTGGAGAAATGAACCAGTTGTTAAACTGCTTGCCTGTATGAAGATTTCATTCCCCTTCAATCAGTGGAAATAGCTGGGTAGCATGGTAATATTAGTTCTGACAGGGGAGTCTCTAGAACTTGAACATTCTAGCAAAATCAGTGAACTCACACTGAGAGACCCTGTCTCAAAAAACAAGCGGGAGCTAGGCATGGTGGTGCATGCCTTTAATCCTAACACCTAGGAGGCAGAGGCAAATGGATCTCTGTAACTCTAAGGAATTTGATAAAATTTCTGGACTCCTTCAGCACCTGCACTCATGTGAACTTACCCACACACAAACACACAGGCATGCATGACACTGTAAAATAATAAAACTGTAATAAAATATGATTTACAATACAGAAGACAAAGTGCAGGTTCTAGACAAATGTGGTACAACTTATTAACAGACATCAACTTTCCATATTCTGGAACCATTTCCCTGGAGATAATCAGAGATGACTATATTGCTGATACTATACATCCTGCCATAATGACTCCCTGAGTGGAGTGAATAAGAATTTATTTAAGATGCATGCATTAGCTGCAGTCCAGAACATTTGAATCTTCTCCAAATAAGGTATAATATAGAGTCATCAAGAAACTTTATGGTGTAGAAAAATCAGGATATAGATCTCAGGATAGATTTATACCAATACGAAGTCACAGAACTTGGAAATAGGAGACGTAGAAAAAAATTCACTTAAATGAGATTGTCATGTAATAATACATTCAATTTTAAAACCTCCATAAAATAGAAAATCCTAAACTGTAATATTTTATTTCTTGATTAAATAATATGCTTCATGGTAAGGTTGTGGCATTGAATTTTTAATGAGGGCTGTGTTTAGATACTGTTAATGAAAAATAATAGATCAACTCCCAGAAGTTAGACAGACTTGAATCCAAACCTCACTGCAGAATGTGGATGACAGATTCCACCCTATAGGTATGTATAATACAACTGTCTTCTGGAAACTCATGGGTCAAAAAACAAAAACCTAAAAAAAAAAGGGGGGGATACAGATAAACATGAAACCTTTTCGTAAAAAATCTTGCAAGTCAAATCTTAAAACTAAGTATGGGAAAAGATTTGTATGTTCCAACAGGTCAAAATGTCACCAACTTAACAGCTGAGAAAGAAAAGATACAGCTTGGCATTGAGTAAGATGTACCAGAAAGTGCTAACTGAAAGGTTGACCTGTCTGAACATTGAAAGGAAGAAAAGCCTCAGATTGCTACAAACACCGAACCCCTCTGTGGATCCTATTTGTAACAACTATTTATAATGAGTCCTAACGAAATTTACCTTCTAGGTGCCACAAAGGTTTTAATACGAGAGACTTTCTTACCTCCTCCCCATAGAACAAGGAGAAATTTGATGATGATGAGGTTGTTCTCCAACTGTAAATTGGAGACAACTATTATAGAGGTAATCTCTTATAAAACCAGTAAAACTGCCTTCTTTAATTGACTAATAGACATAGGAACTGTGAAAAGGATTATTCTCTATTCAGAACCAAATATAATACTAAAGTCCTTGGGCTATGCACTTAGGCAAAATATATTAATACAGGAGCTCTGACATCAGCAATGGATTATTCTACCAAGGAGATGTTGGCCAGAGAATCCAAGCCCCCACAAAAGGTAAAGGCTCCTTGCCTCTAAACTGGGATACCTGCAGGAAGAGAGGCGATAAGGCCCTGCTGTCGAAGACCTGACATTAACATGGGAAAGATGTATTGAGACCACACATACAAGTGTACAGATGGCCTCTGGAATACCAGAGAGTGTTACCAAAGTCCACTAAACCAATAAAGCAAATATGGGTCTCCTTGAGTCAAGCAAGACTCCTCCATCAGCACCAGCTACACCTAACCTGCCTGGAAATACTGTGCAGCAGAGGCAGCCATATGTCTGTATATCCCAAATCTAATTGGCTATGCTCTCTCCTTGGAGGAATAACCCACTGCTGATGCCACAAGCTTGCATCCTGTAATGGTTAGGAGATGTTATAAGCCACAGTAAGACCCTGTCATATTCAACAGAAAAAAATGTAATTCATGGATTAACATACCATCCAAACATATGTGTCTATACCAAAGTAACCTACCATAACTATTAGTACTGTTTAAATACCTGTATATCTAACTGCTTGTGCTTCATTAGTAGGATTGAAAGGTTATTCCTGGACAAACTGTCAGCCCATGAAAGGAAACAGCCAGAATTGGCCAGAGTCCAAGATAACAGCTCCAGAGAAAGTAGACTATTTTGCTTCTCATCCACCTGTGCCCTTTTCTAAGCCTAGGGAACAATCTGTGGAAGAGGGGGTGTGGTAAAATGTAAGGGCTGCAATTGGGGTGAATGGTGAAACTACAGCAATATAGTCTGGACGCTCATTTGATCAAGTTGATTGAACATACAAGCCCCCCCCCCCCACTGGATGGTGGGACCCATGGGATGTGTGGGTTTGGGCACAACTGCCTGCAAATTGGTTTTACCTGAAGGATGCTTGTACTCATAAATTATCACTTATTGCTAAAAAATGAAGAAAAAAAACTGAGAGAAAGATGCAGGACAGTTATGGCAGAATGAATGATCTGGAATGGGGTGGGGTGGGGGGAAAGGAAAGAAAAATACACCTGAACTGAATTGAAAAATGATGTATGAAATACACAAAGCATCAATTAAAAAAAAAGAATGTGGATGACAATAGGATGCTGTACCTGGAATACCCTGGAGTATGCAAGAAGCTCTCCAATAATTCAAAACTTAACTAAGGGAGTGGCAAACTATTTAAATTAAGGAAGCATACTGCATAGTCTCAGGTTACTTTTTATTTGATATGGACCTGGAAGAGGTTGATCCTGAATTCCCTGGGAATACCCAAAATATTGTAGCAATGATTACTTTTTTGTATTCTTAATGCAATAAGAAGGTCTGTAAATGTTTGTGGATATAACCTGTAAAAAATACGTTTTAAGTAGAGTATGCAAAATTGATTCTTGTACTTATATCAATTTAAACTTGCAAGTCTATATGCTTCTATGTGAACAAAATGTAACTACAATGCTAAATAAGTATAATATATATTATATATACAGTTAACTATAGTTAATTTTTTTCATATTGAAGCTTCCTTGAGTTTTTAAGAAATGTGTTTTGTTTTAATTATTTTCAGTATAATTTTATATAAAAATAATCAAGTTCTGACTAGTGAAAATCCTTTTCTTGAATCTGTATTGGCATTAATATAATCACTATGTTTTCTGGGAACTGTCAGAATTATGGATCTATTTAAGTTTTAATATTTTAAGCTTAATAATGATTTAAATTAATGGACTGCAATGACTACCATGGAATAATGCAAACTTAGATTTCTTGAAATGGAAAATTGATTATGATGATGATGGTGGTGATTACTTTCTGTTGTCAAAGAGATGGGGGAAATATTAATCATCTGGATATCAGGGTGAGGGTACTGTTTTTCTTTAGTTTTATTATTTTTTTTTCCTCTTTCTAAACAAGTTCTCCCTTGCAGGCCAAGATGACCTGGCAGTCAGGAATGTCCTAACTCAACCTTCAGAGGTTGGATCACAAGACTGTACCATTATGCTCAGCTGTACTGAGATAAATATAAAAGAAACTGAACCATTAAACATAAAGTGGCCATAATATATTTAGGAGATAGGTGTTGAGGTTGATGGGTACACTGTTATTTCAAAGAGCTTCAGATAAATTTTGTGTCGTTTGCTTTTGAAATTTAATGGCTGTATTCTCCATATGTGAAAAGTTTCGTAACTTTAAAAAAATGTTATCTTTCTTGAAAATGTGTATAAACAAAATGAACACAGTATGTATTGTTGACACAAATCATTCTTGATACCAATGAGCAGAGCAGAGTGCTTACTCCTGAATAGACACTTTTCATATCTCTGTGTGCCAAGGCTCAGGGATCACTGGAAAAGGGGGGAAGAAAAATTGTAAGAGCCAGAGGGGTGTATAACCACAAGGAAACAGAAACTTCCAGAGACCTGGTTAGTTACCCCTATGAACCCCAAACAAAACTAAGGAAATTTGGCTAACCAATGGCTGTTGGGAAAGACAGTCACAGGATAGGACAATTGGTAGGTTAATCAGGTTCTACTGGATGACCCACACTGAAGGCTATTTGGGGACATAAATGAGATCTTATCATATATATCTTTATATATATATATGTATAAATATAATAAAATACATTACAATAAGTGAGAGGCAAGAGATACAAAAAGATTATCTAAACACCACCAAATTATATTGTATGAAAATTGCAAAAATTCAATAAAGAAAATATTTAAGTTAACTTTTTTTGAGCATATTTCATGCAAGATTTCTTAATCAAATTTAGATTCATTCCCCCATCCATACCCATCCCTTACTTTCCCCCACCCCCACCAGAGCTTATAGATTCTGTCATACATGTTAAGTCCTGTCTTGCATCTTTTTCTCAGTCTTTTATAACCTTTTCGATGCACAAGTTTACTGTTTTGGTTAGTTCTTTGAATATGTTTTTCTCTCTTTTTTTGTTCCATTTAATTTTATATTATTCCAAAATATGCATATATACACTCCACACATAAATCAAAATTACAAATTGTGAAAATAAACTATAGGCTAATTCGAAAACACATTTAGAGATTTACATCTTAACAGTAAAGTTGTATGCAGCTAAAAAGAAGTATAACTTTACACTCTTTTTTTTTAGAATATGAAAATCAAAAGCTTTTGTACAGCTAAAGAAACAATTAAGGAAGTGAAGAGAAAACCCACAGAGTCAGAGTAAACCTTTACCACTGATACATCTGACAGAACATTAATATCCAGAATATATAAACTACTTGAAAAACAAAGAAGAAAACAAATGACCTACTCAAAAGATGGAGTAAAGAGATGAACAGAGACTTTACCAGTAGTGTAAAGGAAGTAAAGATGGCTGAGAAACATCTCAAAAAGTGTTCAACATCATTAATAATTAAGGATTAAAACCACACTAAGGTATGATCTCACTCCAATAAGATTTGCCAAGATCAAGAAAATAAAAGACACCAAATGCTGGCGAGGTCGTGGGGAAAAGGGAACACTCATCCACTGCTGGTGGGAATGTAAACTCATACAACCACTATGGAAAGCAGTGTGAAGAACCCTTAAAAGAATCAAAATGAGCTTACCACCTGACCTAGCAATACCACTCCTGGGTATGTACCCATAAGAAGCATCCTAAGGCAAAGATACATGCCTTATGCCTATGTTTATTGCAGCTCTCTTCAGAATAGCCAAGAGCTGGAACCAACCCAAATGCCCCTCAACTGATGACTGGATAACAAAAATGTGGTACATCTACACAATGGAGTTCTATGCAGCATTAAAGAAAGATGATATCATGAGCTTTGCCGGTAAATGGATGGAACTTGAAGCCATTATGTTAAGTGAAGTAACAAAGTTCCAGAAAAACAAACAGTGAATGGTTTCTTCATTTNGGATGGAACTATAAGCCAAAAATTTAAGGAAAAAAAAAAAGTACAAAAAAAAAAAAAAAAAAAAAAAAAAGGCGAACGGTTTCCTTCATTTGAGGATGCTAACACCAAATCCCCAGTTGCCAGGCAAAGTGATCAAATTTATTATTATATTTCATTGTATCTGAAAGCAACTGTGCTATTATAATGTGAATCTCTTAATGGGTTCTAGAATTGTCCTACCACTTGTATTCATACATTGTAATTACCATATATGGATGGAAGATATGTATTGATGTTTTAAAGAAAATATTTTTAAAGATTAGAGTAAAATTCAAGTGTCTGAATAATTCAGTGGAATTATTAGTAATTCAAAATTTCTCCATTTGAGGAAGTATCCCAAGAAGCAGATTTTGTTTCTCCAACTGAACAATGAACTATTTTGCATAGATCCATCTACCACAAGGATTGACAAATCATTCCTAAATGCTATATTAAATTATCATTAAAAACTACAAATTTTTATTTATTTATTTAAATATTCATTTCTTTTTGGTCTTTTTGAGACAGGGTCTCTCTGTAAGCCCGCCTGTCCTGGAACTCACTATGTAGACCAGGCAGGCCTTTTACTCACAGAGATCCATTTGCCTGTGCCTCCCAAGTGCTGGGATTAAAGGCATTTAAAGTTATGTTTTGTTTTCTTCTTTGAGAATTCTCGAAGTGAAACTTCACTTCCCACTCTGAAAATATGGTAATGGCATCCTCAACATTTCTCTTGGATTTGGTGAAATATTTTCTAAGGCTTAATTCTTATAATGTTTTTACCTGTTGAAAAAAATATTATAGCCAAAGTAATATGCTGACAGCGTTTTTTAATTTTTTTTTTTTTTGGTAGTTTTGAGACAGGGTCTCCCTGTAGCCCCAGCTGTGTGGCACCATGACCAGTACTGATAGGTTTTTAAAAGTAAGTCATGGTTGAGTATTGTGTTTTATGAAGAAGAAAAAAAAATGCCAGATTGGAAAACACATGTAAGGCTACCTTCAGCAATAGACATAAGTGGATTTCTTACCTTCAATTACGTAGAATCTAAAATGAAAGTCATTTCTTCAAGAATGTTCAGCCTGTTTTACAGACTGAAAAGAACTTCTTTTGCAAGGTCATTCATACTTTCATAGCAAAGAAGTCAAAATGTTCCATTGGTCAAGTTTGATGTTTTAAAACATTTATGAAAATTACATTAGTTTTTTTTTTAAGAAGTTGTGCAAAGCTCTTGCTTTTATGCAGTTGAGGCTATTTCTGGAAATGTGTATTACTGATAAGTGAGATTTTCCTTTCCGTACTGGCAAGCTTATGTTTCCTCTCAATGTGATCATGTTGAGATTTTGGTAGCAATTTTCCTGGTCATGAAAATAAGGAGACTTCAGTGAAGAGACTGTATAAGTGTAAAATAAAATTATTATGATGTTTTTGATATTATGTGTTGCCACAATCTTATATAACCATCGCCATTTGTGAATTTGGACTGTAATAAAACCAATGATGTTTTGTAAGCAAGTTGCTTTCACTGAAGTTAAGTCAGAAGGATTCCAAGAATGAGCTTAGCCTCAGGACAAGGAGGGGGATTCTTATATAACCATACATTTGCATTAGCAAAATCATGTTTCCCTGCCACTAAACATGGTGGTCCAGAAAGAACTTGAAAACACAACCTCCATCCGGTGTAAGATTGCCTTTCTGCACAGAAATTCTATCTGGAGTGAACTGGGAGTATAAGATGTTCAGTTCAACTCATCCACTGCTGGTGGGAATATAAACTGGTACAGTGTGGAGAACCCTTAAAAGACTCAAAATGAGCCTGCCACCTGACCCGGTCATACCACTCCTGGGTATGTACCCATAAGGCTCATCCTACAGCAGAGATACATGCGCATCCATGTTTATTGCAGCTCTCTTCACAATAGAGAAGAACTAGAACCTCAACCAACAACTAGATAGAGAAAATGTGGTATATCTACACAATGGAATCCTATGCAGTGGTAAAGAAAGTTGACATCATGAAATTTGCAGGCAAATGGATGGAACTTGTAGATATTATGGTAAATGAAGTAAAACAGTCCCAGAATAATAAAGGACAAATGGTATCACTCATTTGTGGATGGTAGCACCAAGTACCTAGTTGTAAGGCAAATTGAGGAAAGTTAATGTTATATTCCTCTTTATCTGAAAGCAACTGTGCTCTTATAATGTGAATCCCTTAACAGGCTCCAGAATTAACCTACCTTATTTTCAGACTTTGTAATCTTGGTGTATTGGTGGATAGCATGTATGCATATTTTAGAGTAATATAAAATTAAAAGAGAAAAATGTGAATCCTGAAATATGATTTGGAAATAACATACAATTTATTTCCAGATGACATAATTTTAGTATAGGTGTGATGTCATTGTTCAGTATCTTTGAGTCATGTGTGATCACATTCCACAGGCTGTTCTTCCCTTCTTGGCTCAGGTCCAGGACTTGTCTCCTGCCTGCAGGCCAACAGTATCTAGTCTTCACTCTTGCAAGAAGGGGGGAGGGAAAACCTCAGGAGATCACCTGTGGAAATGAAGAGTCACAAACAGAGAGCCGGGAAGATAGTAACTCCATTTATTTTCTCTCAGTGAGGTCTATATTTTGAGGGCTACTGTGCTCTGGGAAAGGAAGTGGTGGGCAGGCAGAAGGGAGGGGTGAACAACCTTGGCTCTAATCAGGCGGCTGCAGAGCTCCTGTTTGTGCAACAGGTAACTAGAGGTGCAATATTTTGGCCAATGCCTCAAGGGAAGGGGCCATCTGGTTCTGGAACTTTGCAGAGATAGGGCGAAGCAAGAATCATTGTAATATGAAACTTCCTGCTACAGATAACTCTCAGAGGCAACTGAATGCCCACAGAGATATCAGAAAACTAGAGATCTTCCTGGACAGGACTTATGAGTTCTTGCTTCAAGCCACACACAAAGTTTCATTTCCACAGTGTTATAATATATAATATATATATATATATATATTTTATATATTAGTATTATATTCGATTGGAACCATACAAATTGGAGGGAACAACAACAAAAAAAAAACTGGGACAAAGAACTGACTGAAACAGTAAAGTTCTCCCCAAAACAATAATCCTCTGTTTTGAAAAACTTTAAAAATACTCAGAAAAAGATGTAAGACATGTATGGCAGAACACATGCAGTTATGTGGGGTACAGGGCATGGAAAGGGAAATGACTCTAAATTGGACTGAGAAATGATGTATGAAATGCACAAAATTTCAATAAAAATATTTTTTAAAAGATGCTCAGTTCAGGGGCTGGAGAGATGTCCTAGTGGTTAAGAGCCCCGACTGCTCTTGCAGAGGACCCAGGTTCGATCCCCAGCACCCACATGGTGGATGAGAACAGTCTCTGACTCCAATTCTCCAACAGGAGAACTCCAGTTCCAGGAGAATCCAACACCTTCTGACCTCTGCCACATTGCACGACACAGGTGCACAAACCTACATGCAGGCAGTACATTCATATAAATAAATAAATAAATAAATTAATTAATTAATTAAAAAAAGATGCTCAGTTCAGTATTGTGGTTAAGATTTAGTTGTGAAGAACTACATCTTCCCAATCTGCAGTACATGTTTGTCTGTGTAATGGTAATGGCTGTTTCTACCCAAAGAGTCAAACTCTTATCCTGATCTAATCTAGGTCTCAATAAAAACAAAAACCAAGAGAGAACGGAACGAAGGAAAATCTGTTCAACTTCAAAATCCAGTGGTGATCATTTTTATCCTTGAAAATCTGTCAACAGTGTAAGGTACTTTGCTCTTGTAATTTCTGTTAGAACAGTCAATGAAATATTCCCAGGGAGCTGGAGAGATGGCTCAGAGGTTAAGAGCACCAATTGCTCTTGTAGAGGACCCAGGTTCGATTCCCAGCATCCACATGACAGCTATGAACTATCTTTAGAAAAAAAAAAAAAAGAAATATTCCCAATTCATAAAGTCTTTCTTCGGAATTTTATTACTGTTTTTTTTTTCTTTTCTTTCGAAAAAGGAGACCGAGATTAGTTATTTCCTGGTTTATCATCTGAGAAGGATAGTCCTGCTAATCCCTTTGTTAAAGCAATCAAAAGTTTTCATACAAACAAAATTGTGCATAGACAATTTTTTAAATCATAAGATACAGATGATTTTGCTAAGACAATCTAAAACCTAAAGAGAGAGAGAGAGAGAGAGAGAGAGAGAGAGAGAGAGAGAGAGATACAGAGAGACACACAGATACAGAGAGTTAGAGACAGATACACAGAATCAAGGAGACAGAGAGACACAGAGAGAGAAAAAATAGAGAGGGAGAGAAAGAAATTGGCAGCTTCCAAATAAATCAGAGAGAACACTAAGCTGATTTTTTTTTTCAAGAAGTGGACTAGCTGTCCTAATAGTTCTAGAACTATCTGAATAGAAAGGACACTCAATTTGTTTTGGTAGACCTTGAAATTGAACAACCAATTTACTTTAGCCATTAAGTCAGCCTGGATTGAATTCAGGCATTTAAGACAAGCTTCAACCAGCTTGAATATCTTTTTTTTTTTCTTAAACAACTTCCCGACTTCCTGTTTCATATAATTTGCAGTGAAATTTTGATTTAGTGGTGATAGAAAAAAATTAAAATACATTTCCACATTTCCCTGGGAAACAATAATACAAAGAAATTGAATTCTAGGATAAATTCATTAAAAGGTTTATGTTTACTTTGACATCATGTTTGTTTCCCGATAGATATTTACTTATTTCTTTCCATTTCATTCTAAAATGTTGATGTGACAATATAAAAATATATTCCTGTAGTTACTAGGTTTTAAGCAGTGAACTGATTTCTTTAATTTGGAATGATCTTGGTGATTCATGCTAGCAAAGTGTTGTATAGTCACTGCGTTTATCATTTACAATGCACTGAGAATTTGTTCTGTTCTATATTAAACACAAGTGAATTTGTTCATTTTTATTTCAAATGTAAAATTAGTGTTAGAGAAGGTACTACAAATACAAATAGAGTCACACTATGGCATATGCATGTATGCAAATTTTGCCAAGTATCCATTGTTGTTTATGACTAACATATGGTAATATAAAAAATATATTAAATACTTATCTATATAAAATAAAAAAAAAACATGAACACCTCATTAGTCCTTTTTATCCACCATCATATTACACATAGCTTAATTAACACACACTATTAGCTATTTTTTATTTTTCCACCTGTCATGAATCTCAAAAGGCAAAATTCCATTATCAAGAACTTTCAGCACAAGAGATTATATGCTTGAAATGTCTAGGAAGATTCGGTTTGGACAAATACTTCTTTGCCTAATATAAAAAAAATTAATTAAAAAATGGAAGCATCAGCAAATATAAATAAATAAATAAATAAATAGATAAATAAATAAATAAATAAATAAATAAAGCATAAAGGTAGACTGGGCCTCAAAAGAATTTCAAAGTCAACCAGTCTTCTAGAATCTTCCTCAATATCCTTTCCTGTAGAATTATAACAAGAGAATCTGACAGGTGAGAATGACTTTTGAAGGCAAGCATGAAGAATATTTGAAGCCAGATGTGCTTCTTTCAAACAACCTTTTATTGATTTGAATCTACCTGCAAAGTGTGGAGTTAGTTTTACCCCAGGATGACCAGAGCTATTTTAACCTTGAAGGCAATCCCGTCATAGGGGCTGATTTGTAGGGTAGGGCCCATCTGTTAACACATCTGCTAATTATTTATGGTATTGCCTCCCCCAGTCCCTCCTGCCAACAAATCCCCAATCCACTGTCATATGATAGGGTTTTGCTTTGTGACCATCTGAGATTATCCAGGACCTTTTGCATGGGTATGAATATCACTCATGGACCTACTAGGTTTAACGTGGGCCACTCATGGGGACATGCTATGAGGCTGTGTTTTGACACACTAGTTTTAACAAGGCCTTCCATGGGCATGTGTGTGAATTTACACATTGACCCAGTAGGCTTATCAAGGTATCCACTGAATTACTAGGTTTAACATGGGCTACTCAAAAATACATTAGTGTATATCTAGCCAGAAACCCTATTGCTAAGCATATCAATGAAGCAAAACTTAATGACAATATTATTTAACAAGACTGTGCAGTTCAGATTTTAAATTGTGCAACTGAGTAGCCAAAGAGATTATGAACTTCAGGAATGGGATTTAGAGAAACTGGACTCTCAGATACATTACAATGACATTTTATCCAAATTCATAAAGAATCCGCAAACTATGAATGGATTTTACCCTAATCTGTGTTGAAAAGCAAATAATAAAAAAACCGACTGAGCTATGGATATGACAAGAAATGTACCTCCTTAAAATTTGGTGTACTTCCATTGGAATCAAGTTATGTAAAAAAAATATCAAAACAAAACTTGGTGTACTGCCGGGCATGGTGGCTCACACCTTTATTCCTAGCACTCAGGAGGCAGAGGCAGGCAGATCTTTGTGAGTTCAAGGACAGTCTGGTTTACAGTGTTCCAGGACAGCTGGGGCTACAGGGAGACCCTGTCTTGAAAAACCAAAAAAATTTGGTGTACCAACTCCTTCATGGCTATGGCTAAGTCTGAGTATATTTTAGTAATGGTAAGGACTGAAATGAACAAATAAAAAGGATAATTTATGTTGTTTCTTTGTAAGTTTCATATATGTATGCAAAGTATTTTCATTTTTAAAATTTACCTTTATTTTATGTGTAAAAGTGTTTGCTTGTGACTATGTAAGTGTATTCATGTTGTGCAATGCCTGTGGAAGCCAAAAGAGGGGTGTCTAGGGCTGGAGAGATGGCCTAGCGGTTGAGAGAGCCAACTGCTCTTGCAGAAGACCTGGGTTCGATCCCCAGCACCCACATGGTGACTGAGAACCGTCTGTAACTCCAATTCCAGGAGAACTCCAGTTCCAGGGGAATCCGACGCCCTCTTCTGACTTCCGTGGCATTGTACGACATGGGTGCACAAACCTACACACAGACAATACATTCATACACATAAATAAATAAATAAATAAATAAATAAATAAATAAAGTAAAAAACTTTTAAAAAGAGGGGTGTCTGATCCTCGCTACCATGTGGTGCTATAACCTGAAGTAAACCGTTTCCTCCCCAAGTTGGTTTTGGTCAGGATTTTAACCCAGAAGAAAAAAAAATGCAGACAAGAACACTGCCGTACTCTGTTCTCACAGCTTCATGACCCAATTTATTGATAAAATTATTTTATTTATTATTTTTATTATTGTGTGTGAGTGTATGTAAATGCAATGTGCTGTGCAATAGCCAAGGAGTTAGATCCTCTGGCAATAGAGTCACAGACTGTTGTTAGCAGATATATGGATGCTGAGAATCAAACCCAGGTCCTCTTCCAGAGTAGCCAGTCCTCCTAACTGCTGAGCCTTCTCTCTAGCCACCTAATTTATTAATTGTCAAAATGATTCACTGAGTCCAATTGGTTTACATATATGTAAATAAGTGCACGGCCATCCATCTTTGTATCAGCAACCTAGCAGGGGTCTCACCTCTAAAGAAAACCAAAGGTCCCTCCTCCAGGAGTCATCAATAGTCAATATTAATAGCCAATAGCTAATCAGCTAGTGGGGCGGATGTCTATTCTCCTCCAAAATCTATACTGCAGTTTTGATTGATGGCTACATTTACACCCCAGTTGTGAACCAAAATTATTTTTTATTTTTTTATTGAATTTTTATTATTTTTGTACACTCTAATTTTATAGTAATTAGATTCCTTTCCCTATCCACAACTCCCCATCCTATCCCTTGCCCAATTTAATATGCTCTTAGTTTATATATAAGGGTTATCTATAGACTCTAAATTTTATCCCTAAATTTTCTTCATTGTAGGTCCATCCAATGGAGCCTGGTTAACCCACCAAAAGTCCCATGCTTAAATCAAACTGTCTCTGTGTTAAAATGAGATGATGATGATGATCTAGATTAGAAAATTTAAAACATTTACTACCTGGGTCTTCAGGGCTATTTGACCTCTGAACTTTAGTCTTCAAAATATACCTAATAAAAGGAAACATGGAAGTGTAGAAAGGTTTAGGATCACTATTTGTCTGACACTTGGGTTGGATTATCTAAGCCCAAGGACTCCAATTATCCCCAACATCCTTCCAATTATTAAGTTTAATTTAACCTATTCTCCTAGCTATTAAATGTTCACAATGCCGTTGCCCGAATCACTTTCCAAATGTGTACTTAGATTCAGGAAAGGGACAAAAAAAAAATCATGTTTTCGAAAAGTGCCAAATGGATTGTGAAGATAATCTTATTTCAGAGAAAATAATTAAATGAATGTTGTTTTGTTTGTAATTGCTTCATGCAGAACACCAAACACACCCCAGTTAGAACTTTTTTGGCTCCTAATTGAATTTCCATGGCTTCTTTTATTAAGAGAGTAGGTTACAGGGGAAGGTGATAACTATAATGAGGTTATTCCACTGTAAGACAAAATGATAGCAGTAAAATATAAGCATTTTCTAGACTTTTTATTTCTTTAAAATTTTACCTACAGTAGTGACAATCTCTAATGTGACCTGGTGCAATTATATACACATGGGTTCAATTCATATTTTTACACTGCAAATATCACTCACCATGATCTAAATTGTAGCTCTTATTTTAAGAACATAAATCTTTATATTGATTTTATTCTACATATGCATATATTTAGTTATTACTTAAGGCATACTTGTAAAAAATGGACATTTATAACAGATGTCTCTTTTTGAGCTTTTTTGAGTCAGGATTCCCCTGTACCTCTAGCTATCCTGCAACACACTATGTAGACTAGGCTGGACTCAGTTTCACAGATATCTGACTGCTGAGTGCTGGCATTAAATGCATATGCCACCACAACCAGCTTGTTACCTCTTTTTATTGATTTTAAATAACTTATTTCTGCAGAAGTGAAAAACAGTAGTAATTTTGGTGTGTGTGTGTGTGTGTGTGTGTGTGTGTGTATGTTTTCCTCATAGATATTTAATTAGATATTGTTCTAACAAGGTGCTGGGAAAGAGCAATTTCAGTAGACAATGGTTTGAAAAAGTTTGCACATAAGATTTCCACATCAACATAACAAAATCATAATTTGTGATTTCGTCCTATTTCTATCTTCTGTGAAGACTTCAAAATCAATATGTTTTCAGGTACCATATGGTTGCAATGACCTTAGACAATGCTAAATGAGGCTCCACTGTTTCTAAAGTGAAGGCTTCTTTAGTGTTTGGAAAATTCTAAGTGTAAATATGTATGAAGCAGAGCCATGCAAGGCATCTGTTCCTAATCATGGAAGAAAATGAGCAAATATTCTAAATAATGAAAACTTTGTGCTATCCTGTTTTCTAAGATGTCAATATCTGAGATGCAACTGTTGTTATCAAGGCTAAACATGCTATGGCATACTCAACAAATACACTGTGTTTCTTTAAAAAAATGAGAAAAAACATGAGAAATTACAGTATAATTGTGTATGTAGATGTTTGGTAAGGGTAGAGAGAAGCCCAGTCACACACAGACACCTTTGACCCTAGCACTCAGGAAGCTGAGGCAGGAAGACTGAGACTTCAGGGTCTGTTTGGGCCATGTAGCCAGTCTTTGCCTTAAAAGCCAAAACAAATTAGTGATACAAAACAGCAGTAAATCTAGCCTCCCAAAGATAAATGAGAAGTGTAGGGAAATCCAGCTTGAATTGTAGGCTAGCTTTCCAGTTGGCATGCCTCAGGGCACCACATGGCCAAGAGTCTGGCTCCGCCCCAAGGAGGAGCAAGCAGCATGGCCTAGGTACATGATACTGGGTGGAGTAAGGTATACAGTGGCATGGAGTTGGTGGCCTTAGGATTGGTCCTGAGAACTAATGTCATTTGGTTTATAAAAGCAAGCTGTGGCAAGGGGTAAATTTAAATTCCATAGTAACATCAAAATGGGATTCCCGGCCATTGTTTTGATGAATTATTGCATGCATACAGGCTAAGGTAGGCCTGCATTTCATTCTGGTGGCCAGTGGGTTGGCAAAAGGTTCCCTTTGCAGACCACGAATCTGGGTAGCTGGTGTTGTGAGTGAAATTCCTGACTAGGCTCTGGGCAGGTGGGAAGTCACGGCCAAGAGTTGAACACTTGTCTCCTAGGTCCAGGCTAAGAGCATGTGCTGGAAAGCTTTAGTGTCAACTTGACACACCTGGGTTGAGGGAGCCTCAATTGGGGAATTGGCTCCATTGGATTGGCCTGTGGCCACATCTGTGGAGTATTATCTTGATTGTCAAGTAGTATGGGAGGGCCCAGTCAACAATGAGTGGTGCCACCCTGGGCAGGTTGTTGTGTACCGTATAAAAAGGCAGGCTGGGAATGAGCCAGGGGAGCAAGCCAGTGAACAGCATTCTTCCATGGCCTGTGCTTCAGCTCCTGCCTCCAGGTTCCTGCCCTGAGTTCCTGCCTTTGGTTCCCTAAGTGATGAAATGTGACCCAGGAGATGTAAGCTGAATAAACCCTTTCCTTCCCAAGTTGGTGCCAGTCAGAGTGTTTTGTCACAGCAATGGAAGACAAACTAGAACAGAAATTTGTACCAGAGAGTGGGCTATTGCTGTGACAGACCTGACCTTGGTGTTTTGGGGAAGGATTGTGGAGGTGTTTGGAACTTTGGGCTGGGAAGATCATTGAATGCCTAAAGATTGTTGCTGTGGAGCTTGGAGCAGTTTTGCTGAAGGAGTTGTAGAAGATGGAGGCCTGGCATGTGAAGTTTCTAGTTTCAAAGGGGAGCAGAGATCATCAGGACTGTGTAATTTGTGGGTTCTGGTCACCTGGGGCTGAAGAATCAGCTGAAAGTAACAAGAGGCCATAACCTGAAATGAAATCTTTGTTGTACTGGGACAATTGATGCTGGTTAGCTGGGACTGAAAAATCAGCTGTAAGTGACAAGAGACCAGCATCATTGTGGTGAAATCTTCTGGGAAGAATTTCTTCAGGGTCAGCACACAGAAGCTGTGTTCCAGAAGGGCCTTGAGCCTCCATCTCAAGACAGAAGCAGGACTTAGTAGTAAGAGTCTCCTATATGGTTCTGGTGTGGAAATTTGAGGGGGTCACGGAGAGCATCCGAGGCTTGGCATTGTGAGAGGTCAGGGAAGACCATTGGTGGTAGTGCACCTCAGTTGCAGTGAAACCCCAGGATTGCAGGGGTCATGGAGAGAAGCTGAGGCTTTGCACAAGGAGAGGTCAGAAGAGACCATTGGTGAAGGTGCTGCCTCAGTTTCAGTGGCGACCCCAGCTTTTTGGAGTTGCCGGGACTGTGGGATGACCACCAAGAGCAGCAGCAGGTGTGGAATGGAGTTGGCCTGGGCCTGTGAGATGAGCTGTGTGTGTCAAGGACGGCAGAGTTGGAGAGGGGGAGTTGCCAAAACCTTTTGGAGCCCAGAAGATCGTTAGTGAATCCCAGGTGTCCAGCCTTGAGCTACTTGCTGGACTTAGGTTTTGTTTCAGTGTGCTGGTGCACGCCTTTAATCCTAGCACTTGGGAGGCAGAGACAGGTGGATCTTTGTGAGTTCAAGGCCAGCCTGGTCTACAGACTGAGTTCCAGGACAGCTGGAGCTACAGGGAGACCCTGTCTTGAAAAGAACAAAAACAAAAAAAAAAAAAAAAAAAGAAGAAAAAGAAAAGAAAGAAATAAGTTTGGATTTTTTACAGCATCCCACAGTTTAGAGACTTCTAATAGCATGAACTTTTAAGTATTTGGACCATTTGAGGACTGTGGGGTTTTTAAGTTTGTACTGTCTTATTTTGTGATTAATGTTAATATCATACTTTGGGGACAAGAACTGGAAAGGTGGTGGGTTAATAATGATGTGTTTTGTATGTCAAGCTGACAAAAGTGGTTTCCAATTGCGCTGGATAGCTTTAGTGTTAACTGGACCACCTGGTTGAGAGAGCCTCATTTGGGAATTTGGCTCCATTGGATTGGCCTGTGGCCACATCTGTGGAGTATTTGTCTTGAATGTCAAGTAGTGTGGAGGGCCCAGCCCACAATGAGTGGTTCCACCCTGGGCAAGGTTATTGTGTACCATATAAAAGGCAGGCTGGGCATGAGTCAGGGGAGCAAGCCAGTGAACAGCATTCCTCCATGGCCTGTGCTTCAGCTCCTGCCTCCAGGTTCCTGCCCTGAGTTCCTGCCTTTGGCTCCCTAAGTGATGAACTGTGACCCAGGAAATGTAAGCTGAATAAACCCTTTCCTTCCCAAGTTGGTGTCGGTCAGTGTTTTGTCACAGCAATGGAAGATGAACTAGAACAGAGCCTAAGTTGGAGTTACCACTTAGGTTGGGCTATGGGAAGTAGTCAGCTGGTCTCTGTGCTGAGAGGCCAGCTCCCCACAGTGGGAGCTGGTGCTGTGTCCCCCACCCCTTTAGCATTGCCGCATGGTCCCCATTGTGCATAAAAAGAAAAGCTTCCTACAGAGAAGTTGATAGGGTTAACAAGCTCCAGAGTTTAGTCTCTATCAATCAAGAATTTCTGTTCTACCCTGACTTCATTTTTTTTTTCTGTCTGTTTGAGACGATGTCTCCTTTTAGTCCCAGCTGGCCTGGAGCTCCCTATGTAGACCAGGCTGGCCTTGAACTCACAGACACTTGAGGAGGAAATGGTTTATTTCATCCTACACTCATGTGACTAGGAGTATTAGTCACTTTTCTGTTGCTGTGATAAAACACCATGACCAAAGGAACTTATAAAAGGAAGAGTTTATTTGAGATTACGACTGACTGTTCCAGGGAATTAGAGTCCATTGTGGTGGGAGGCATGGCAGCTGGAGCAGCAAGCCGAGGGTCACATCTTGCAATGAGCACAGGAAGCAGAGAGCGATTGGAGACTGCGAGGCTTGCTAAACTCAATAAGCCTGCCCCCAGTGACATACTTCCTCTAGCATGGCCACACCTTCTAAGACCTGCAAGAACCGTGCCACCAACTGGAGACAAATGTCTGAATACTTAAAGCCTATGGGGGACACTCATTCAAACTACCACATTCTACTCCCTGGCCCCCATAGGCTCCTGACCATATAAAATGCAAAATGCATTTAGTCCAACCTTAAAAGTCCCCATAGTCTTCACCAGTTTCAATGCCATTCAAAATTCTACAGTCCAAAGTCTCTTCTGAGACTCAGGCCAATATCCTAAACTGTAAGCTCCTGTAAAATCAAAAGACAAATTACATACTTCCAATGTACAGTGGAACTGAATACACATTCCCATTCCAAAAGGGAAGAATAGAGGCATAGTGAGGAAATAATGGACCAAAACAAGACCGAAAACCAGCAGGGCAAAAACCAAGTCCAGTAGCTCCATGTGCGACTTCTGGGACTTTGCTTCCAAAGGGCTTAGATGGCTCAGCTCTTCCAGATTTGCTTTGTCTTCTTGGGGTCTCTACTGCCAACCAGACTTCACATTCACAGATTCATGCAATGGCCTATCAGGGCTTTCTTTATGCAGGGACACCCCTGCTTCACTCTGCCTGACCCTTGCAGCTCTCTGAAACCATGAAGGAAGAACTGAAGACCCCTTCACTCTTGCAAACGTCATGCCTCTAAAGCCAGCACCACGTGAATGAAACTGCCAAGTTTGGCTGCAAGTTTGGGATGGACCCTGGCCTATTTCAACCACATTTGCAATTTTTCTCTGCCCTGGACTTGTTGGAGTAGAAAACGCTTTCAGTATTTTCCTTTCAAAAGTTGGATTAGCTGGGTGTGGTCTTGCCCTGACGGTATTGATTCTGCGGTTTACTTGTAAATCTGGAGGCGTCTCCTCAATCACTTTAATCTCACCCTTCCCATTGTTTACTTGTAAATATCTAGGCATCTCCTTAATCACTTTAGTCTCCTTATGAAAGGGAGCCTCTCCTTCACATGCCTTGGCCACACCTTTAATCTTCCTAGTGCAGTTTTCAGATCCAAACTGTACATTTTTTATTTCTTTCTGCCCCATCTGCTCTTCTTCACTGTAGATCTGCACAATATTCACCATTAAAAGCCATGCCACTATTTCTACATTAGGCTGTCTTGAAATATCCTCCACCAAAGACATTAGTCCATTGCTTTTCAATTTAGCATCAGGCAAGCATTTGGGCTGCGGTCAAACTGCTGCCAGACTCTTTAACAAAATATCCCAGTTGCTGCCTAAGTCTTTATTTTCCTCTGGAACTATATTTTTTGCAGCCATGCTTTCATCCAGGCTTCTACTAGAATGGCCCATTAAGCTCTGCTTACAGTAGTCAACAGCTTTTGTAGCCCAATGTTCCAAAGTCTTCCACATTTCTCTAAACATCCAAATGGTCAGTTCTTCACAGACAACAGCCCACTCTCTGGTACCAAATTACTGTATTAGTCACTTTTCTGTTGCTGTGATAAAACACCATGACCAAAGGAACTTATAAAAGGAAGAGTTTATTTGAGCTTACGATTGACTTTTCCAGGGAATTATAGTCCATTGTGGTGGGGGCATGGCAGCTGGAGCAGCAAGCCGAGGGTCACATCTCACAAAGAGCACAGGAAGCAGAGAGCAACTGGAGACCACGAGGCTTGTTAAACTCACTAAGCCTGCCCCCAGTGTCATACTTCCTCTAGCATGGCCACACCTTCTAAGACCTCCAAGAAATGTGCCACCAACTGGAGACAAATGTCTGAATAATTAAAGCCTATGGGGGACACTCATTCAAACCACCACACTAGGGTAAGTTAGTTCCTGATTATAACTTCCATAGGAACCTAAATTCCTTCCATAATTACCTTCTCTTAAATGTTCTATCACCTGAAAATGGTTATTCTGGGAAGGACTAAGCAAGCAGATAATCCTTTGGGGAAACTTTTTTATCTGAACACTACCACCTTCTTGGGGCATGCCCAGCATAAACAGACGTGATTTCTGTATTAAGTTACAGTTGTTTCCCTTAGCTGATCAGCTCTCTGGAGAAACTCTCTCTTAGCCATAAATGGCCAACTCCCTCTCCTGAATCAAAGAGGTGAATCATTGAATCCAACTTGGCTAAGTTTATAATCAGAATGGCAAGCAGGGTAAGAACACAAGCTTGCACCATCCTGATAAGTTACTTAATGACAGCCTGAGCTCCATGGTTATGCAAGCAAGGTAAAGTGGCCACCTACTGAGACCTCCTTCTTACATCAAATAACTTTATTATTTTTTTTTTTGTAGTTTTGATTCAGGGTCTTCCTTTTAGTCCCAGCTGGCCTGGATCTTGCTCTGTAGACCAGGCTGGTCTTGAACTCACAGAGATCTGCCTGCCTCTGCCTCCCGAGTGTTGGGATTAATGGCGTGTGCCACCATGCCCAACTTCAATTAACTTTAAAAATTCCCCCACACATATCAAAACAGGTCAACCCAATGTAGCTAGTCCCTCACTCATGGAGTCTATTTGTCAAGTGATTCTAGATTGGGTCAAATTGACAGAGATAACTAGCACATCTTTTGCCTGTCTTTCTACAAAGCAATATCCTATAAACATGTCCACAGGAAAACCTGATCTAGACTATGTCACATTGAGGCTCTCTTCCCAGATGGTTTTAATTTGTATCAAATTGTTTGATAAAGCTAGCCATATCACCTTGTTTATCTGTGATTCATTTTGAATTCATTCATTCATTAATTGTGCTAATAATACCTCCCATCTCAAGGGCTTTCATAAGTCAATACTTTAAATATCTAGTGGTATTACCAGAATGGACAATTTAGAGTAAATATGTTGTTATTCTAGCATTTTTCTTATTCAAATAACTGATCGTATTGAATAATTTACTATGCTTAGTTTGTATTCTTTTCTATTGCTTATGAAAAAGGTGGACTACTATTTAGAATCTAGATGACCAAAGCACAAACACATTCTGAACTTCTGACCTTTTCTTGGTTGTGTGATAGTATTACATATGAGATCTTTGTTCTCTCAAGATCTCCCTAATTATCTGCTTTCAGCACATACCCTAAACCTCAGCAATCTATTGATTTTTGAAGTTAAAACATTGATTTTTCTCACTCTCTCTGTCTCTCTGTCTCTCTCTCTCTCTCTCTCTCTCTCTCTCTCTCTCTCTCTCATATGACAATGCTAAAGGCTTTTTATCAGATGAGCCATGGCCTCTGTGTGAGTATTGCTCATGAGAGGATATTAAGACATCACACTGACTTTATTCTTTTTTTTTTTTTTTTGGTCTTTTTTTGAGACAGGGTCTCCCTGTATTCCCAGCTGTCCTGGAACTCACTCTGTAGACCAGGCTGGCCTTGAACTCACAAAGATCTGCCTGCCTCTGCCTCCTGAGTGCTAGGATTAAAGGCGTGCACCACCATGCCTGGCTCATCACACTGACTTTAAAGCAGAGGGTTTGAAAAACTTGGCCTTCCAACTCTTGGTCAAACAATATAATAGATTTTCATTTGAGGACTCTAAAAAATGTTTAGAAAAGGTTTCTTTCAACTTATTTGATACCCTATGTCACAATTTTAGTAAATATTCTCAGACGGAATCAGAATGTAGGAAACATTTTTAGTTTTTCATATTTATTAACATTCTTTAGTGACATCCAAGTTCCTAAAATACAATTTCAACTTAAAAACAAGTGTTTCTTTTTATCACCAGTGGCACCCTTTTGGTCATTTATTCATTTTCTCCAGAGTGATAGAAAACTGCTTAACAATTGTGATTCACCTATTCAGTAATAATCAGTGTTTGTCATGGGACATTTGACAGAAATGTGGAACTATATGCTGTATTTGTTATCTATTTCTGTGTTATAAATTATAGTCAAGGCTCAGTATCCATAGGACTTATTTCTACAGATTTAAAAACTGTTATAGAATATACTTTAGATTGTGATGTAGCTCTGGGTTAGAACACCTATGTCATTGTTTAGCACATACAAAACCCAGAATTCTAACAGTGTTTGTGTGTATGTATGTATCAATAAAAACATGAATAGACATTTTTCTGAATTTTATTATGAAAACAATATTATAACATGACTGTTTAATTAGTATTATAATGTTATATATTCACAGTAACCTACAAAATCATCTAAATTGCATAGAAATTTTGGCATAAGCAATATGTGACTAGCTTGCTATTTCAAATATGACAAGGGGCTCTGAAAAATCTACCCCTCCAAGATATTGAAGGACAATGGTCCCTGAAACACAGAGGTGTAAAATAACATGCATTTGTTATGCCATAGTTTCTGTGGATAGGCTATCTAGGTATGGCTTGGGTGGGACCCCAATGTATAATCTTATATAAGGTTGGACTTTTTTTTTTTTTTTTGGTCTTTTTCAAGACGGGGTCATAACATGCAGTGGGGTATTTATTTATTTTTAAAGTGTGATTGACCTTTATTCTAAAGGTATAGTCTTTGAGCATGAAAAATATTTTTATCCATAAAATTAAATTTAATTAAAATAGGATGTGGTAAGCATTCAGCAAACTGCTTGATTGGATCATTGGGAAGACAATCCTTTTTGGATACATTTCCATTCATTGTGTTTAAGGTCTGGAGTCAGTCAAAAGCAGCTGCAAATATAAGAATTAGGGTCTTATTTATTTTCTATTACAAATAATGAGAGTCTTTATGTTACCCTTGGGAACTGTTGTATAGCTTAGTTTTATATTATGTAAACCAAATACAAATTTTAAAAATAAAAAATAATTTAAATTAAATTCTTTAAAGTTAACAATAATAAATATCACAAACATTTACCAAGCTCTTGCTGTGGTCTACATACTGTGCTCAGTATTAAACATAGGCAACCTCACTTAACTAAATTCCAAAACCCGTAGAGGTAGGTACTCTAAGTCACCAACGATTACTGATGATGTAACTCTCACTGTTAATAATATTTGCTTTTAACAAGAGAACTGTAAAACAAGACCCAATTTGATTTGCTGAATAAATTTCTGTATTATTAGAAGCATATGTCCTTGTACTTCAGCCTTGGCTTTGGTCCAGCTTTATTTTAATAGTACTTTTAAGGGATTAGCAGGCAGTAGTCTCATCCAGAATTTCAAATGTTAAAGGAAAAATTGGTAAATTAATACAGGTTTTTGTTAGAATACATACTCTTCTGTTGGTTTCATTCTGAGAGTGACAGTTTTGCTACATGTGACAACACTGCTTCATT
Source organism: Rhizomys pruinosus (assembly GCA_009823505.1). Classification (NCBI taxonomy): domain Eukaryota; kingdom Metazoa; phylum Chordata; class Mammalia; order Rodentia; family Spalacidae; genus Rhizomys; species Rhizomys pruinosus. Next base: position 3,877,962 of record VZQC01011640.1, read on the forward strand.
GAAACTGACGACCCAACATCCTGTAGATCACTCATGATATCCAGATATGAGGGTTTCTATAGTATGCCCTCTTGTTTCACCAGGCTTTTAAACAGAGGAGCACCCAACATCCTATAGGCCACTCATGATACCCAGATATGAGGGTTTCTACAGTATGCCCTCTTACCATGCTTCTAAACAGAGTGGCAAACATCTTAAGGGAAAGATGTTTATTTGCTAGCTTTTATTTGAATAAACCAAGCTTACCCAGAATAGTCTCCATTTCAGATAACTCAGTATGCACCAATTTTAAAACTTTCAAAATTTGTTTATTTTTATTATTATGTATATGAGTGTTTATCTTGGATCAGGATAAGCATACAATTTTGTGCAAGGCCAGTAGAGGCCAAAAGGTGTTGGATCCTGGAATTAGGGAAGGTTGTTAGCCACCATGTGGGCACTTGGAATCAAATCCAGGTGCTCTCCAGCATCAGGAACTGCTCTTAACTGTTGTTCCATCTGCCTAGCCTCAATATATAACAATTTCCTGTGTTTACTAGGAACATACACCATACAGTCCAGGGCTCTAATTGTTACTATTATCATAAGTGAAATCAATCTTTGGACAAGAAAAAGATTTACCATCTTATCCATCTCCTACGTAACCAAGAATAATAGATATCTATAATGCATTAATACATTGCTGAGTGAAAATAATATTTTGACCACTTATTTTATTTTTAATTCTGTTTGTGTGACCTGTAAATTACCATCAAAGCCAGAAGAAGACATCAGGATTCCTCAAGTTGGAGTTACTGTTGGTTGTGACTTACTTGAGGTTGTCAGTTACCAAACATGTGTATTAGGGACTGAAGTTGCATCTTCTGGCAAGGAAAAGGCACTCTTAACCAGTACTGAACTATCTCTCCCCTTAAAAATATATTAATTAATTCCCTGCTCTGAATGCTCAAGGATCAACATAGTACAAAGGATTCAAATATTGTAAGAGCCAAAGGTTGTAGATGACTACATTGAAACTGTTTTCTTTTTTGGTCTTTTCGATACAGGGTCTCCCTGTAGCCCCAGCTGTCCTGGAACTCACTCTGTAGACTAGGCTGGCCTTGAACTCACAAATATCCACCTGCCTCTGCCTCCCAAGTGCTAGGATTAAAGGCATGCGCCACCACGCCCGGCTTGAAACTGTTTTCTAGACCCAGCTTGGCCCCATCATGGATGTGACAACATGTGCAAGACCTGTACATGCTCAAGCCAGACAATATCCCATCATGGAGGGCTGGAGCAGGGGACTCTAACAACCTGAACCTGCAGGAACTATTGGAAATTGATAACTGCAGGGAAAGAGAGAGTTAGTTTTCTTTAAGGGTGTGACCCCCAATGATACTACCATGTTCTAATGGTAGCAAATACCAAAGGCAATATGTACAACACAAATTAGTCTTAATGTACAGAAAAAAATGAGGACTCAAAGTTAGCAGGGCAGAAAGTGGTGGGGGGGGATTAGAGTGGAGATTCAATGATCAAATATGATCAAAATATATTGCATGAAATTATAAAACAATCATTATAGTATTTATTGAATCAAACCATGTTCTTTAACATGAGAGGCACACCTGTGAATACTCAGAAAAGAGTGTGTCCAATCTGAGATGTGGACAAATATAAAATATATTTCAGAGATTTAGAACAAATTAAGTGATAATACCAGGGCTGTGCCAGCAAGCTAGTGGGTAACAGGGCTTGAGATTTAAGCATCATGACCTGAGTTCTAATACCAAACATCAATGTAAAAGAATTTGGCTAGGTCTATAAATACAGCACTAGAGTTGTGGTTTAAGGACAATGGCTGGCATTCAGTGAGAGATCCTATGTATGTAATTACATACATTTATGTTTGCCTCACACACACACATGCAGTGCAAAGCCTCAACTTCTCTCCATTACCCCTGCAATCCTGGGGTCTTCACTTCAACTGAGGTGCACTTCCACCAATGGACTTTCCTGACCTCACACAGTGCCAAGCCTTGGCTGCTCTCTGTGACCCCCTCAAATTTCAACACTCGAACCATATAGAAGAATTTTATACACTACAAAGTCCTGCTTCTGGCTTGAGATGGAGGCTCAGACCCCTTCTAGAACACAGCTTCTGTGTGTTGACCCTGAAGAAATTCTTCCCAGAAGATTTCACGACAGTGATGCTGGTCTCTTGTCACTTACAGCTGATTCTCCAGCCCCAGCTGACCAGAACCCACAGATTAAACAGTACTGATGATCTCTGCTTCCCTTTGAAACTAGAAACTTCACAAGCCAGGCCTCCATCATATACAACTCTTTCAGCAAAACTGTTCAAAGTTCCACACCAACGATCTTTAGGGATTGAATGATTTTTCTAGCCCAAAGTTCCAAACACTTCCACAATCCTTCCCCAAAACACCAAGGTCAGGGCTGTCACAGCAATATCCCACTCTCTGGTACCAATTTCTGTTAGAGTTTCTCTTCCATTGCTGTGACAAAACACTCTGACCAACACCAACTTGGGGAGGAAAGGGTTTATTCAGCTCACATCTCCTGGGGAGCAAGCCAGTAAGCATCTCTCCTCCATGGCCTGTGCTTCAGCTCCTTCCTCCAAGTTCCTGCCCCGAGTTCCTGCCTTGGGATCCCTGAGTGATGAGCTGTAACCCTGGAGATGTGAGCAGAATAAATCCTTTCCTCCCCAAGTTGGTGTTGGTTAGAGTGTTTTGTTACAGCAATTGAAGAAAAACTACAACACCCTTCTATAATGGAGATCATTTATTATTTATTAAGCTATTGAAATACACCTTGTTTTATTGTCATAAATATCATCTACAAGGTATTATCACACATAATATTTAGTCCCAGCAGAATTCCTTCTTTATAATTTATTTATTTATTTATTTCTGTATGTGTGTGAATGTACTTTCTGCATGCAAGTGTGTGCACCCGTGTCGTGCAAGGCAGCAGAGGTCAGAAGAGGGTGTCGGATTCCCCTGGAACTGGAGTTCTCCTGGAATTGGAGTTTCAGACGGTTCTCAGCCACCATGTGGGTGCTGGGGATCGAACCCGGGTCCTCTGNACCCTCATCCAGTGTTTACCTGCTTTCTGTGGTTATGGAATAATGTACATTTCCCAGAGTTGGATGTAAATGGAATAATATACTGCATGTTTTTCACTTAGGTCTGGCTTCTTTAATTCAGCACAATTACTTTTAGATTCATCTATATTGTTGTGTTTAGTAATACTCCATCCTTCTCCCTTTTTGAGATAGGGTCTCCTCTTTTTTTTTTAAGTCCAAATACAGAGAGAGCTTTATTCCAAAACATCTGGTTATATAGACAGCATGACTCAACTCCCCAGGCCAAATCCTAAACCTTTTCATCACTACATCACACCCCATGGGTGTGACCAGAGAAGTCCCATTGGTTTAGATGTTTACCATCTAAATTCTCCCACATGCTCACCCGTTTAAATTTGTGATTGTGATTTATTTATGTTGATTTTTGTTATTTAATTTGATTTGCCTCTTATACCCATCTGAACTAGAAGGGGCTGTAGAATATCTCCTGCTTAGTCACCAGATGTTCTAGGGATTATAGGGTGTTGGGCATCGACCCGAAGCCCAACTACTTATGGCCTGTGACTTACTGAAAAATTTCACTGTAGAACTATACCACAGTTTATCCATTCACCAGTCAATGCACATTTATGCTGGCTTTGGTTTCGAAGGGCAGTTATGAAAGTAGCAGAAGAGCGTTGCGATTATGTGTGAAGTTGGGTGGCACATACCTATAATCCTAGTGCTTAGGAGGTAGAATCAGGAGAATTCACAGTTCTGCGTTAGTCTGGACTACACAGTGAGGTTGAGACAAGCCTGGGGTGCACAAGCAGGTCCAAGTCATCCTGAACTATATAGAAAGACTCTCTCTCATACAACCACAATCATAAAAAAAAACACTGAAAAAGCTGGGACATGGTGTTTCACACCTTTAATCCCAGCACCCTGGAGGCAGAGGCAGAGGCAGGCAGATCTCTGTGAGACCAAGGCCAGCTGGAGATCAAGGCCTACATAGGGAGTTCCAGGCCAGCTGTGGCTATAGGAAGACCCTGTCTCAAAATATAAAAAAACAAAACAAAAAACCCAAAGCTATAACCACAAAAAATGACCATTTATGTATAACCATCTTTAAACATCATTTTTCCAGGGAAATTTTTGTTTCGCTTTTTCAGTACTAGTGATTGAGTACCAGCAGCTTCACACATAGTATGGAGACACTCTATTACTCACCCATTTTTTTTTCTTTCCTTTTCTTTTCTCTTTCTTCTTTCTTTCTTTCTTTCTTTCTTTCTTTCCTCTTTCTTTCTTTTCTTTGGCCTCTGTGGTTCTGTTCTTCTTTCTTTCTATCTTCCTTCCTTCCTTCCTTCCTTTCTTTCTTTCATTAATATTTTTATGTGTATGAGTCTATTGCCTATATGTATGTAAAGTGCACCCATGACATTCAATGCCTGTGAAGGTCAGAAAAGGACATCAGGTCCCCTGGAACTGTAGTTATTGATGGTTGTTAGTTGCCATGTGGGTACTGGGAACAAAACCCAGGTCCTCTGCAAGAGCAGCCAGTGCTCTTAATGGGTGAACCATCTCTCCAGCCCCCACCCCCACTGCCTTGTTTGCTTTTTTTTTTGATACAGGATCTCACAGTGTATCTCTGGCTGGCCTCCTGTTAAAGGTATATGCCACCATGTCTGGCCCTTTACCATTTTGAAACAAAGGTCTTGCTAAATTGTCTAGGCTGTCCTTAAACCCATTCTGTAACCCAGGCCAGTCTTGGGCTGACTTACAATTCTCCTACCTCAGTATTTTAATTACTGGGAACACAGGCCTGAGCCACCAGACCTAGCACAGCAAAATGTTTTCTGGCTTCCTTATTAGGTTAGGTCCTCTTATCCTATTCTCTCATCTATTCATCTCTGTCTGAATGTGTGTGTTCCACTTAGAAGGAATGCCATATCGGGTTAAAAGAAGAACGTGGATAAATCGAATAGAGAGATCTGGAGTGAGATAAAGAAATTTGTTGGGGAATTTTCTATGTTTTTTTTGGTTAGTGTGATGGGGATAAAAGGTAGGAGAAAGGCCAGGTGTGTTTGGTGGCAGATGCCTATAATACCAGTCCATGGCTTTGTAAAGAATTCATGGTCAGCTGGGCTACATGAAATCTTGTCTTTCAAGAAAAGGAAGGAGAAAAAAAATCCTTGGCTTGTTCTAGTCTAATTTGAGTAATGCACGATGTATAAATCATTTGAAGTAGATCAGATTAGGCTAGTAGAGCATCTGCCTATTGTGCACAAGGTCCTGGGTTGAATCCCTTAGCACCACGAAAAAGAAAAACGAAGACTTTTTTGCTCAAATGTATTGTGCTTTTTGAGAGATGGGTTTCTATGAATCTGATAATAAGATCGATGTGCTTTTTTTTCTTGCTCTTGACAAAATCTCACTCTGTCGCCAGGCTAGCCTGCAGGTATGAGTTCAAAATGGCCTTGAACTTACCTCAGGCCTCCAGGATTGCCCAAGGATAAGGCATGGGAAGATTGAAAGGATAAAAGCCAGCTTAGCCTTTGTTTGATGGTGTTGGGGATTGAGACCTAGGTCTGATTATTATAAAATAAGTCTGTGTATTCCTCAGGTGTTTTCAGTGATGATTTTGATGTTTTTGAGGGACAGTGTCTACATAGCTCACACTGGCTTTGAAAATGTGATCCTCCTACTTCCAGCTCCTAAGCACTGCGATTATAGGCATGAGCCACCATACCACACTCACCAATGAAATTAGTTTTAATTCTATTGCTTTTTGCTTAGGTTTTTTGAAACACAGTATCCTGTGACCCCAGCTGGCCGGATGCTTACAGTGTAACCAGGCTAGACTTGATCTCACAGAGGTTGTCCTGCCTCTGCCCACCAAGTGCTGGTATGAAAGGCATGTGGCACTACATCCACCTTACGTTGTTTTCCAATTCTTGTGGGGGGGGTGATTGAAAAAGGGTCTCATTATATAACTCAGGCTGTCTTGGAACTCACTATGTAGATCAGGCTGGCCTCAAACAACAATCTTCTTACCTCAGTCTCCCAAGTGCTGGGATCACAGATGTATCATAGCTAGTTCACAATACTGTATTTTGCGAGTTGCTGCAGAGGGTCCAAGGAACCCTGGCTCTGGCTTGTTAGGTAAACCACGATTACCACTTGTATCGTGTAACTCCAGACCACTGCACCTGTTATTCCTTTAATTAAGATTTATTCTGCCATTTTTGTTTTATGTGCATAAGTATTTATCTGCATGTATGTGGGTGCAGTCCTTACAGAGTCTAGAAGAGGGTGTTAGATCCCCTGGAACTGTAGTAACAGACAGTTTGTTAGCCACCATATGGATGGTACCTGGGACTTGAACCTTTGGTGCTTCTGCAAGAGCAGTCAGTCCTTCCTATAAACCCACTGATGTGCCGCTCTTCTCTATTCACACGTGCACTGTTTTCTTACTTCTCTTTTAATTAAAACATGTTTTATTGGTGGTATTGAGTATTGAATCCAAGGCCTCAAGTATGACAGACAAAAAAAAAAAAACCTTCCATTGAGCTATATACTCAATCCTCTTTCTAGTTTTCATTTTCAAGTAGTGGTAGTGAGTTGCCCAGACTAGACTTGAACTCCCTCTAGTGGCTCGGACACAACCAATCTCTAGCAAGTGCTCCTTTCACCCAGCTTCCCTAGAAGCTGGGATTAGTAGGCTTGGTCAACACTGGGTGAGTGAGCTGTTGCTTGCGAGTTCTGAGAAGATTCAAATCTCGAGCAGCCTGTGTGAATTACTAGTAAAGTGTCTACTTCAGAGTTATATTCCTAGACCCCCAACATCATTTTTTGTATAATAGTTCTTAGACTGCATATGCTCCTTCTGCTTGATGTGGCCGCCTGCCATTATCAAACTTCCTATATGTTCTGATTTACCCAATATGCCAGTAGTCTCATAAATAGTACCCTCATTTCATTCTCCTTGAATACACTCTCCCCAAACAAATACTTCCTCCTTCCACTATTCCCATCTATTCTTATAACTCTCCTCGCCATTGTGACATATCTAGCAGCCCAGGACTAAGTCACCCAATAGAGGCGAGAGACCCACCCAGCAGCCTAGCTCAAGTTCCAAGCATACAGAGCTGGGCTTCCGATCCTACTGGACCTAAAAATACACCAACCATTGGCAGGTGGCTAGGCTATTTTCAACCTTGGGGGCCTCAGGAACCAAGGGACTCAGTCCAAGACAGGAAGCAAACAAGCAAGCCCTTGTTGGTGGGCTTCAGATAACAACAGCTGTGTGGAGGCATATGTTCCACTGATTTGCAACTGTTTATTGGCACTGACTTTTTCTCTTTCCCCTTATAAGGCTCAATCACATTTCCAGTTCTGTTCTAAAACATAAACCTGGATCAGTACATGCAGCTATTGGGAGGGTAGCGAGGGGGCCAGAGGAACACGCTTTTTCGCCTTGCCCAATCTCATGTAGTTCTCAAGTTACAGAGGAGCTATGAAGTGACACTGAGTGTCTTCTAGTTCCCCTACACTTTACAGCTTAAACATCACACATGTCAAGAAAGTAGGTCATGGTGCCTATTTTTGCTGGGCTTTTTTTTTTTTTTGAGACAGGGTCTCATATGTAGCCCCGGCTGGCTTGAAACTCACGATATAGACCAGATCAACCTCAAACTTAGTGATCCACATGCCCCTGCCTCCTAAGGGCTGGGATTAAAGTCAAGCACCACCACACCCAGCAAAAAATTTTTTTTTTAATTACTTTATTATTTATTTGTGTGTGTGCACACAGGCAAGCCCACACCCGGATTCTGTGAAGGTCAGAGAACAACTGTGGAGGTAAGTCCTCTTTCTACCATTGCTGTGTCCTCAGGAGTCCTTGAAACCTCACACCGTAGACAAGCTTGGTGGCAAATGCTTTTACTTGTTGAGCGAACTCACTGGACCTGCTGGCAAAATTAAAGTATGCTTATTATCATCTCCAATTCATAGAGGAGTTAACCTGAAGAAGAGAGAGGTTATAACAACTTACAGGAACACACACACAACTGGACTGTGGAAAAGCCAGAGCCAGGACACACACTCAGATCTGTTGGATTCCAAAGCTTCTACTTGTTCTCACTAGTCTTTTTGAATCTCTGGTCTTTCAGTTGCATCACAAAACTTTACTAAGGGGATGACCACCTCAAAAGCACACACTGCCATACAAACCTAGCATCAGAATTTACAGCTTTGTTAATAATCCTAATATTGCCACAGTACTATTGGAATTGTTTTGGATCCAATGGAAAAGAACAGAAGTCGAGCCTAGTGCATAAATGCTTGCTCCAAATGAAGGCAGGTAATATCATAGTTGATTCAAAGGAAGAGTTTTTAATAATGCTATTGAGGTATGTAGTTTTCTTTCAACAAAAGAATGATATCATCAAATTAATATTAATAATTGGAGTTATACTGACCCTTCAGTTTAGTTGCTTTTAACATGTAAAATCATTCTGGCGTTAAAGGTGTTCAACTACTTTAAGCATAAGGAGTTTTTAATCTCATTTGATGATGTCACATATTTAAGTAATGTCATCAGCACTGAGAGTCTGATGGAAGTCTTTCCTGATGGAAAGGGCCCATACATTGCTCATGTTTGAGAAACTGCTATACAGGCCATTGAGAATGATAAAGTGCTACATGACTGTTTCGGGATTCTTATTATTAGTGTCGTGTTTTTGTTGCCATTATTACCTTGGTGATATCTCAGGTGCTCAAGGTGACCCTGACCTCTGTTCAGTCACTGCCCATGTATGTGATAAAGCTACAAGTCTTTGACATTCCTTAGCTATTCAGTGAACTTATTGTATCCTGGGAATTTGTGTTTCATGTTGCTGCTAATAGTTTGTACCATTTTCTTTATTTTTTTCATATCAAATATAAAGGATGAAGTACCAGGGCTAGAGGTGAGGAAAGAAAAAAGAAAGGAACATTTCCTAATTTATTTCACTTCCTCTAAATTATTCATCACTTCCTTTCTCTTTCTGTTGCTTTTCAAACCAGGATGTCTTTGAGAAGCTGGGGAAAACCTTGGCCTGCTGGCATAGGAGTTCAGTCCCAGCTACGGGATGGCTGGAGATGGCCGTGAGTTTGTACCAAACCTGGGCTGCACAGTTGAGTACCAGTCCAGCCAGGGTTACATAGCAAGACTGTGTAAAAAAGAAAAAAGTATAGCCGGGATGTGGTGCGCATGCCTTAATCCTAGACGCGGGAGGCGCAGAGGCAGGCAGATCATTTGTGAGTTCAAGGCCGCCTGGTCTAACAGAGTGAGTCTACAGGACAGCTGGGGGTCTACAGGGAACCCTGTTGCGAAAAGACAAAAAAAAAAAAAAAAAAAAAACCAAAAAACAGTATAAACAGGGGCTTGAGATATGTCTCCGTGGCTAAGAACACTTGCTGTTCTTCCAGAGGACAGAGGTTCGATTTCCAGCACCCACATCATGGCTAACAACGGTCTGTAACTCCAATTCCAGGTGATCTGACACCTTATTCTGGCCTCTGTGGGCATTGCACACATGGGGTTCACTTACATGCAGGCAAAACATTAACCAGGCATAGTGCTGCACACTTAATCCCAGCACTTAGGAGGAAGAGGCAGGTAGATCTCTGTGAGTCCAAGGCCAGCCTGATCTACATAATGTGTCCCAGGACAGCTGGGACTACAGGGAGACCCTGTCTCAAAAAGACCAAAATAAATAAATAAATAAATAAATAAATAAATAAATAAATAAAAAAAGAACGGGGATTAAATTATATCTCCTTATTGAAAATGTGATAAAGATTTGGGGGAAGAATGGGGAAAAGATTGTTCAAAAAGTATTAAGTTTAAGTTTTATATACAAAGTATTTCTGATAGGCTGTTGCATGCCAGAGTAGCTATAGACTATATTAATATACTTTACATTTGAAAATGCTAGAAGAATAGAATTTCAGAGTTTTGTCATTGATCACAAATATATAATATAAATATCCTCAACCTGATTTAGAAATTATATAATGTACATATATAATGCACATATACAAAATGTACACATTATATATGTACAATCGGCAACCCATCAGTTGTCAAAAGCTCCTTAGGTTGCACTGGAATTTCTTACCCACTTTCTCAGGTCTATGCTGGGATTTTGTCTGGTTTGTGCTTGCATAGTGTGATGGTTAATCCTGGGTGTCAACTTGACTGGGCTAAGGAACAAATAAGAGAAAAAGGATCTTTGGATTGGACTACCTAAACCCAGATGGCCCACCCCAAATGTGGGTGTTACCTTCTGCTGGCAGGCAGTATTAAAAGCCATGCCAGAGGGATCTGGTCCCTTTTTTTCTGCAGCTTGCCTCTCTCTCACTGGTGAGTTTGTTTTGCTGCTGTGATCAACCCTACGGATCCCAGCTTGTTCTGAGACTGGCAGACCTCCTGGAATCCACAGGCTTCCAGCACCAGATTGGGACTACTGAGACATCCAGCCTTGCAGACTGAGCAGTTCCCTAGATTCTCAGCCACTCCAGTGTGGCACGGCTACTGTTGGACTCCTTGAACTTTGTCATGTGAGCAAATCAATAAATTGTATATAGCTATATATTCGACCTGTTGCTTCTGTTTCTTTAGAGAACCCTGACTAATACAGATATTGGTACCAGAAGAGTGGGGTATTGCTGTGACAGATCTGACCTTGGTGTTTTGGGGAAGGATCGTATAGGCGTTTGGAACTTTGGTCTGGGAAGATCAATGAATGCCTAAAGATTGTTGCTGTGGAACTGGGAACAGTTTTGCTGAAAGAGTTGTAGATGATGGAGGCCTGGCTTGTGAAGTTTCAATGGGGAGCAGAGATCATCAGGACTGTGTAATCTGTGGGTTCTGGTCAGCTGGGGCTGAAGAGTCAGCTGTAAGTAACAAGAGAACAGAACCTGAAGTGAAATCTTTGTTGTACTGGGACAGTTGATGTTGTACTGGTTAGCTGGGGCTGAAAAATCAGCTGTAAGTAACAAGAGACCAGCATCATTGTGGTGAAATCTTCTGGGAAGAATTTCTTCAGGTTCAGCACACAGAATCTGTGTTCCAGAAGGGGCTTGAGCCTCCATCTCAAGACAGAAGCAGGACTTAGTAGTAAGAGTCTCCTATATGGTTCTGGTGTTGAAATTTGAGGGGGTCACAGAGAGCAGCCGAGGCTTGGCACTGTGAAAGGTCAGGAAAGACCATTGGTGGTAGTGCACCTCAGTTGCAGTGAAGACCCCAGGATTGCAGGGGTCATGGAGAGAAGCTGAGGTTTTGCACCAGGAGAGGTCAGAAGAGACCATTGGTGAAGGTGCTGCCTCAGTTTCAGTGGTGACCCCAGCAGTTTTGGAGATGCCAGGACCATGGGATGACCATGAAGAGCAGTGCCAGGTGTGGAATGAGTCAGCCTTGGCCTGTGAGATGAGCTGTGTGTGCCATGGATGGCAGAGTCAGAGAAGGGGAGCTGCCAAAACCATTTGGAGCCCAGAAGATCATGAGTGAATCCCAGGTGTCGAGCCTTGAGCTACTTGCTAGACTTAGGTTTTATTTGAGAGTGCCTGATTCTTCCCTTTGAAATAAGAGAATACTTGTTTTGGATTTTACAGTAGCCCACAGTTAAGAGACCTTTAATAGACTGTGAACTTTTAAGTGTTTGGACATTTTAAGGACTGTGGGGCTTTTAAGGTCATACTGTCTTAGGTTTTGATTAATGTTAACATCATACTTTGGGGATAAGAACTGGAAAGGTGGTGGTTTAATAGTGATGTGTTTTGTGTGTCAAGTTGACAAGGGGTGAATTGTTCTGGATAGCTTTAGTGTCAACTTGACACACTTGGGTTGAGGGAGCCTCAATTTGGGAATTGGCTACATTGGATTGGCCTGTGGCCACATCTGTGGAGTATTGTCTGATTGTCGAGCAATGTGTGAGGGCCCAGTCCACAATGTTTAGTGCCACTCTGGACAGGTTGTTGTGTACCGTATAAGAAGGCATGCTGGGCATGAGCCGGGGAGCAAGCCAGTGAACAGCATTCCTCCATGGCCTGTGCTTCAGCTCCTGCCTCCAGGTTCCTGCCCTGAGTTCCTTCCTTGGGCTCCCAAGTGATGAACTGTGACCCAGGAGATGTAAGCTGAACAAACCCTTTCCTCCCCAAGTTGGTGTCGGTCAGAGTGTTTTGTCACAGCAATGGAAGACAAACTAGGACACATAGGTCTTGTGTATGTTGTCACCATCAATGTGACTTCATATGAGTAACTGAACAGTTGTCTGAAAAGCTCTGTCTTCTTGTGGTCATCAACCCTCTCTGGTTTTTATAGTCTTTCCACCTCGTCTTCTACAGTGATCCCTGAGCCTTGGGAAGCAAAGGTTTAAAACTGGTGTCCTATTTACAGATAAGCATTATGTGGTCTCTTGGTCTTTGCACATTGGCCAACCATGGTTTTTTTCTGCTAATCACCATCTGCTTCACCTCAAATAATCTCTGGTGAGAGTTGAGAGATTCAGTCAACCTATGTGCAGAACTTGCACTGAAGATGTATCACTTAGGCTTAAGCATGCCTTAACTCTTCATTTTTGACTAGTTTATGGAACAGTGCAATAGTCTGTATCTCTTGCAAAATGAAGATTTTTGATGATGGACAGTAGGCACTCTTGTCCTGTCTACTCAGGGACTCCCTGATAGCCTCAACTGGACAGGGTCAAAGCCCAAGCAGAGCAGAAGGGAAGAGAGACAGCACACAAGAAGTTCAGAAGACAAGGGGCAGGTTCTTTGCTTCCTGGCAATTGGACCCTAGGATGGAACCTGGGGAGTCAGATTTGCAAGCATCTTCACCTGCTGTGCCATATGGCAGGCTTCAGTTCAAGAATTTTTAGCCACACTCTCCTTGACTCATGGAGCCCCAACTCTTCATAGGGTCATAGGATCCTGAATATAGGGAAAATATGAGTGTGATAAAGAAGCTCATTAAGGGGGCTGGAGAGATGGCCTAGTGGTTAAGAGCACCAACTGCTCTTGCAGAGGACCCGGGTTCGATCCCCAGCAACCACATGGTGGCTTAGAACCATCTGTAACTCCAATTCCAGGAAAACTCCAGTTTCAGGGGAATCTGTGACCCTCTTCTGACCTCCGCAGCATTACATGACATGGATGCACAAACCTACATGCAGACAGTTCATTCATACATATACAAAAATAGCCGGGCGTGGTGGCACACTCCTTTAATCCTAGAACTTGGGAAGCAGAGGCAGGCGGATCTTTGTGAGTTCAAGGCCAGCCTGGTCTACAAGGCAAGTTCCAGGACAGCTGGGGCTACAGGGAAACCCTGTCTCAAAAAGACCAAAAAAAAAAAAACAAAACAAAACAAAGCAAAAAAAAACCCCAAAAATAACATAAAATTAAAAATAATTAAAAAAAAAAAGCTCATTAAGATAGCATTGGACATACACAATCCAGTGCCTCCCAACACGGCACATCATCCATTCTTGTTGTTTGGAGATAATATCTAGTAATCTGTCTATGTTACACTTCAGAGTCCAGAAACCTGCCCTTCCCCCCTCACCCCGGACTCCTGTTCTCTGTACTCAAGTCAGTTAGAAGCACATCGTTTTAATTAGCAGAGTAATCCACTGGTTTCCTTATGACATTTTTATACTTTACTTGCTTTCCTTTTCCAAATTTATACCCTTCTATTCCCCATTTTCCCTTTTTTCCTTTCATACCACATATGTTCTCCTATGCTTGCCCAACACTCTTCCTTCGGCTCTTCCGACACTCAGAACCTTTTCTACTCCCCTGACCTCTGCCCATGCTCACTGGCACATTAGTACACATATGCCAAAATTACAATCTGGAATCCATACCTGAGAAAGAACATGCAACAGTTTATCTTTCTGAGCATGGGATACTGTACAATATCATATTTTCCAGTTCAATCCACTTTCATGCACAGTTCATTTCTTCCCTGTTGCATGAATTTCCACCTTACATAAGTTCTGCATTTTCAGTATTCAATCATCTGTTGATAGGCAACTGGGATGATTCTATTTCCATAGCTATTGTGACTGGAGCAACAATTTACATGGAAGAGCAAGTATCTTTGTGGTAAGACATGAGTCCTTTGGGTGAATGCTCAGGAGCATATTGCTAGGTCATAAGGCAGCTCTATTTTTAGCTTTTTGAGAAACCTCCATATTGATTTCCATACTAGCTGCAGCAGTTTACACTCCAATGAATAGTGATTAAATGTTTCTCTTTCCTCACACCCTCTTCAACATTTGTTATTTGTTTTCTTGATTATATCAAACCTGACTGAGGTGAAATAGAATCTCAAATTTGATTTCATTTTCATTTACATTTTGAAAGGTCAAGATCAATACCTAAGAAGTTTGTTCCTGATTGCTATGTAGTCAGTTTCAGCTGGCGATACTGAAGCATCGCGCAATGTCTGTGCTTAGAATGTGATATACTCAAGAGTGGGGGAAGAATAAAGTTCTATATCACATCTGTACCATGAATACCTGGCCTACCAGAGCTGTATAAGATTCAAACCTAAGTAATGGATGCTGAACTTCTTCCTGACATTGAGTCTGAGCACTACAATGCCTCTCCCCTCACACAAATGTATCATTTGGTTGTAATTTGTTTTAAAATATTTTATTTTATCTGTATGATCATATTGCCTGCACATGTATAAGTGCACTCGCATTGTGCAATTCCAATGGAGGTCAGAAGATGGCGTTGGATCCCTTGGTACTGGAGTTACAGTAGGTGCTGAGAATCATACCTGGGTCCTCTACAAATCAGTCAGTGCTCTTAATGGCTGAGCCATCTCTCCAGTCCCCATATTTTGTTCTATACCTACCTCCTTTGAATCCTGCTGGTTTTGAACTCTCAAATCATATATGGATATATGGATAATACTCCTTAGTGTAACCATCACAGGTGTGCACATCATGTCTAGTTTCATCTTCCTTTTGTTCCTCAAACTGTGCAATTCACACATGCCCATTGGAATCATTCTCTCACTGACATGGTAACATTTAGCCTAATGCAAAAATAAAACAAAAGAAAGACAAAAACCTCATAAGGTAAGCAAATTTCAGTTCTGATTACGGGACAAGGATTCATGGTTTCCTTTGAGATTTCTATATTGGTTTCTTAGTTTTTAGAGATCATTGAATCACATTCATTTAAACTTTTAGTTTCACTTTTATCTGAAAAGACCAGTCTAGGGCTGGAGAGATGGCCTAGTGGTTAAGAGCACCGACTGCTCTTACAGAGGACCTGGGTTCGATCCCCAGCACCCACATGGCAGCAGAAAACTGTCCGAAACTCCAATTCCAGGAGAACTCCAGTTCCAGAGGAATCCGACTCCCTCTTCTGACCTCCACAGCATTGCACGACACGAGTGCACAGACCTGCATGCAAACAGTACATTCATATACATACAGAAAAAAAATTTTTTAAAATTTAAAAAAAAGACCAGTCTAATATCAAATATCTAGATTTTAGGAAATATAGATTTTAACAATATTTATGGCCAGGAGTGGTGGTGCATGCTTTTAATCCCAACACTACAGAAGCAGAAGCAGACAGATCTCAGTGAGTTCAAGGTCAACCTGGTCTACAGCATGTGCTCCAGGCCAGCTGAGACTGAAGGGAGACCATGTCTCAAAAAATATACTAAATATTAATTAAATCTATTCTTGGAGAGTTGCATACATGTATATAGTGCATTCTGATCATTCTTCCTTCTTTCTCTTATCTCCCTTTCATCTCTTCACTAACAACTCATAAGGAAGTATCTCACATGTGACTGAGTGTTTGTTTAGCAACCAGTAACATCTAGGAACAACATTATCCAGCCCTGTAGAGTATTTCTTTTCACACTCTTTCTTGAAATAATGTTCTTAAATTTTGTTTACAAAATAATAGATTTTTATTTATTAAAGAGCTGGGGAAATGGCAGAGTCAGTTCCTGCCGCTCAAACATGAACTCACATAAAGATGAATTTATTGGCACATACCTGCAATCCAGTACTTGAAAGGCAGATTCTCAGATATTCCTAGGGTTTGCTGGGAAGATAATCTAGCCACTCAGTGAACTCAGACTTCCAGGAGAGACCCTGCCTCAAAAAAGGGGCCAAAAAGACTGGAAAGATTGCATCTTCAGCAAATGGTGCTGTCAAAACTGGATCACCATTTGTAGAAGAACTAAATTAAGTCCCTCCCTCTCACCCTGTACAAAAATCAACTCCAAATGGATCAACGACCACAATAAAAACTGTAACTCTGAAAATAATAGAAGAAAAAGAAAACATAGGCAATAACCTACAAGACATAGGTATAGGAAAAGACTTTCTAAAACAGCAGCTGCACAAAACTAAGATCAACAATTGGCAATTGGGAACTTGTTAAACTTAAGAGCTTCTGTACAGAGAAAGAGAAACCCCACAAGTGGGAGGAAACCTTAACCACTGACACATCTAACATCCAGAGTATATGAACTACTCAATAAACAAAGGAGAAAGAGAAAAAAATGACCCACTCAAAAGATGTAGTAAAGAGCTGAACAGAGACTTCACAAATGAAGAAAATGGATGAGGAATATCTTAGAAAATGATGGGGGTTCAGCGCCATTGTATCTTTGTGCAGGGTGCTCCTGAAGCACAGGAGACCAGAACTCCCTCCAGACAGGTAGAATTTAGAGTAGATTGATTCTTGGGTTGCTGGAAAAGGGTCTAAACTCTAAACCCTTGTAGGGGGTGGCTGTCTGGGTGGAGCCACCCTTCGCCTTTGCAGCTGGTGCCAGGTGGGTTTGGTTCAGTGCAATAGTGTCTTTATGCAGGGTGATCCTGAAATACAGGAGCCCAGAATTTGCTCTAGACGAGTAATAGGGCATAGGCTAAGTAAGGCACAGGCAAAAAAATAAATAAATAAATGAATAAAAATAAAAAAAAAGGAAACCCTCATGCCAGGGACACGGCAAAGGGATAACATGGGAAAGGTGCAGGATAATTCCGTGCCCAGCTCTAACAACCCTGTAGGAGATAGCTACAGTGGGATCCCTCTGGAGGTGACCCAAGAAACGGATCTCAGAGGAATAATTGCAGACCTATGCAGAGAAATTTAAGAAAATAAAGAAGTCAGAGAACTAAGGAGAGAGAATGAAAGATACAAAAAGGACCTAGAGGGCTACAATGACAAACTTCGGAAAGAACTAAAGGAAGAGAATGACAAACTCCAGAGAGAACTAGAGGAAGAAACAAACAAACAAAAAAAAACAAACAAACATCAGATGGAAGTAGAAACACTGAAAAAGGAAGCCAACCAGTGAAGTAAGGAGCACCAAGAAGAGATTGAGAAGCTCAAAAAAGAAATGGAAATACTAAAGAAATCACAGGATGAAATGAAAAAGGAAATAGAACACTCATCCAATCAAGAAGAAAGGAAAGTAAAAAGCCTCAGAAATAGAATGGAGGAAGCAGAACAAAGAATATCAGATCTGGAAGATAACACAGAGCAATTAAAAAGCTCAAAAAAAGATTATGAAAAATTTAAAAATACACAAAAGTGGAACAACCAGGAAATATGGGACACTATGAAAATATCAGACCTCCACATCGCATCATAAGAAAAGAGGAAGGAGAAGAATCTCAAGAGAATAGCATTAATCAGATCTTTAACAGAATAATAGAAGAAAATTTTCCTAAACTAAAAATAGACAAACCCATACATATACAAGAAACACATAGGACTCCAAATAGATAAGATCAGAAAAGAAATCCCCATGCCATATCATAGTTAAAATGTTAGATGCCCAAAACAAAGACAAAATTCTGAAAGCTACAAAAGAGAAACAAGTCACATACAAAAGGAAACCCATCAGAATTACAACTGACTTCTTGGCACAAACCATGAAAGCAAGAACATGGAGCAAAGCATTTCCACTGTTAAAGGACTATGGATGCCAAACCAGAATACTATACCCAGCAAAAATGTCAATTATAGTTTAAGGAGAGAGAAAATTTTTCCACGACATAAACAAGATGATAGACTGACTACATGTCCAGAAAACCAACTCTTCAGAAAATACTTGAAGCAATTCAAAGGGCAGAAGAGAAGAGCAACAATCCTCAAACACCTAGGAAAAGAAACTAATAAAAACATAACCGCAGGAGTAGAATCGGAGACTAAAAATCCAAATAGATAATAAGGTGAAAGGAAGCAACAACATCCAGCTTTCAATTATAACCATAAATATTAATGGACTAAACACCCCAATAAAAAGACATAGACACGGAGAATGGATTAGGAAACAAAATCCATCTATATGCTGTCTACAAGAAACCCATCTCAATTTCAAAGATAGGCACCAACTTAAAGTGAAGGGATGGAAGAAAATATTGCAAGTAAATTGTACAAAAAAGAAAGCAGGTGTTGCTATTTTAATATCAGACAAAATAGACTTCAAAGCAAAAGAAATCAAAAGAGACATAGAGGTCCATTACATCTTTATTAAAGGAAAAATTGGTGATAAAGGTATCAAAATTATGAATATATAGGCAACAAACTCTGATGCACCAAACTTTATAAAGACAACTCTTCAGGATCTCAAAGCACAGATTAACCCCAGTACACTAATAGTAGGGGATTCCAATACCCCACTAAGTCCTTTAGACAGATCAACAGGACAAAGGATGAACAGAGTGACATCTGAACTGAATTATACAATACACCAAATGGACCTCACAGACATTTATTGATTATTCCACCCAAACACCAGAGAATACACTTTCTACTCAGCACCACATGGAACATTCTCCAAAATAGACCATATACTGAGACACAGGAAAAAAAACTCAACAAATGCAAAAAGATTGAAATAATCTCATGCATTCTATCAGATCACAATGCAATAAAACTCAATATCCATACCAGGATAAGCCCTACAACCTACAAGGACACATGGAGACTAAACAACACTGTCCTGAATAATGAATGGGTCAAAGAAGAAATAAAGAAAGAACTAAAAACATTCCTGGAACTGAATGACAATGATAATACAACACAACAAAACCTATGGGACACTTTAAAAGCAGTCTTAAGAGGGAAGTTTATAGCCCTAAGTGCCTACATTAAAAAAAACAGAAAGAGGGCTGGAGAGATGGCCTAGCGGTTAAGAGCGCCGACCGCTCTTACAGAGGACNGAAGGAACAACTCCAAATCAATAGAATCTGTGATGAAAGGGGAAATATCACAACAGACAATGAAAAGATCCAGACAATCATATGGGAATACTTCAAAAACATATACTCTACTAAGTTTGAAAACCTAGAAGAGGGGCTGGAGAGATGGCCTGGTGGTTAAGAGCGCCGACCACTCTTGCGGAGGACCTGGGTTTGATCCCCAGCACCCACATGGTGGCTAAGAACCGTCTGTGACTCCAATTCCAGGAGAACTCCAGTTCCTGGGGAATCCGAGACCCTCTTCTGACCTCTGCGGCTTTGCACAACACGGGTGCACAGACATACACGCAAACAGTACATTCACACACATAAATAAATAAAATTAAATTAAAAAAATTGAAAACCTAGAAGAAATGGATGAATATCTGAAATCCTGAGAATAACCAAAGCTCAACCAAGAAGAGATCAACAGCTTAAATAGACCAATAATATATGAAGAAATTGAAGATGTAACAAGAAGCCTCCCAACCAAGAAAAGCCCAGGCCCAGATGGTTTCACGGCAGAATTCTATAAAATATTTCAAAAAGACTTACAACCATTACTAGTCAAGTTGTTTAGAAGGATACAAAAGGAGGGAGTTCTCCCAGAATCCTTCTATGAAGCCAGCATCACTCTATTACCAAAACCAGGCAAAGATACAACCAGAAAGGAAAACTACAGACCCATCTCCTTAATGAACACAGATGCAAAAATTCTAAATAAAATACTTGCAAATTGCATGCAGATCCACATCAAGAAGATCATCCACCATGACCAAGTGTGATTCATTCCAGAAGTGCAGAGAAGTTTCAATATATTAAAATCAATATATATCATCAAACATATGAATGAACAAAAATACAAAAACCAAACAATCATCTCAATTGATGTGGAAAAAGACTTTGACAAAATCCAGCATCCCTTCATGCTCAAAGTCCTAGAGGGAACTGGAATGGAAGGATCATTCCTCAATGCAAACAAAGTGATATACAGCAAACCCACAGTCAATATCATCCTAAAGAGGGAAAAGACAGAAGCATTCCCCTTAAAGTTAGGAACTCGGCAAGGCTTCCTCCTGTCACCACTCCTTTTCAATATAGTGCTTGAAACACTTGCCAGGGTAGTAAGGCAAGAAAAGGAAATTAAAGAAGTTCTAATTGGAAAAGAGGACGTCAAGCTATACCTTTATGCTGATGATATGATTGTCTACCTAAGGGATGCTAAGAACTCCACCAGAAAACTCCTAGAAATGATTAAGAGCTTCAGCAAAGTGGCAGGATACAAAATAAATCTAGAAAAAACAGTAGCCTTTCTTTACACCAACAACAAGCAACTGAACAAGGACTACAAGGAGACCTTCCCTCTCACAATAGCCTCAAAAACAATAAAATACCTAGGAACAAACCTAACCAAAGACACCAAGGATCTCTACAACAAAAGATTTAAACCCCTGTAGAAGGAAATTGAAGAAGACATCAGAAGATGGGAAGACATCCCATGCTCATGGATTGGGAAAATAAACATAGTAAAAATGTCCATTCTACCCAAACTCATGTACAGATTTAATGCAATCCCAATTAAAATCCCCAAGAGTTTCTTCACAGGCCTGGAAAAAAAATCCTTAACTTCATTTGGAAAAACAAAAGACCCAGAATAGACAAAGCAACCCTGAGTGAAAAGAGCAATGCAGGGGGGATCTCTATACCAGACTTCAAACTATACTACAGGGCTATAGTCATAAAAACAGCTTAGTACTGGCACAAAAACAGACCAGTTGACCAATGGAACAAAACTGAAGATCCATACCTGAGCACATGTAATTTCAGCCACCTCATATTTGACAAGGGGGCCAGGAAGACACAATGCAGGAAAGACAGCATCTTCAGCAAGTGGTGTTGGCAAAACTGGATCACTGCCTGTAGAAGAATGAAATTAAACCCCTACCTCTTGCCTTGTACAAAAGTCAATTCCAGATGGATCAAAGACCTCAACGTGAAACTCAAAACTCTGGAGGTGATAGAAGAAAATCTTGGCAGCAGACTCCAAGACATAGGCATAGGAAAAGACTTCCTAAATCAGACAGCAGCTGCACAAGAAATAAGATGGACAATTGACCAATGGAAACTCATCAAACACAAAAGCTTCTGGACATCAAAAGAAACAATAAAGGAAGTGAAGAGAAAACCCACAGAGTGGGAGGAAACCTTTACTGCAGATACATCTGACAAAGCATTGATTTCCAGAGTATACAAACTACTCAAAAAACAAAGAAGAAAGAAAAGAAATGAATCACTCAAAAGATGGAGCAAAGAACTGTATAGAGACTTCACAGAGGAGGAATTAGAGATGGCTGAGAAATATCTCAAGAAATGTTCAACATCACTAATAATTAGGGAAATTGAAATTAAAACCACTTTAAGATATCATCTCACTCCGATAAGACTGGCTAGGTCAAGAAAACAAATGATGTCAAGTACAGGAGAGGTTGTGGGGAAAGGGGAACACTCATCCATTGCAGGTGTTAATGTAAACTTGTACAGCCACTACGAAAAGTAGTGTGGAGAATGCTTGGAAAACTCAAAATGAGCATGTCATTTGACCCAGTCATAGCACTCCTGGGTATATACCCCCAATACTCATCTTACTGCAGAAATACATGCACAGTTATATTTATTGCAGCTCTGTTCACAATAGCAAAAACCTGGAACCAACCTAAATGTCCCTCAACTGATGAGTGGATAGAGAAAATGTGGTACATGTACACAATGGAGTTCTATGCAGCAGTAAAGAAAGATAACATCATGAACTTTGCAAGTAAATGGATGGAACTAGAAGATATTATGTGAAGTGAAGTGACACAGTCCCAGAAAAACAAAAGACAAATGGTATCCCTCATATGTGGATGCTAGCGTCAATAACCCAGTTGTAAATACTTCTTGTGGGGAGGGATGCATATTGGAAAGAACATCAACAGAAAGACTGAATCAAAAAGTGACTGAAAGAGCGGGTGTGTTGGCGCATTCCTTTAATCCTAGCACTTGGGAGGCAGAGTCAGGCAGAACTTTGTGAGTTCAAGGCCAGCCTGGTCTACACAGTGTGTTGCAGGACAGCTGGGGCTACAGAGAGACCCTGTCTCGAAAAGACCAAAAAACAAACAAAAAAAAAAACAAACAAAAACTGACTGAAAGTTGCTGCCCCATGCTCGCAGCCATGGCACACGCGGGGAGGCGGAGGCAGAGGAGTCCTGCACTGTTTACTTGCACTCCAGGGGTTCGGGCTCCAAGTAGGCGGTGACAAGATGTTCTTGCTCAAGAAATGGAATGCAGTGGCCTTGTGGAGATGGGACATGGAGTGCAATACCTGCACTATCTGCAGGTTCCAAGTGATGGATGCCTGTCTAAGACGTCAAGCTGAAAACAAACAAGAGGACTGTGTTGTAGTCTGGGGAGAGTGTAACCACTCTTTCCACAACAGCTACAAATCCCTGTGGGTGAAGCAGAACAATTGCTGCCCTCTCTGCCTGCAGGACTGGGTGGTCCAGAGAATTGGCAAGTAAGAAGTTGGTAGGCTGCTTTCCCCATGCTCTGGTGTGCAGTCCAGGTCAATATTGCTTTTCCAGTATATTAGGGAGTCTCCATTCTTCAACTAGAAAGAAACAAATCTACAGTTCTTTGGGACTCATCAAAGGCATGGTTTGGCATTCTGTCAACTAATTCTCAGAAATTCTCTACAGTTAAGAAGATACTTTATTAATGACAGTCTTTCCTACCTCTGTTGTGTGCCATCCACACTGCTCTCCATCTTTGACTCATCAGGAAGACCTAGATCTGCACTTATCCTCACTGTCAAATCATTGGAGAATTCTAAGACTGCAGCATACACTCTCATGTCCTTCAGTACTGTCTGCTCCAACCTCCTCATAATCTTTCTCTAGGGCAGCCATGTCCTCATGGGCCTCAGAGAACTCCTGTAAAGGGGAATTCTTATTCCTGGCAAGCTTATGTTGTTTATTTTAGTCAGAATATTCACCGGGAAATGTTTACTAGTGTGACATAGGAGTTTATTACATAGCATTTTTTCTTTATTTTAAAAAAAATTTTTTTTATTAATTTTTTTATTATTTCTGTATGTGAATGAATGTACTGTCTGCATGCAAGTTTGTGCACCCGTGTTGTGCAATGCCGCGGAGGTCAGAAGAGGGTGTCAGATTCCCCTGGAACTGGAGTTCTCCTGGAATTGGAGTTTTGGATGGTTCTCGGCCGCCATGTGGGTGCTGGGGATTGAACCCGTGTCCTCTGCAAGAGCGGTCGGCACTCTTAACCACTAGGCCATCTCTCCAGCCCTACATAGCATTTTAATAAATAGTTATTTTGCAAAAAAAAAATCCTGACTGAAATGGTGAATGGAGGGGTGGGCGGGGTGGGAGAGGGACACTGGTCTGGATTTGATTAATATATACTTAATTGATGTGAGTTTAACAAGTATCAAATTTTGCCCAAACTCTATCTGCAAACTATATGGTATTTTAGGACTCAGTAAAAGTAAAAATATCTGTATTAAACAACATTGGTTTAAAGGTTTTAATAAAAACGGTAATACATCTAAGTTAAGTGGAAATATAAATTGTTGTCCACATTTGTTCTACTTAAAATCTGTATAACGATAACCTTGGGATTAGCATATACAAACATTCTCTATAATTTCTGTGTTATACAGTATCATCTTGTATCATTCTCTTTTACCTGTAGGAAAATTTGACTTAAGGAATTAAGCTCACTTCCCAAATTAACAACATACAGTCACCCAAAACAGCTTGGGTAAATTTAATGAAACTTACACCTTGATTCCTGCCCATAGATATGTGTACTACAACCTATAGGTATATGTACTACAACTGACTCATGGGTCAAAAAATCAAAACCTAAAATAAAAAAGGGAGGATACAATTATATATTAAACCTTTTTGTCAAATTTTCAATTTAAATCTTAAAACTAACTATGGGAAAAGATTTGTATGTTCCCACAGGTCAAAACATCACCAACTTAATGGCTGAGAAAGAAAACATACAGCTTTGTATTGTGCAGGATGTACCAAGAAATACCAGCAGAGAAGTTGACCCATCTAAGCATTAAAGGAAGAAAAGCCTTGGTCTGCTACAGACATCAAACATCTCTGTAGATCCTATTTGTAACAACTGTTTATAATGAGTCGTAATGAACCATACCTTCTAGGGGCTGCAAAGTTTTAATATAAGAGACCTTCTTACCTCCTTTTCATAGAACAAAGAAATACATGATGGTAATGAAGTCATTCTCTAACCATAACTTAGAGTCAACTGTTATAGAGGTAATCTCCTACAAAACCAGTATAACTGCTTTCTTTGACTAATAGACATAGGACATGTGAAAAGCATTATTCTCTATTCAGAGCCAAATATAATACTAAAGTCTTTTCAAGCTGTGCATTTAAGCAAAATATATTAATACAGGAGAGCTCTGATATCAACAATGGATTATTCTGCCAAGGAAATGTTGGCCAGGGAATCCAAGCCCCCACAAAAGGCTTCTTGCCTGTAAACTGGGATATCTGCAAGAAGAGAGGCATTAAGGCCCTGCTGTTGAAGACCTGATGAAAGCATGGGAAAGATGTATTGAGACCGCAGTTGCAAGTGTACAGTTGGTCTCTGGAATGCCAGAGAGTGTTACCAAAGACCACTAAACCAATAAAGCAAAAATTGGTCTCCTTGAATCAAACAAGACTCCTCCATCAGCATCAGCTACACCTCACCTGCCTGGAAATACTCTGCAGTATTGGCAGCCACATGTCTGTATATCACAAATCTAATTGGCTATTAGCTCTCTCCTTGGAGGAATAACCCATGGCTGATGTCACAAGCCTACATCCTCTAATGGTTAGGAGATGTTATAAGCCATGGTAAGACCCTGTCATACTTAACAGAAAAAATATAATTCATGGATTAACATACCATCCAAACATCTGTGTCTATACCAAAGTAACCTACCATAATAATTAGTACTGTTTAAATACCTATATATCTAACTGCTTGTGCTTCATTAGTAGGATTGAAATGTTATTCCTCGTCAAATATGAGGTGGCTGAAATTGTATGAGCTCAGGTTTGGATCTTCAGTTTTATTCCATTGGTCAACTGGTCTGTTTTTGTGCCAGTACCAGGCTGTTTTTATGACTATAGCCCTGTAGTATAGTTTGATGTCTGGTATAGCGATCCCCCCTGTATTGCTCTTTTCACTCAGGGTTGCTTTGGCTATTCGGGGTCTTTTGTTTTTCCAAATGAAATTGAGGATTTTTTTTTCCAAGCCTGTGAAGAAACTCTTGGGGATTTTGATTGGGATCGCATTAAATCTGTACACTAGTTTGGGTAGGATGGACATTTTTACTATATTTATTTTCCCAATCCATGAGCATGGGAGGTTTGTCCATCTTCTGATGTCTTCCTCAATTTCCTTTTTCAGGGGTTTAAAATTTTTGTTGTAGAGATCCTTGGTGTCTTTGGTTAGGTTTGTTCCTAGGTATTTTATTGTTTTTGAGGCTATTGTGAGTGGGAAGGTCTCCTTGTAGTCCTTCTTCAATTGCTTGTTGTTGGTGTACAGAAAGGCTACTGATTTTTCTAGGTTTATTTTGTATCCTGCCACTTTACCAAAGCTCTTAATCGTTTCTAGGAGTTTTCTGGTGGAGTTCTTAGCATCCCTTAGGTAGACAATCATATCATCAGCAAAAAGGGATAGCTTGACTTCCTCTTTTCCAATTAGAACTCCTTTAATTTCCTTTTCTTGCCTTATTGCCCTAGCTAGGGTTTCTAGCACTATATTGAAGAGGAGTGGTGACAGGGGGCAGCCTTGCCGAGTTCCTACCTTTAAGGGGAATGCTTCTGTCATTTCCCCATTTAGGATGATATTGGCTGTGGGTTTTCTGTATATGGCTTTGATTACATTGAGGAATGATCCCTCCAGACCAATTCCCTCCAGGACTTTAAACATGAAAGGGTGCTGGATTTTGTCAAAGGCTTTCTCCGCATCAATTGAGATGATGGTGTGGTTTTTGTCCTTCAGTCCATTGATATGTTTGATGATGTTTATTGATTTTCGTATGTTGAACCATCCCTGCATGTCTGGTATGAATCCAACTTGGTCATGGTGGATGATTTTCTTGATGTGAGTCTGTATGCGATTTGCCAGAATCCTGTTTAGAATTTTGGCATCTGTGTTCATTAGGGAGATGGGTCTATAGTTCTCCTTTTTGGTTGTATCTTTCCCTGGTTTTGGTAGTAGCGTAATGCTGGCTTCATAGAAGGAATTTGGGAGAAGTCCCTCCATTTGTATCCTTCTAAACAATTTAAGTAGTAATGGTTGTAAGTCTTTACGAAATATTTTATAGAATTCTGCCGTGAATCCATCCGGGCCTGGGCATTTTTTGGTTGGGAGGCTACTTATTACATCTTCGATTTCTTCCTGTACTATTGGTCTGTTTAGGCTGTCGATCTCTTCTTGGTTGAGCTTTGGTGATTCCCAGGATTTCAGATATTCATCCATTTCTTCTAGGTTTTCAAACTTAGTAGAATATAAGTTTTTGAAGTAGTCCCGTATGATTGTCTGGATCTTTTCATTGTCTGTTGTGATATTTCCCCTTTCATCACAGATTCTATTGATTTGGAGTTGTTCCCTCTTTCTTTTGGTTAACTGGGCTAGAGGTCTGTCTATCTTGTTTATTCTCTCAAAGAACCAACTTTTGGATTCATTGATTTTTTGTATGGTTTTCTTTGTTTCTATTTCATTGATCTCTGCTCTGATTTTTGTTATTTCTTCTTGTCTGCTCCGTTTAGGGTTCATTTGTTGTTGTCTCTCAAGTATTTTTAGCTGCAGTGTTAGATCGTTCACTTGTGCTCTTTCTGTTTTTTTAATGTGGGCACTTAGAGCTATAAACTTCCCTCTTAGGATTGCTTTAAGAGTGTCCCATAGATTTTGCTGTGTTGTTTTATCATTGTCATTCAGTTCCAGGAATGTTTTTATTTCTTTTTTTATTTCTTCCTTGACCCACTCATTATTCAGGAGAGTGTTGTTTAGTCTCCATGTGTTCCTGTAGGTTGTAGGGTTTATTCTGGTGTTGATATCGAGTTTTATTGCACTGTGGTCTGATAGAATGCATGAGATTATTTCAACCTTTTTATATTTGTTGAGTTTTTCCCTGTGTCCCAGTATATGGTCTATTTTGGAGAATGTTCCATGAGGTGCTGAGTAGAAAGTGTATTCTCTGGTGTTTGGGTGAAATATTCGGTAGATGTCTGTGAGGTCCATTTGGTGTATTGTGTCATTTAGTTCAGATGTCTCTCTGTTTATCCTTTGTCCTGTTGATCTGTCTAGAGGACTTAATGGGGTACTGAACTTTGCAGGTAAATGGATGAAAAGAGAAGCTTTTATACTAAGTGAAGTAACACAGTCCCATATCAACAATTAATGAAAAGCATCCCTCATTTGTGGATGCTATCACCAAATCCCTGTTGTAAGGCAAACTGAGCGATGTTAATGTTATGTTTGTTTTTATCTGAAAGCAACTTTACTGTTAAAATGTGAATCCCTTAATGGGCTCTAGAATTAATGTACCACTTATTTTCAGACTTTCTAATTTTGGTATATGGGTAGAGGGTATGTATGCATATCTTAGAGTAATATAAAATTAAAGGGGAAAATGTGAATTCCTAAATATGTGTTGGAATTAACATATAGTTTATTTTCAGATGTCATAAGTTTGATATATGTGAGATATATATATATTTGGAAGAATACAAATTGGAGGGAATAACAAAAACAAAAGGACTGGGTCAAAGAACAGACTAAAATAGTAAACTTCTGCCCCAAACATTAAACCTCTAGATAGAAAAACTTTAAAATGTCTGAGAGCCTGTTGTGGTGGCATACACCTTTAATCCTAGCATTTGGGAGGCAGAGGCAGGTGGATTTCTGTGAGTTGAAGGCCAGCCTGGTCTACATAGTGAGCTCCAGGCCAGCTGGGACTGAAGGGAGACCCTGTCTCAAAAAGACAAAAAAAAGTCTAAGAAAAGATGAAAGACATGTATGGCAGAATTCATGAGCTAGGGTAGGGTGGGGGTCATGGAAGGGGGTATGAGTCTAAATTGGATTGAGAAATGTATGAAATGCACAAAACTTCAATAAAAATATTTTTAAAAAGACCTGCTCAATGGGAAGGAACTCATCTGTGGTAGTGTAAATATAGGCAAATAAACATGGTTGTACAGTCTATAAATTATAAAGAAAATCCTACTTATTCTGTGTCTCTAGACCAACATAATTTCTGTACTATAAATATGCATCTTCGCCAAGCGTGGTGGTGCATGCCTTTAATCCTAGCACTTGGCAGGCAGAGGCAGGCGGATCTTTGTGAGGTGAGTTCAAGGCCAGCCTGTTCTACAGAGTGACTTCCAGGCCAGCTGGTGCTACAGGGAGACCCTGTCTCAAAAAGACCAAAAAAAATGCATCTTCATATTTACAGGTGAGTGTACATTTCACCCCTCATCAAAGAAGCTTCTTTTTTTTGCAACTGATTGAGATAAAGTTCTAGAACTAGTGAAATACAGGGAACAAGTTTCTGTGAGATGTTTAATCCTAAGAACTACAACTTCATTGCAACCTCTATGCATAGAATGAATGCATTTCTCAACTGCCACCAGGAACTTTCCTTATACAGAAGATGTTTATTGACACCAAAATTCAAAATTGGCCAATGTGCAGAGCAGGAAAGGCCTTAGAGTGGTTATCCTGAATAGGACACTGGTTTTAACACCCCCGCCCCCCACACACACACTCCAATGCTCAGGGATCGCTCTGTAAGAAGGAGAGGAAAGATTTTAAGAGCCAGATGTTGTGGATGACCACAAAGAAATAGAGTTTTCCAGACAGCTGGTTAGTTACTCATGAACTCACTGCACTGGTGAAGGCATGCTCAAGTTCGTGTGTTGGGAGAGAGAGAGAGAGAGAGAGAGAGAGAGAGAGAGAGAGAGAGAGAGAGAAATTAAATTAGGATAGGGGCAGTGGGTAGAAGGGACAGATAGGGCAGTAGTTCTAAATATCTTCAAACTATGTTGTATGAAATTGGCAAAAATTCAATTAGCAATAATTTTCTTTTTTTTTTTTTTTTTTTAAATAATCGATCTCTACCATATGAAAGAACATAGTTTCTCGACTATTACACTAGGTTATGTTCGCTCTGAAATTAGTCTTCCCAGTTAGTCTGTGATCTATGACCTATCCAAAACAAGGTGCTTCAAATAGGCCCATGCCAAATATCTTCAAATTCAGAATGATTTGTCATGTGCACACTCTCCATCAAGCACTGCTATACCCGAGTTAACAACTGTTCACTTTTTAAAACATGGAACAATTAAATAAATGTCAAGTGCTTTCTTTTCCTTGAGTTCTTCAGATGTATTCTTAACAATTATAGCCTGTCTGTTCAGAGGCAGTATTGCTAAGAATTGTTGGCACTTGGAGAATATTTTAAGAGTGTCGTCTTCTTTGGAAAAATTATAAAATCTGGGTAGAATCCCACAAATCTGAGACTGTTGTTCCCCTGCTCACAGCTATTTAATATACATTTTATGGTCCATAGTTTTATGATCATGAATGATTACTTCTGTATTTATAAGCACAGAACACAGACTTAGATGTGTGGTAATTAAATCAAAGATTATATAAAAATCTGCATGAATATGGAAATTTTTAACCCAGCCTGCATAATGTCTGTTTCTTATATGAAGGATGGATGCTAGATGATCATTTTTCTTTCTTTATTTTTTTTCCAGCTGGGGATTGAACCCGGGCTCTCATGTGTGTGTGGCCAACACCAAAAACTTAGATGATTTGAAAATGAGGTGGCTTGAAGGATACTTTATATCCTGAGGCAGAGGTTGACATTTTCCTTTTTCCTAAAGGTTATTTATTATTAATCTTGATATTACCATAAGCCTCATCTGAAGTAACACTTAAGCTTTAAAGTACTTTTATGCAAGTTAAGAACAAAGAATTCATGGAAAGCATGTGCAAATTCCTGAAGCTTCTGTGTGTCTGACATGGTCTTTCAATGTTCATAATAATTTTGTGAGAACAAGGCCTTGTGTTAATGAATATGAAGGAAATAAAAAGTAAGGAGACAATGATGTCTATTGAAGTTGGAGAACATACTGGGAGAATTAGTGATTGCAAGCTGGGCCTGGAAAGTAGGTTCTGTGGATGTGGAGGTCCATAGTCATTAAAGTGCTGGGCGGTATAGAAGATTCACAGTCATGTTAGCCAGACTCAACTAACCAAGTCCAGGTTCACAAACAGGCAGTCCTTCATTCAGTAAAGTGGAAATCATCTGCAAAGGACACAGTCTCAATCACATGAATACATATGTATGCACACTTGACACATGGAGGTAAACACTAATAGGTGCCCTCATTGCACATACATTCACATGCAAAACTAGTACAGGGTAGGCACACATAATAATATACATTCTACCATCTACCAATGCAGATTCCTTATTGGAGGGTTTGACAGATGATGGACTAAAAATATTCTAGAGGAAGTTCCATGTGTATAGTAACATTTGCAGAATTCTTTGGCTAATGTACTCACAATGCTATGGGATACCCATGTCTTGTTACATTGTTTTATTTTAAATCATTAATATACACATCTATCAAAATACCACATTGCAGCTGGGTGTGGTAATGCAGGTGATTAATCCTAGCATTTTGGAGGCAGAGGCAGGCAGTTCTTTGTGAGATGGAGACCAGCCTGTTCTACCTAGGGAGTTCCAGTTCAGCTGGGATACAGGGAGACCCTTTCTCAAAAGCACAAAAGAAAATCACTTTGCAAAAACCAGTTAAAAAATCACATTTTTCCCCACTGTGTAAATATATAAGTTAACGTGTCAATTAACAATGAAAGGAAACTTGAAAAAATATATCTGGTTGCATTTAAGAGAAAATGAATGTGTGTGTGTGTGTGTGTGTGTGTGTGTGAGAGAGAGAGAGAGAGAGAGAGAGAGAGAGAGAGAGAGAGAGAGAGAAGGGATGGACAGAGAGAATGAAATTGAAATTAAGGCTGTATGCATCCTAGGCAAATGTTTTACCATCAGGCTGTACCCTTCCACTGTTCTTCTTCCCATGACCAGAGCTTGCAGATTCCAGGGACTGCAGGTTCCCTGGATTGCTCTGCTCAGGCCTGCTGGTCAGCAAACCAGGTCCTAGCCCTGGAAGTGAGGTGTAGGAGGTCGGAGAAGGTACTGGGAAGCCAGGAAAGAGGAGAAAAAGATAGGATGGACTCAAGAATGAGCCGGGAGAAATTTCATGGGGGGA
Source organism: Rhizomys pruinosus (assembly GCA_009823505.1). Lineage (NCBI taxonomy): Eukaryota > Metazoa > Chordata > Mammalia > Rodentia > Spalacidae > Rhizomys > Rhizomys pruinosus. Next base: position 3,909,707 of record VZQC01011640.1, read on the forward strand.
ATAACTAGATTTATTGACAAAAAACAAAGGTTTGTATACTAAAGTTACCATGCTCCAGGCAGGGAAGTGTGGGCTGGAGGGTGGGAAAGAGAGCAAAGGAAGCATGAGCCAACATGGATCCTACCAGGGCAACAGAACTCCCAGGTGTGCATTTAGTAAATATGAGGTATGACATCTGCCCAATACATCAAAAGGGAGCCCTCATGATATGGAACTTTGTCTAGCAAACAGGCATATGGCCTAACCCGCCTCCTCAAAGAAGCTTTCAGGACAGTGAAATGTAGGGTCTTGCTCAAACCAGACAGAGCCTCATCCTTACATCAGGCAACCCTCCCAACACCAGAAAGCATTTTTTTAAGTATTAGTTATTGAATTTTTGTGTATTTCATACCTAACATTTTTGTTAGGTCAGGCTCAGGGCAAAAAGCCAAGATGGCATAGACCAGAAAGACCCTTTCTTTTCTGGTCAGGCCAGATTCCCATGAGACCTCTTGACCTGAGACCCACCTCAAGATCTGAGCCCCTGACCTGTTTTAATTGGCCAGATTCCAATAGGTTACCATCTCCCCTCCCCCCATAATAGTTTCTCCCCACTTCTCAGGCTTTCCATGGCCCTCAGGATAGATGGTGGCATTGGATTCACCAGAGAGAGAGAGAGAGAGAGAGAGAGAGAGAGAGAGAGAGAGAGAGAGAGAGAGAGAGAGACTGAATTTCCTGGAATAAATGCCTACCTTTATATATTTTTTAATTCGGACTTATTCAGCCTTTTCTTAGTGTCGGTTATACTTCTCAATTGGTGGCCCTATGGGGAGGGGATGTAGTGAGGCTCATGGCCCACAGACACAGGATGGGGAACACTCCTTTCCTTTACCAATGCACCCACCTTCTGACCTGGGGTGTGATGGTTAATCCTGGGTGTCAACTTGACTGGACTAGGGATGAACAAATAAGAGAAAATTATCTTCAGATTGTACTACCTCAAGCCAGATGGCCCACCCTAAATGTAGGCAGTATAAAAGGCCACGGCAGAGGGATCTGGTCCCTTTTTTCCTGTGGCTTGCCTCTCTCTCACGGGAGAGTTTGTCTTGCTGTTGTGATCAACCCTTTGGATCCCAGTGTGTAGTGAGGCAGGCAATTCCGGAATCCATCTACACTTCAGCATCAGATTGGGACTACTGAGACATCCAGCCTTTCGGACTGAGCAGTTCCCTGGATCCTCAGCCTCTCCTGTGCAGTGTGGCTACTGTTGGACTCCTTGAACTCTGTCACGTGAGCAAATCAATAAATCTGTTTATAGCTATATGTTCGTTCTATTGATTTTGTTTCTTTAAAGAATCCTAACTAATACATGGGGTAAGTCCGTTTTTCTGTTGCCTCATTTCTGCTCTCCAGAGCTCCTGTCTGAAAGCCATTGCAATGCCAGGGCAAGCTTTCTTTCCTCAGCCCGTGGGTCCAGGACCCACAGATGCTAGGGACCAGGTCCACTGGCTGTTTTGGGGAGAAGGAGTGTACAGCCAGGTTCTGTGGTGAGGGATCAGAGATGTACATCCCAAGTTTCCCTCCCCCCTCCCCCACTTCCAGGTCTCTGGGGTACATTGAGGATGCTTTTTTGCACCCCATGATCTCCAGGCTTGAAAATGGCCAACTCTGGGTCAAAGCCTAACCACCAGACAATTTTTTTTTCTTTTCTCCATACTGGCTACAAGCAGGATCTGCTCTCTCTCATATCCCTTTCCCCTATTCCCATGCCTGATTCAAATTCCCATGGTCACCATTTTGACTAATCACATGACCGCTATTCCTGCTACTGTTAAGCACATGGCATGAATGCATTTACCAGGTAGATTAACAAGTTAATCCCAAAATGTCCACTATTGGATTTTTGCAATTTTATCACTGTGTTTTCATCTGTTTCTAATTAAAATCATGTTTCCATTTTAGCTTTTGTACTGGTATAGTTAATATTTTCACAGGATTGCTGCTTAAGCTATTGGCTTTTAACAAACACTGTTTGTTTGTTTGTTTGTTTCATTAAATTAGCAGGTTAAACCCAACACCTATTAGATACAGGCGAACCATGCTATGAGCCAGAGCTGCTGTCTCTGCACCTACTAACTCAACCGTTTGCAAGCTTTTGCTGCTGTGAGCCAGGCTCCCATGGTTAAAGCAGCCCTCTTCTTCTTGCAGTTTCACTGTGATAACTGATCACTGTATTTATGCGATTAAGTCAGGCGGTGTCTGTCCAAGCTGTCTGTGTGCTTACTGTTTCATGTGTGTTTACTGTTACAAGTGTGTTTACTGCTTCATGTATGGTTACTGTTACATGTATGAGTTTGTCATCTGTCAGTCAGAAAAGTGGCCACTTCTAGGTTATATTGTGCACCAAACCTGTTATAATCAAAGGCTAAAATGAACCTGGGTTCCTTATCTATTAATACTAAATTCCAAATTGAATAACTTTATGTGCTGCAATTGCTGAATTATCTGTACTGCCTCAGTAGGATTGAATGTCTCCTCTCCACCCATCTTTTAGCTTTTACTTTGATGAAACTGTATGATACAATGTTTGGTACCAGCATTGACCAGTTTGACCATCTTAGCCATGAGAATGCAAAGAAAATGATTGGGGTTGCATGCTGTAAATGACCTCTACAATGTCTGAATGAAACCATTTCCGTGTTATGTTCCTCTGCTCAATAAGACTTTATTTTTTTTAATTTTTTTATTTTTTTGGTCTTTTCGAGACAGGGTCTCCCTTTAGCCCCAGCTCTCCTGGAACTCACTCTGTAGAACAGAGTGGCCTTGAACTCACAAAGATCCGCCCACCTCTGCCTCCCAAGTGCTAGGATTAAAGGTGTGTGCCACCACACCTGGCATCAGTACAACTTTTATAAACTGCCATCACCATTAACTATTAGATCCTTCTTCCACAGCTGGAGATTTTATCTATTTCCTGTCTGCTGAAGACACGTGAAAATATCTCCCCTGACTTTATTTTTTTTCCTTCTGCAATTCAGAATTTATTAAGGAAAACCATACTTTTTTAATTTTCATTTTTTATTGATGCTTTGTGTATTTCATACATCATTTTCCAATTCAGTTCAGGCATATTTCCCTTTCTCTTCCCCCCGCCCCACCCCACCCCATCCCAGATCATGCATTCTGCCATAACTATCCTGCATCTTTTTTTCAGTTTTTTTCATTTTTTAACAATAAGTAATAATTTATAAGTACAAACATCCTTCATGTAAAACCAATTTGCAAGCAGTTGTGCCCAAACCCACACAGCCCATGGGTCCCATCATCCAGTGTGGGGGGGGCGGCTTGTATGTTCAATCAAGTTGATCAAATGAGTGTCCAGACAATATTGCTGTAGTTTCACCATTCACCCCAATCACAGCCCTTACATTCTACCACCCTCTCCCTTCCTCAGATTGTTCCCTAGGCTTAGAAAAGGGGCACAGGTGGATGAGAAGCAAAATAGTCTACTTTCTCTGGAGCTCTTGTCTTGGTCTCTGGTCAATTCTGGTTGTTTCCTTTCATGAGCTGACAGTTTGTCCAGGAATAACCTTTCGATACTACTAATGAAGCACAAGCAATTAGATATATAGGTATTTAGACAGTACTAATTGTTATGGTAGGTTACTTTGGTATAGACATAGATGTTTGTATGGTATGTTAATCCATGAATTACATTTTTTTCTGTTAAATATGACAGGGTCTTACTGTGGCTTATAACATCTCCTAACCATTAGAAGATGTAAGCTTGTGGCATCAGCCGTGGGTTATTCCTCCAAGGAGAGAGCCAATAGCCAATTAGATTTGGGATATACGGGCACATGGCTGCCACTGCTGCACAGTATTTCCAGGCAGGTGAGGTATAGCTGGTGCTGAAGGAGGAGTCTTGCTTGACTCAAGGAGACCTATATTTGCTATATTGGTTTAGTGGCCTTTGGTAACACTCTCTGGTATTCCAGAGACCATCTTTACACTTGCAAGTGTGGTCTCAGTACATCTTTCCCATGTTTACATCAGGAAGGACAACCATACTTAAAGCTCGCCTTGACCCTGCTTCCCCAGCGGCAGCCAAGGTCTTGGCTTCTCACTTTATTTCTCAGTCTTTTCCAGGTATCAAAAGAAATTAAATTTAAAAGGCCGAGGATGGTCCCCCACACTCCTGCGCAGGATTTGATGAAAAATGGTTTTAAGGTATTTAGGCCGAGAGGAGGCAGCTGAGTCCTCCTGACAGGCTCTGCTACAGCAAAAGGCTATGCTCCATGCTCAAACCCTGGCACCTGCTTTGAGGCCAATGTCATTCCCACAGAGGGACACCGGGGGCTCCTTCATGCCCCATCCCACAGGGGCCCAGCCTTAGTTTATTCCACCAGAAGCCTGTTTCAAGTGTGTCCAAAAGGGGTCAGTGGGCTAAAAATTGTCCAAACGCCAGGCCACCCACCACGCCATGCCATCTCTGCCAGCAACCTGGTCATTGGAAGTCTGAGTGCCTGGGCAAAGACTCATCCTATGTGCCTCTCTATGGAGGTCCAGCCACATTACCCCAAGCACCCCAATCTCTTCTGGCCTCTGAATTTCTTTGCCTGGTGGAGAACTGATGCTGGCCAGAATCAGAGACCCCATTGACCCTCGAGAAGCCTAGGCTGATGATCCAGGTAGCGGGTAAGTCCATCTTCTTCTTATTGGACAGCTGGGCTACCTTTCTGTACTGACCTCACAGTCTGGCCCTACAGTTCCCTCGTCAATTTCTCTCACAGGATTATACAGGATCCCCTATATCCCATGAAGGACACTCCCTCTCCCCTGTGTCCTCACAGGTCAATTTTCACCCATTCTTTTTTAGTCAATTTTCACCCATTCTTTTTTAGTCATGTCTGTCCAGTTCCCCTCCTGGGCCATAACATCCTTAGTTGCTTCTCCCGCCCTGGGTTGTCCAGACCCTACCCTCCCTAATCCTGTCGACTCTCAGGTCTGGGACATTTCCACTCCAGTAATCACCTCCCACCACCCACCAGTCCTGATACACCTCAAGGACCCCACCTCTTTTCCTTCCAGGCCAGTTTCTATTTCTGAAACCCACTGCCATGGGCTCAAGCCTACCATTACCTGCCTCGTATCTCCACTAATTAACCCTGCAACACCCCCATTCTTCCAGTTGATAAGACCTCTGGCACCTACAATCTAGTTCAGGACCTCCATCCTAACCCCTAAACCTCAGTATCCCATTTCACTGTCTCTGCCTTCTTTACTGTGCCCTTCATACTTCCTTTTCCCTTCACATGGCAGGACCTGAAAACTAGGTGTGCAGGCAAGTCCATCTCTTTCTTGTTGGACGGCTGGGCTACCTTTCTGTACTGACCTCACACTCTAGAGTTCCCTCATCATTTTCTGTCATGGGAGTGGATGGGACCCCCTCTTTCTCGAGAAGGACTCTATTTCTCCCCTGTGTCTGAGATCTCTCCTCCTTTGATTGTGGTCCTAACATACCCTTCCAGCACTCTCAGGCCAGATCGAGCCAATACCATATGAGACCTACAGCCTCCAGAGACAGCACACCACATCCTCTCTTTTCTAGGATTGGTGGGTTTCTTCTGTCACTGGATCCCTAATTTTGCTGTTACAGCTGAACCCTTGTACCTGACAGCTAAGGAAACCCCCATAGGGTCTCTCTCCCACCTCACTATTATTCACTTCTCTTGCTCCTTAGGAATGCCCTCCTGGCTGCACCTACTTTGGCTCTCCTGGACTCTTCATACCCTTTCTACCTCTTTACAGACAGAAAGTTGGGAGTGGCCATGGGGGCCTTAGCCCATCCCATTGAGCCCTCATACTGGGCAGAAGTGTTTCTCTCCAAAGAGCTTGACTCTACTATCTTCCTCTTTTCCCTTCCCTGCTCCTACCTCAGTGGAGTTCACAACCACTGACCTGCCCTCTCACACCAGGGGACAGTGTTCTTAAAACTTTATCTCTTGAGTCTCTTGATCCTAGGTGAACTGGACCCCACATTGTCATACTTACTATGCAGTCAGCAGCCAAACTTCTAGGCCAACCACACTGGTATCATTTGTCCAGACTCAAGAGAGACCCAACCCAGGAGGGATGGTCCAGCAAACAGCTGGGACCTACTATTCTCAGGTTTTCCAGAAACCCTCAAGGACAGGTCTGAATGGTTGGGTATGACAGACTTCCTCTTCTTCCCCTGCTTCCACAGGTACCACATACTGTGACACCCCTGCCCAGTTGCTTTTTGTCTATTTATTGTCTCAGTCTTCACCCAACCAGGCAATACTGTGCCAGATTCAACATACTAGTGGCATGTCCATGATAGGGATACCTGAATGGATGAAACTGGAGAGCCCATGTTTAGATCCTATCCTCCATCCAGTATCATTTAACAGCAAGAGGAGCCACTTCAACCTCAACCGGGAGACTCCTTCTGATCTTAGCGCCTGGTCTCCTCTGCTTCTTGCAGGAACACATCCAGGAGGCCTCCAGAGTGTTCTTTACATCCCTAAATCCCTGTGCCCACAGCCCTGCATACTCCCAACTCTCCCTCCCTTCAAAGTCCCAGCTCAGCAAGAAGAAGCCAGAGCGGAATCGTTGGCCCCTATACACTAAGAGTCTGGGATGCTAGGTCAGGCTCGGGGCAAAAATCCAAGACGGCATAGATTGGAAAGACCCTCCTTTCTTTTCTAGTCAGTCCAGATTCCCATGAGATCTCTGGACATGAGACCCACCTCCACATCTGAGCCCTTTTAATTGGCCAGATTCTAGTAGGTTACCAACTCCCCTCCCCCCCATCAAAGTTTCTCCCCACCTCTCAAAAGCAAGCTTTCCATGGCCCTCAGGATGGACTGCAGCCGTGGATTGGCCTGAGAGAGACACTGCATTTCTGGAATAAATGCCTACCTTTATATACTTTTTAATTCGGACTGATTTGGCCTTTTCTTAGCGTCGGTTATACTTCTCATTTTTAATCAATCTTAAACCCTTTATACCTCCTTCCCATTTACCACTCTTCCACAGCACCCCATACTAGAATTCATATACCCCATACTGGAATTCATAGAGTTTGACATTTGTGCCAAAGCCCATTGTGTCAAGTTAGTGTCCCCAGACCTTCCTCAGTGCAAGTTCATCCAATGAGATCTAGTAACCCAATCCAGACTCCCTCCCTTTAAGAAGATCAGATCTTCCTTACCTAGCAGTAATCACCTGTCAATTGGGACCTTCTGTGCATTTCCACAATTCTACGCTGTGTTTTGTCTGCTCAAGTTTTCATGATTCTTGTGTATGCTGACACCATGGCTGTAGGTTAATATAAACAGGGTCCCAGGACCTTGTAGGACTCTATTTCTATATGGCCATGCAACATCTCCCTGGCTCTTAAAACCATTTTTCCCTCTTCCTAAATGCTCCCTGAGTCCTGGGTGAGAAAGCTGAATATAGGAGTCCTGACTTTGGGCCACACTTTGCAGACTCCTAATATTCACGCTTCATTACTTATGTCCTTTTGTGTTCTGGCACTCTGTTGTATGAGGGAGCTTCATTATTGAGAGCTGTGAGATTCATTAGTGTCTTATTTATCAAATTTTTGAGGCAAAAAGCCAGAGCACAGGATGACAGAGTTTCTGAGTTTCTGATTATCCTTGAGAATCCTGAGCAAAAGTTAGGCAGAGAAACTGCTCAAATCAGAACAGTATTCATTCAGCATAGATAAAAGAGAGGGCAGATTCTGAGAATTCCTGACTGTTTAAAAGACATTCTTGTGTCATTTTTTTTCTGGGCAGCCTGAACCAGTCAACCCCCTTTTCCATACAACTCTCCAGCTTAAAAATAAAGAGAAGGGATCTGAAAACAACTGTGCTCTTATATTGTGAATCCCTTAAAATATAATAAAAATTAAAAAAAAACTAAAGAGAAGGGATCGACATGACAGTACCTATGCATTGTCCAATATAAAATATTAACTCTGGGGTAGTCCTGAACACAGAGACGCATGCACATCCTACACTTTAGAAAGCTTACTGTTTTGCCGAGAAGGTAGATGCACATTATTAATTTGATTATTCCCCTAGTTATTTTTCATGCAGTGGAAATGCTTCTAAAAATAACCCAGAGAATTATGTAACTCCTTTTCATATTTTGCTATGGAATTATGACTTTCTTTGCTCCTTGCCTCTCTCTCTCTCTCTCTCTCTCTCTCTCTCTCTCTCTCTCTCTCTCTTCCTTCCTTCTTTCCAGGTAAACGTCATTAGGGCACATTATGAATAGTTATCCCAAATAGAATTCAGAGAGATGCTCAGTGTCTGTGACTCAGGCAGTCTGAGGTTCCTCTTTCTTTCATGTTCAGATGGGTCAGCCTCTCTGCTGGAATTTCCCAGTCCATCCTGCACAGCCAAAAGTTGTACGTTTTCAGGCATTTAAGTTGGTGTTTTTACCTGTGGGAACATACAAATCTCCTCCCATTGTTAGTTTCAAGACCTCAAAATTGAAAATTTATCAAAAGGTTTGGAATACAGAAGGAATATTATACCACCTCCCTCTTTTTGTTTTTTAAATTTTTATGTTTTGATCTATAGATGCCTAAGTTGTCCTACAAGTAAAGGAAAAATGTTACAAGGTGATACTGTATAACACAGAAAAATATAGAGACTATTTGTGTACCTTAACCCCAAAGTTATTGTTGGAAATGCAATACAGATTATGCATTAAACAATTAACATTTTATATTATCAATTAGTTCATATGTATTACCATTTTAACTATTTTCCTCTAAGCTCTTGGCCTTCTCCAGGCCTGGCATGAAAACCTGCTTTAAAGATTTTACAATATCTAGCTCTTAATAAAATTTTATTTTACAGTTCTTATGCCCACCAGTTAATTAAAGACTGGCTAGATATGCCCCATGTGAAGTTGTTACCATCATTACCATCTTGATTTTTTCTTGTTTTTTTGTTGTTGTTGTTTTTGTGGGAGCTTCTAGGAAGATTCCTTTGTCAGACAGGTGCAACGCAGTCCTGCTAAGGGGAAAGGGATGCACAGTGCCCACTTTGTGGACAGTGTGGGGAACTGGCCTCATTGCTTAGAGGACAGTCAGTCACTTCCCTGACCTGACCGGAGAGGTATCTTCCTACTCGGGTCCTTAGACTGGAAAACAAAACACATATCCCACTCTTGGCCAAAAGTTTTCACCTGCCCAAGCTCAGGACAGGAATTTCATACCAGCTATACAGGTTGGTGGTCCGCAAAGGGAGCCTTTTTCCAAATCAACTGGCCACCCACAACACAAGAACAAAATGCAGGCCCAGCCTGTATGCACACAAAAAATTTAAAAATGGCAGCCACGAATTCCACAAAGATGTTAATTGGAATTCAATTTTTTTATTTTTAAATTTTTTTTTCTCAACATTTTTTTTTATTGATGCTTTGTGCATTTCATACATTATTTTCCAATTCAGTTCAGGCATATCTCCCCTTCCCTTCACCCCCACCCCCACCCCAACCGAGATCATGCATTCTGCCATGACTGTCCTGCATATCTCTCTCAGTTTTTTTTTCCATTTTTTAGCTATAAGTGATAATCCATGAGTACAAGCATCCTTCATGTATAACCAATTTGCAGGCTGTTGTGCCCAAACACCCACAGCCCCACCTTCCAGCGGGGGTGAGGGGTTTATGTTGCATCAGGTTTAATCAAATGAGGGTCCAACTACATTGCTGTAGTTTCACCCTTCACCTCACCCCAATCGCAGCCCTTACATTTCTACACGCCCCCTCTTCTAGCAGATTATCCCTAGGGCTTAGAAAAGGGCAAGAGTGGATGAGAAGCAGAACAGTTCACTCTCTCTGGAGCTGTTGTCTCTGGATTCTGGTCAATTCTGGCTGTTTCCTTTCATGGGCTGACAGTTTGTCCAGGAATAACCTTCGACCTACTAATGAAGACAAGCAATTAGATATATAGTATTTAAGCAGCATTAATAGTTATGGTAGGTTACTTTTTTATAGACAAATATGTTTAATGAATGTTGATCCACGAACTACATTTTTTCCTTTCTGTTAATATATGGGGTCTTACTGTGGCTTATGATTCTCCTAACTTAGAAATGTAAGCTGTGGCATCAGCCATGGGTCATTCCTCCAAGGAGAGAGCCAATAGCCAATTAGATTTGGGATATACAGGCATAATGGCTGCCTCTGCTGCACATATATTCCAGGCAGGTGAGGTGTAGCTGGTTGCTGAACGGTGGAGTCTTTGCTTGACTCAGAAGACCCGTATTTGCTTTTGGTTTAGTGGCCCTTTGGTAACACTCTCTGGTATTCCAGAGACATCTGTAACTTGTACACTTGCATGTGTGGTCTCATCATCTTTCACATGTTACATCAGGTTTCAACAGCAGGGCGCGTATACGCCTCTCTTCTGCAGGTATCCCAGTTTAGAGGCAAGGAGCGCTTTTTGTTACCTTTTGTGGGACATTAGATCCCCTGGCCAACATTCCCTTGGTGGAATAATCCAGTTACTGATGTCAGAGCCTGTATTATTTATTTGGCTTAAGTGGATAGTTTAAGGACTTTAGTGTTTATATTTGGTTCTGAACAGAAGTAATCCTTTGTCACAGTTCCTATGTCTATTAGTCAATTAATGAAGGCAGTTTTTTACCAGTTTTATAAGAGATTCCTCTATATATAGTTTGTCTCCAATTTACAGTTGGAGAGCACCCCATCAATCGTCATATTTCTCCTTGTTCGGGGGGGGAGGCAAGAAAGGCTCTCATATCAAAACCTTTGTGCACCTAGAACGTAGGCTTCATGACAACATATAAATAGTTGTTTACACAACAGCGAATTAAATCTCCATTTAACTCGGATGCATGACCGTTTTTATCAGATCTGTAAACCAATGTTGTTTAATATACACATATTTACTTTTACTAAGTCCTAAAACAACACCTGGTATCAGATCCTGTAGACAGTGTCTAGGCAAAACTGTGCACTTGTTGAACTCATGTCAATTAAATATGCATTAATCGAATATACACCATGTCCTCCACCCCCCCCCTTCCCAATTCACATTTCAGTCCATTTCTGTGCATCCTTTCTTTTGTTGTTCTTGTACTATGCATCCCTCTCCATGAAAATGTTTATATCTAAGTTATTGGTACTAGCCCATCACATATGAGGGACACCATTTGTCGTTTTTGTTTTTCGGGGGACGGTGTTTACTTCACTTAACATAATGTCCTTCCAGGCTCCAGCCATTTACCTGCAAAGTTCATGATGTTGCCCTCTTTACCGCTGCATAGAACACTCCATTGACTACAGGTACCACATTTCTCTATCCACTCGTCGTTGAGGGCCCTGGGCCGTTTCCAATCCAAGCTTTTGTTGTATTGTGAACAAAGTTGCAATATATATAGCTGTACATGTATTTTGTATTTCTGCAGTAAGATGTTCTTGTGGGTAGAATACCCAGGAGTGGTATGACTGGGTCAAATGGAAAGCTCGTTTTGAGGCTTCTAAGGGTTCTATACACTGCTTTCCATAGATAGGGGTTACACAAGTTTGAATTCCCACCCGCATGGATGACTTGTTGCCCCTTTTTCCACACCCTCTTCCCAGCACTTGGTATCATTTGTGGTCTTGATCCTAGCCAGTCTTATTTGGAGTATATATCTCAAAGGGGTTTTGATTTGCATTTCCTAATTGTCATAGATGCTGAACACTTCTTATAAGATGCTTATCGCCATCTCTTATTTCCCTCCGCCTGTGTGAAGTCTCTATGCAGATCTTTGCTCCATCTTTGAGTGTTTCATTTGTTTTCTTTCTTCGTTGTTTGTGATAGCTTGTATACTCTGGAGATTAATGCAGTTGTCAGATGTGTCCCTGCAGTGAGGTTCTTCCCACGCTTGGGTGTTTTCTCTTCACGTCCTTTATTGTTTCTTTTGATGTACAGAATCTTTTGAGGTTAAGGTAGATCCCATTTGTCAATGGTTGATCTTATTTTTGTGCAGGCGTGGGCTGTTCTGGTTTAGGAAGTCGTTTCCTACAACTATGTCTTGTAAGTATCTGCAAGCTTCTCTTCGATCACCGATCACCTCCAGAGTTTTGGGGTTTCAAGTTGAGGTCTTGGTCCATCTGGAGTGAACTTTGTACAGAGTGAAGGGTAGGGGTTTAATTTCATTCTTTAAGTGGTGGGCCAATTTTTGCAGCACCACTTGCTGAAGATGCGTGTCTTTTCCTCCATTGTGTCTTCTTGGCTCCCCTTGTCAAATATGAGGTGGCTGAAAAGTGTATGAGCTTCAGTTTGGAATCTTCAGTTTTATTCATTGGTCAACTGGTCTGTGTTTTTGGGGTGCGTACTAGGCTGTTTTTTATGACTATAGCGCCTGGAATAATAGTTTTTTTTGATGTCGGGTATAGCCAATCCCCCCTGTATTGCTCTTCTCACGCAGGGTTTGCTTTGGCTATTCGGGGTCGTTTTTTTATTTCAAATGAAATTGAGGATTTTTTTTTCCAAGCCTGTGAAGAAATTCCTTGGGGATTTTGATTGGGGAGTGCATTAAATATGTACACTAGTTTGGTGGAATGGAAATTTTTACTATATTTAATTTTCCCCATCCATGAGCAGGGGAGGTTGGCCCGGCCTCTGATGTATTCCTCAATTTTCCTTTTTCAGGGGTTTAAAATTTTGGTTGTAAGAGATCCTTTGGTGTCCATGGTTAGGTTTGTTCCCTGATATTTTAATTGTTTTGAGGCTATGTGAGTGGGAAGTCTCTTTGTATCCGTCTTCTGTTGCTTGTTGGTTGGTGTAAAGAAAGCCCTACTGATTTTTTCTAGATTTAGTTTGTATCCTGCCACGTCACCAAAGCTCTTAATCATTTTTTCTAGGAGTTTTCTGGTGGGAGTTCTTAGCATCCCTTAGGTAGACAACATATCATCGCCAAACAGGGATAGCTTGACTCCTCTTTTCCAAGTAGAACTCCGTTAATGTCCGTTTCTTGCCTTAGTGCCCTGGCAAGGGTTTCCAAAACTATATTGAAGAGGATGGTGACAGGGGGCAGCCTTGCGAAGTTCCTACCTTTAAGGGAATGCTTGTGTCATTTCCCCATTTAGGATGGATATTGGCTGTGGGTTTCCGGTATATGGTTTGGATTACATTGAGGAATGAATCCCTCCAGAACCAATTTCCTCTTGGACTTTAAGCATGAAGGGGAGCTGGATTTTGTCAAAGGCTTTCGCGCAGCAATTTGGGATGATGGTGTGGTTTTTGTCCTTCAATCCATTGATAGGTTTGATGATGTTTATTGATTTTCGTATGTTTGAACCAACCCTGCAAATGTCTGTATAAATCCAACTTGTCTGGTGGGATAGTTTTCTTGATGTGATTCTTTATGCGGTTTGCCAGAATCCGGTTTAGAATTTTTGCATCGGTTGCCTTAGGGAGATGGTCCTATAGGATTATCCGTTTTGTTGTATCTTTCCCTGGTTTTGGTAGTAAAGTAATGCTGGCTTAGTAGAAGGATACTGGGGGGCGAAGGTTTTTTCCCGCCTCCGTTTGGATCTTCTAAATAATTTTGAGTATTAATGGTTGTAAGTTTTTTTGTAATATTTTATAGAAGTCTGCAGTGAAACCGTCCTGGGCCTGGCATTTTTTTGGTTGGGAGGCTGCTTTTTACATATTCGATTTCTCCTGTACTATTGGTCTGGTTAGACTGTCGATCTCTTCTTGGTTGAGCTTTGGGGAGTCCCAGGATTTTAAGGGATTCATCCATTTCCTCTAGGTTTCAAACGTAGTAGAATAATGTAAGTTTTTGAAGTAGTTCCGTATATTTTTTCTGGATCTTTTCATTGTCTGGTTTGTGATATTTTCCCCTTTCCTCACAGATTGGGTTGAGGGGAGTTGTTTCCCGCTTTTTTTTAATTGGGCTAGATGTCTGTCTATCATATTTATTCTCTCAAGAACCAACTTTTGGATGCAGGGATTTTTGTGGTGGTTTTCTTTGTTTATATGTTCACTGATCTCGCTCTGATTTTTGTTATTTCGTCTTGTCTTGCTCACGTTTAGGGTTCCATTTGTTGTTGTCTCTCAAGTACTTTAGCTGCAGTGTTAGATCATTCACTTGTGTTTCTTCTGTTTGTTTTAATGTAGCACTTAGAGCTATAAACTTCCCCTCTTAGGATTTGCTTTTAAAGTTCCCATAGATTTTGGCTGTGTTGTTTTAAATCATTGTCATCCAGTTCCAGGATTTTTTATTTCTTTCTTTATTTCTTCCTTGACCACTCATTAGTCAGGAGGGTGTTCTTTAGTCTCCATGTGTTCCTGTAGGTTGTAGGGTTGATTCACGTGTTGATATTGAGTTTTTTTGCTCCTTGTGGTCTAAGAATGCATGAGGTAATTTCAATCTTTTTATATTTGTTGAGTTTTTTCCTGTGTCCGCATTAATGTGGTCCTATTTTGGAGAATGTTCCCATGAGGTCTGAGTAGAAAGTGTATTCCTTGGTGGTTGGGTGAATATTCGATAGATGTCTGAGAGGTCCATTGGTGTATTGTGTCATTTAGTCAGATGTCGCTCTGTTTATCCTTTATCCTTTGTCCTGTTGATCTGTCTAGGGGACTTAATGGGTATTGGATCCCCTAGGTATTATGAGTGGACTGGGGTTAACTTGTGCCTTGAGATCCTGGAGATTTTCCTTTTTCTTTATAAAGTTTGGTGCACCGGTGTTTGGTGCGTATATGTTTATGAATTGTGAAATCTTCATCATGGATGTTCCTTTGATAAAGATGTAATGTCCCCTTTTGTCTCTTTTGGATTTCTTTTGCTTTGAAGTCTATTTTGTCTTAAGATGAATACCAGCACCTGCTTTCTTTTTGGTACTAGTTGCTTGAAATACCTTTTTCCATCCCTTCACCTTAAGTTTGGATGCCTTATCCTTGAGAGGGAGATGGGTTTCTTGTAGACAGCATATAGGATGGGTTTTGTTTCCTATCCATCCCTCACCAGTCTGTCTTTTTGATTGGGGAGTTTAGCCCATTAATATTGAAGGTTTATAATTGACAGATGGATGTTGCTTCCTTTCACTTTATTATCCATTTGGACTTCTAGCTTCTGATTTTGCTCCTATGGTTTTGTTTTTGTTAGTTTCTTTTCGTAGGTGTTTGAGGATTGTTGCTCCTCTCTTCGGCCCTTTGAATAGCGTCAATATTTTATGAAGAGTTGGTTTCCCAGATAGGTATTCCATCATCTTGTTTATGTCTGGAAGATTTTTCCTCCTCTCCTCCTTCAACTATAATCGACATTTTGCTGGGTAAAGTAGTCTAGGTTGGCAATCATCCGGAGTCCCTTAACACTGGGAAGCGTTGCTCCATGTTCTGCTTGCTTTCATCATGGTTTGAGGCGAAAGTCCCAGTATGTATTCGGATGGGTTTTTCCCTTTTGATGTGACTTGGTTTTCTTTTGTAGCTCTCAGAATTTTTGTCTTTGTTTTGGGCACTAGCATTTATAACTATGATATGGCGTGGGGTTTTTTCTTTTCCTGATCTTGTCTATTTGGGGTCCTATGTGCTTCTTTATTTGTGGGGGTTTGTCTATTTTTAATTTTGGGGAAAATTTTCAGCTATTATTCTGTTGAAGAGCTGATCAAGACTATTTTCTTAATTCTTCTCCTTTCCTCTATTCCTATGATGTGGGAGGTTTGATCTTTTCATAGTGGCCCAATTTCCTGGTTGTTCCACTTTTGTGTATGTTTTAAAATTTTTCATAATCTTTATTTTGAGCTTTTTAAATTGCTCGGTGTTATCTTCCGATCTGATATTCTGTGTTCTGCTTACTCCCATTCTACGTCTGAGGCTTTTTCCTTCCTTTCTTCTTGAATTGAATGTGTGTTCTAATGCCTTTTTCGTTTCATCCTGTTGTTTTCTTTAGTATTTCCAACAATCTCTTCTTGTTGCTCCTCAATCTCTTCTTGGTGGGTTTTTCTCAACCTCTTCTTGGTGTTCCTTACGTCGTTGGTTGGCTTCCTTTTTCGTGGTTCTACTTCCTTCGGAGTTTGTTTTTTTCTCCCTCTAGTTCTTTGTGGATTTTGTCGGTCCTGTTTCTTTATTTCTTTCCGAAGTTTTTCATGGTATCCTCGAGGTCTTTTGAGTTTTTTGTTATCTCTTTAGTTCTCTGTATTCGTTATTTTTTCTCCTGCTAGTTCTTTTCTGGAGTTTGTCAATCTTGTTCCTTTAGGTCTTTCTGATGGTTTGTCATTGTATACCTCTAGGTCCTTTTTTGAGTTTTTCATTTTCCCTCTTTGTTCCTGAAATTCCTCTTTAATGTCTTTAATTTTTCTGCATAGGTATGCAATTATGCCTCTAAGATCTGTTCCTTGGGTCTCCTCCATGGGGTTCCCATTGTAGCTATCTCCCTACAGGTTTGGTAGCACTTGGTGCAGGATTTTCCTGTGCCTTTCCAATGTTGTCCCTTCGTCGTGTCCTTGGTATGTGGGCTTCCCTTTTGTGGTTCAGATCACAAATACCTTTTTCACTATGTTAGGGGATGTTTTTACTTTCCTCCTTTAGCTGGTTTTTTTTTTTTTTCCCCTTTCCTCATCCTTGTTTATGAAATATTGACTTGTCTAGTTTTTTCTATTTTGTAAACCACTCTTCTCTTCGTGCTCTGAAGGTTCTCCAAGGAAGGGTCCACTTGGATTCCTCCCAAGCGCGGGGGGGGAATGCTGACCTAGCCCACAACCCCGGCAGCCCACACCAAGGTGGCAGGCCACTAGCACCGACCCTCTGGTCTGGTCCCAGCACAAAGAGACTAGGACTTTCCCGCCCACGGCCCCCTACCTGCGGCAGAGGCGGTAGATGCCTGCCCAGGTAACTACTCTCGCCCGCACCAAGGTGCAGGCCGCTAGCTCCGACCCCTCTGGTCCCAGCACAAAAGAGACTAGGACTGTCCCGCCCACGGCCCCCTACCTGCGGCAGAGGCGGCAGATGCCTGCCCAGGTAACTACTCCCGCCCGCACCAAGGTGCAGGCCGCTAGCACTGACCCCTCTGGTCCCAGCACCTTTTTAAATTTTTATACCTTTTATTTTTTTATTCCCAAATACCCAAAAACCTATTAACACTTTAATACAATGAAAACCTGGTTGCATCTTTGTTTTAGATGTTGAAAGGGCGTGACTAGTAGGTGGCAGTGTAGATCCATTATTTTAAGATTTTTAATAGATAACCCATAACCTTTGTTGAAATTGAATTATATTTTGGCTGTTTCATATAAATTTGCGTCTTGAGAGTGAAGGGCCACGTTCCAACTCAGAGGCAATGTTTTTACTGGTATCATGGCTGTTAACATTGAAATATACTTAGAACACAGGTACACACATCCATACACACGTGCACACGCACACACATGCACACATACATACATACATACATACATATATAATAAAGGTTTATTAGGTTGACCTGTAAGGGAAGAAAGTCATATTGTTTGATGTCCTATGAAAAACATGAAATTTTTATAATTTGTTATAGGGTTATTTTTACATAATTAGAATAATTATCCTAGTAATGCATGAAACAACTGAGATCCATATGCAACCTCTTAGGCCCATTTGCAACCACTTGCCTTCAATTAACTATACCTAAAGTTTACTATTTTTTCCTATCCTATCCCTTCTGTTTAAATATGCCTAAATTCTCCCTATGCTATTTATAAATCTAAAGATTGAGGATTTCCAAAAGTAGACAGGCCTGATCCATCATGTCTTATTATTAAGGACTTTGGAATAATAATAATAATCCATAATCACAATTACAACCATTATTAATTATTATTATTAATAATTAGTAACCATTATTAGTCACAGCAATCATTAATTATGAATAATAATTGTCAATAATAATATCCAAGAACAATTTACCATTAGACTGAATTTTTATCAATTATTATCAATAATTATATTTAATAACAATAACTACAACTATTAATAACAATTACTACTAATAATTAACAACAATCTATCATTAAACTGAATAGTATGCATACTATAAACCCAATTAAAAATTGTTAACACTAAGGGGTATAAAACAAACATTTTCTATGAATTGAATTTATTTTGTTTATAGTTAGCTAAATAGATTTAAACCCGTAGGATTATAATGAATTAAAAGCGGGAACTCACATTCACTCACACATACACACAGCTTGAAGATGGGTTTAAAGGAACATAAAACAATTTTTAAAAAAAATTTCTCATTTAAATTGAACCAAAATATCAATTTACATTGTTAAAGAGACTTTTACCAATGGTCCTTAAAAAAATTGGAACAGGGCTGGAGAGATTGCCTAGTGGTTAAGAGCGCCGACCGCTCTTGCAGAGGACCCGGGTTCGATCCCCAGCACCCACATGGCAGCCGCGAACCGTCTGAAACTCCAATTCCAGGAGAACTCCAGTTCCAGGGGAATCTGAGACCCTCTTCTGACCTCCGCTGCATTGCACGACATGGGTGCACAAACTTGCATGCAGACAGTACATTCAAACACATACAGAAATAAATAAAATTAATAAAAAAAAACTATAAAAAAAATTGGAACAAGTTTGTTTTGTTAGAACTTCAAGGCCTGTAAATTCTCCTAGAAATCCATCTATCTTGTGTCCTAAGTACTGAAATCAAAAGGATGTTACCTAAAATCAAAATTTAGTGGGCATGATTTAGACACCATGTGCTCAGTGGGGCAGCTGGTATGCATGCACAGCAGGCAGGCTTATGGCGCCAGGCCAGAGCTCAGATCATGTGTGATCTAAAATTCTGTGAGAAGAGATTTTTAAGGTGAAACACATTTAAAGGGAGCAAGATAAAATTAAATGTATCATATCTAGGGTATATGGGATTAAGTAAAAATATTACACTTTAAGTTAAGCATGCTGAAATGGGTTTGAATTACTGTTAACTAAAATAAATCCCAACTTTGGATCTACAAATAGCTGGCAGGTTTTAGGTAAGAAGTTAGTTTTAGAGAAAACCCATAAGAAGACAAGAAAGCAACACACTTTTATCTAAAAACAGATTTTGTATATAAAACTTAAGAGAAAAGTGACCAATGCTTGAAATTATCTGGAAGAGGCTGCTGTTGGGGGGGGGGGAGTTCTGTGAAAGGCCTTAGTTTGCAACATAAAGAAGTGGGCTCAAGTCGAAGAGAGCTACCAGGAGAAAATTTATATATGAACAAGATTGGAACCGAGCTTGATGAGCCTGCAGCAGGAGTCTTTCTTTGGGTGGATGGGATTTAAAACCAGAAAGTTTTTCAAACCTGTATGAAAAATGGTTTTAAGGCCAAACATAACTGCTAAGCCTTAATATTAAATTCAGCCTTGAGGTCACTGGCTTTTATAGCCTGCAGGAGTGACCATGCCAGGAGGCACATGCCTGGGAGGCACTGGGTGCTCCCTCTGAAACAAATCAGAGGCAGGCTCTCCACCTGTACAAAGCCACATGCCCTCAGACCACTGTCCCATTCACCGAAACCAGCAGGAAAGATGGCTCCACCACAACAGATAGACATCAGGAGAGAGAGAAGAAAAAGAAGAAAAGGGCAAGATTTAGGGGTATGCATACCTAAGTTGTGAAAGTTTCCTTCTGCCCCATGTTCAGATGCTATTTGTGGTATCACCGCTGGGGTATGTGGCAGGGCCCACTTAATCCTAGGACTACCCATGTGGAAAGCCCACACAGGAAAGCATACCACGTGAAGGCAAGTTGAGGTTCGAATGCAGAGAGAGAGTTTATTCCAACAGGTCTGCTTAAATATCCATCATGACTCAATTCTCAGGGCCCAATGCTAAATCTTTTCATCATTACACTCCACCTCATGAGTGTGGCCAGGGAGGTACCATTGGCTTAGAGCCCACCCATCTAACTAAGCTTTCCCACACTATGTGTTTATTAATTTTATGACAAATACAGATATGCATATTTATTTCAATATACACACATAGAATTCTGTCCTTCATTCATTTCTGTGGCTGTGACAGGTTCCCTGTCAAAAGGCAACAAAAGAGAGGGAAGGTTTATTCCCCTCATAATTATATATTACAGTCAATTATTTCAAGGAAGTCAACCCTGGTTCTTAATACATCCTGTTCACAGAGAAAAACAGTGAGCGAATAAACACAATGACCTAGTTATCCACGAGACCGGGAATTTGTGGCAGGCCCCACGAAACAGCAGACAAGAGCAGAGTGCACTGTTTTCTATTTCTTTACCTCTTTTGGATGAGTTTCCCTCTGACATTTTCAGACATTTCTATCAGAGATTCTATTCCCATTCAGCCATTATTACTCTCTCACTTCACTTCCACTGGGTCCTCTTCCTCTTATATTCTGTACCTTTTTCATTCATTTCATTAATATACACATAATATGAATAATATATATGTTTTGCACATTAAAGAAAGCATTCTCTGGATTTCTTTTTTCTTCTGTCTTTGTCTCTCTATGTCTCTCTGAGTTTCTCTGTCTCCTCTGTAAATGTGTGTATGTATGTGTGTGTTTGTGTGTGTGTTTTCAGTTTTGATTGTCCATACACACTCATTTGGAGGCCAGAGTTGAACACAAGGATGTTTCCTCAATTGCTTCTCTATCTCATGTAATTATTTAATTATTTATTTTAAGACAGTAACACTCACTGAATCTTAATCTTGCTCTTTGGGCTAGCCTACTCAGCTTGAGATCCTCTTATACATATCCTTAGTGCTGGGATTATAAGAATGCTGCCAGTCCAGTGCTCAGTTTTTTAAGTCGGTGATGGGGAATCCAAACTCAAGTTTTCATGGTGGCAAACCAATTAGTTTCCTAACTGAGTGATGGCCCCAGCTCCCAATTTTGCCTTTTTTAGTCTAGCTTATTTCGTTTAACATAATAATTTGCAGTTCTAGCCATTTTCCTTGCAAATTACACATTATTCTTCTTTGGGCATAAATAAAATTCCCCTCTGTTTCTTGCACTTCTTTATCCCTTTCTTGATGGGGTTGTACTTTTGTTACTATAAGGAGCACTGTAATAAATACGGCTGTTGAGGTACCTTCATGTATAATATATGCAAGCTCCGTAGTGCAGTATTATCTGACAAACTATGGTGACTTCTGGCAGACTCGTCTTCCTTGTACATTGATACTAAGCAGCTTATTTGGATGTCGTACAGATTTTTGCCTTTATAATCTTATTTTTTAAAGTTTAGGAAATAAAATAACATGCATGCTACCTAGAAAATATGAAATATGTCTCAAAAGTTAATGAGGTTGAGTTAAAAATGAACATTTCTCAGTGACATGAAAAACACATTCCTAGTTTATTGGGCTGTGATATTCTGAATAGAAAGAAGGAAACGGAATAAGATAAAATTATACCAGAATCATGTCATTAATGATTTCAGTTTTCTCTAAAGAAATTTGCCATTCATTTTTGCTTTATGGATATAAAATTCACTTTTTTGGTATAAAAATTATTGCATTTTCTTCTCACTTTGACTTAATTATTAATGTTGAAGGCAGTAGCCATGTACAATACTTAAAAGTACTACCTACTACTTATAAATTCACAACATTTTAAGAGAATACAGTATAATATACCCTGCACAAAATTAATGTGCTGAGCAAAAATAATCTAGTTAAATAGTGATAAAACTATAACTTTTCCATTACAGTCTAGAACTGTAAGCCAAAATGAATCTATTCTTTCTTAAGTTGCTTTTTAAAAAAATTTTTTTTAATTTTATTTATTTTCGTATGTGTATGAATGTATTGTCTGCACACAGGTTGGTACACCCGTGTCATGCAATGCCACGGAGGTCAGAAGAGGGTGTCGTATTCCCCTGGAACTGGAGTGAAAGACGGTTCTTAGCTTCCATGTGGGTGCTGGGAATTGAACCCAGGTCTTCTGCAAGAGCAGTTGGTGCTCTTAACCGCTGAACCATCTCTCCAGCCCCTTAAGTTGCTTTTTTAAAAAAAATGTATTTATTGAATTTTTGTGTATTTCAAACAGAACATCTCAATCAATCTTAATCACCTTTATAACCCCTTCCCCACTGACACCCTCCCATAGCTCACCCCCCTTCCCCAACTCTACTGGAATTCATACACTCTGTCATTTCTGGTAAATCCTATTTCACCAAGTGAGTGCTTTTACATGGTCTTCAGTGCAAGTTCATCCACTGAGATATAGTCAGCCTATCCAGACACCCTTGGTTAAAGAAGATCTGCTCTTCCTCACCCAGAGGTAATCAACTGCCAATGTTTCTTCAGCTAAGATTGGGTTCTGCTTCACAGTTCCATGCTGCATTTTTTTGTTGTTGTTCTTTTTTGAGACAGGGTCTTCCTGTAGCCCCAGCTGTCCTGGAACTCTCTTTGTAGACCAAGCTGGCCTTGAACTCACAAAGATCCGCCTGCCTCTGTCTCCCAAGTGCTAAGATTAAAGGCATGCACTACCATGCCTGGCCCATGCTGTAGTTTTGTTTGGTAAGTTTGCGTGGGTCCTGTGCATGCTGACACCATTACTGTCTTCATATGAGCAGGGTCCCAGAAACCTGTATGATTCTTTTTCCATTATTGTCATGCATGACCTCCCCAGCTCTTACAACATTTCCAACCCCTCTTCCTCAATGATCCCTGAGTCCTGGGTGAATGAAGCTTATGAATCTTATTAATATAGGAGACCTGACCAAGAACCCACACTCTGCAAATTCCTAATTGTTACCCTTTGGCCATTTGTCTTCTTTTGTGTTCCTGACCCTCTGTTGCATGAGGGAGTTTCTTTAATGAGGGTTAAGAGGTTAATTAGTGTGCTCTTAGCCCCTTGTTCTATGTTGCATATCAATATGTTACTTACACTCGGGTAATTCACAGACAACATCTGTGTGTGACCAGTTGTGGTACTCTTGTCACAGTATTTTATCAAAATAAGAAGAGGTATTTTTTTAAAAGTAATTAATTAATTATTATTTTTTGTGTATGAATGTACTGCTGCATGTATATAACTATATCCATGTCATGAAGTACCCGAAGAGGTCAGAAGAAGGTGTCAGATACCCTAGAATTAGAGTTATGGATGGTTGTTACCAACCATGTGAATACTGGGAACCCAGGCCCTCTACAAGAGCAGCTAGTGTTCTTTTTTTTTTCTTTTTTCTTTTTTTTTGTTTTGTTTTGTTTTGTTTTTTTTAAGGGATTCTACAATATAAGACCACAGTTGTTTTCAGATCACTTTGCCATACAATTAGGTAATTGCTGCCTAGCATCCAGATGAAGGATACCATTCTTCGTTTGTTTTTCTGGGACTGTGTTACTTCACTCAGCATGATATATTCTAGCTCCACCCATTTACCTGCAAAGTTCATGATATCATCTTTCTTTACTGCTGCATAGAACTCCATTGTGTAGATGTACCACATTTTCTCTATCCACTTGTCAGTTGAGGGGTACTTGGGTTGGTTACAGCTCCTTGCTATTGTGAAGAGAGCTACAATAAACATGGCTGTGCATGTATCTCTGTGGTAATATGAGTCTTGTGGGTACACACCCAGGAGTAGTATGGCTGGGTCAGGTGGCAAGTTCATTCCAAGTCTTCCCAGGGTTCTCCACACTGCTTTCCATAGTGGCTGTATGAGTTTACATTCGCAACAGCAGTGGATGAGTGTTCCTCTTTCCCCACAACCTCTCCAGCACTTGGTATCATTTGTTTTCTTGATCCTAGACAGTCTCATTGGAATAAGATGATATCTTAAAGTGGTTTTAATTTGCATTTCCGTAATTATTAGTGACATTGAACACTTCCTAAGACGTTTCTCAACCATCTCTAATTCCTCACTTGTGAAGTCTCTGTTCAGGTATTTGCTCCATCTATTGAGTGGGTCATTTGTTTTCTTTCTTCTTTGTTTTTTGAGTAGTTTATATATTCTGGAAATCAATGCTTTGTCAGATGTATCTTCAGTGAAGTTTTCCTCCCACTTTGTGGGTTTCTTCTTCATTTCCTTGATTGTTTCTTTTGATGTACAGAAGCTTTTGAGTTTAATGAGGTCCCATTTGTCAATTGTTGACCTTAATTCTTGCACAGCTGCTGTCTGATTTAGGAAGCCTTTTCCTATGTCTATGTCTTGTAGTCTGCTGCCAACATTTTCTTCTATGGCCTTCAGAGTTTAGGGTTTCACGCTAAGGGCTATCGCTGTAGTCTTTAAGAAGAGTTAAGACAGCTGGGATTAATGGCATGTGCTTACACTCCTACATTAACTTAAATTTTTTTTTCCTACATTAACTTTTAGTTCATATTTGTTTATTGTTCTAAATATTTGCTTTTTAAGAAAATTTTGACAAACACCTGATATTTCCATAGTTATCCCTCTCTGAGAGTCTGAGAATAAACAGGAAAATATGTTTCTTAGCAATGAAAATTGCTTTTTTCTTCCCGTAAGTAATATCTTAGGGCACTTTTTGAATAATTGTGAAAGGGGGCTAAAGATGGAAAAATGGTATTCTCTATTCATAGAAGTATTTTAATAATTGTCCAGATCTCTTTATCTGTGTAGCTTAGAAGACAAAGCCACATGGCACCACTGTAGTATCATTTCATTTTCCTTTAGAAGGCAAAGTACACTTCCATCCTTAGCATTTTGCCCAGAAAGCATGAATTTACTGATTACTAACAATGGGACCAGAGTTAGCAGCTACTAAAAAGACTTTATACTGTACTTAATTTACAATATTTTGCTAATAATCACAGGATCTGGAATTACATTCTCTGCCCTGGAATGCACAGATGTGATCTCCACATTACATTTCCAGGACGTACAAAATTTAGATATATTCAGCCACTCAGAAACCTTTTATTTATTTGTGTGTATGTGTGAGTATGCATGTGTGTGTGTGTGTGTGTGTGTGTGTGTTTGTACGTGGGTACATAGCTAGTGACAAATTGTTAACATCAGCTATACCACTGAGCATGCCTGTATCAAATTTAGCCCTTGATTTTCTCACTGACTTTTGCAAGAGTGTGGGTATTGTAAATGGAGAACATTGCAAGTCTGTCAAATCTTTGGACATTTTCTGTATATTATCCATGCTCTTTTCCTTTAAGGAATCATAAAAACCAGAGAGAGTAATTGTATAAAGCATGAGATAGCAGAGTAGCTAAAAATTTAATCAAATCCTTGGGTGCTTAGATAGGAAAACGAGATTTGAATCATTGAAAATGTTCATTTAAATAAATTTAGGAGTAAACGAATCTCTTTAGTTTCTCTTTAGAAGTCATCGATATTTAATTGTTTTATGTTTTATAGAATAGAACCATTATATATTCAGCCATGTAAACATGGATCAAAACAATTCTGTCATGTGGTCATTTGAGTTATTTTGGCTTGTGTATTTTGCATTTTAGGTTCCTGAACACCAATTTTCGGTCATGGAGATGGAAGCATACCCTTTGTAGAGGAAATTTGGGGAATATAATTAAATTCCCAGATACCATGTGGACTTTCAATGCATTCCTGCGGAGATGGTTTAACCACTTTAAGTACAGCTAGAATTTACATATTTGAGATACCAACAGAAAAATGCTCATGGGTGAAAAATGATTTAAAGGTCCTTTTGGTAAAGTGTCCATCATACAGAGAACGGAGAGAGAAAATATTGCAAATAAACATATGTCGATAGCTAAGTATCTGTCTCAGAAGTTGCCTCAATAAAAACTTGATAGCATACGAGTACCTCTTTTATTGATTGTATGTGCATCATATCTGTGTATATGGATGAACACATGCCACCGTGTGTATGCAAAGGTCATAGGACACCTTTCAGGGGTGAAAATTGTCCTTCTAGCATGTAGCAATGGAATTGTACTCAGGACATCATGCTTGGTAGCCAGAAGCTTTACCCACTGAGCCTTCTGGCCTAGCACTAGAGAATCTAGAATCATCCAGGAAAGGGGCTTCTGCACACACCTCTGTGAGGATTATGTTGATCAGGTTAATTCAGGCAGGAAGACCCACTTATTGTGCTTGATGCCCATCACTGGCCTAGATCGTGTACTGAAAAAGTGAAGAAAATGAGCTGAGTAGCACATGCATTTATCTATATTTGGTATTTTTCTCCTTCTTGTGCTTGTGCTGAGAAGGGCTGCATCAAGCTCTTGGTAACTTGAATTGCCACACCTTCATATACTGTGCATTGAATGGTGACCCAGAATAAAGCTTTTTCCCCATAAGGTGCTTTGGTCAGAGTAAGTAACCACAGAAATAGGAAAAGAAACTACTATCCTGCATTCTATGGGAGCAGGGTAATATTCACCATATCATTTCCTCTTGCTGGGTGTGCACAAGAAGAGAAAGCTTTCTCTGAGATTCACATAGCTGGTTCATGGACTTCAGTAGAACTGAATCTCATCTTTATACTAGACCTAATAAATGAGACTGCCTGTCAAAAAGTTTTCCCCTGATCCCATGAATTGTGTGTACCTTAAATTACAAGAATGTACTAAGTTCACCAGATCCATGTTGCTATGGACACTTTTCTATCAAGGTTAAATGAACTTTGCCACTTAGACCTGGGTTTCCATAATAACATTTAGTATCTGCTAGTCCTATGTCTGTTGGAAATATGATTGTTATGTGACTTATCAATTGCATGATCGAATGTATATTTTGTGTCATTTTTGAGCATATAAATCTCTGTCTCTTTTCTCTCTTTGCACTTTCAGTTTATGCTCTAGCTGGCTCTTTTATGTCAAAGTGTTTCTTCCTGGATGGAGGATAGGGAATCACAAGACTCAGGAATCTAATGAAACAGGATAGTTGGAGGCCCAGAAATTTACAAGATTCAAGAGGTGTGCTCCAAGGTTGTATAATTAGTAACTAAAGAAGCGACTGTCTAGAGCTTCTAGTAATTTGAACACTGAATTTCAGCAATGCATCTTTTGTGAATTGTCACTCAAATTGGGGTGGGCTTTTTGGAGATGAATCTGCCCTTGAATCACACACGCTCCTGTAAGTAATTCCTTTACCCATGCTCTGGATCTTGGAAAGATTCCTTTCATATAAAGAGGAAATATGTAATAATTATTTTCTTTCAACTTGTGCTATATCTTGGTATATTACCACTTTACCTACCTTTCCTAAGAAAGACAGGAGAGAAATGTTTAAGTATTCTGAAATCTTTCCACAGGTTATTAAGAAAGTGATAAGAGAACAGAGCTCTTAATCAAATTTGCAACAGCAATCCACAATATGAGAGTCAATTCACACTGGTTAGGCAATGGAGAGTTTCATCTTTCCTAAGTTCGGTTATAGTGAGCAGGTAGGATGCAAAATGTTATAAGTGAGTAGTCTTCCATCAATATGGTCTTAAGAGAATTGTTCCCACTTCTACCACAGCAGGATAGCTATAGTTTAAATAAGTTTTATCAAACTCTTTATAATGAATTTTAGAAAAACTTGAAAAAGGGTAGTTTGGAGACTCTAAGTCTAAAAAATATAATGGGTTTTATAAAAATGTAGCTCTTAGGGCTGGAGAGATGGCCTAGCAGTTAAGAGCATCGACTGCTCTTGCAGAGGACCTGGGTTCTATCCCCAGCACCCACATGGCGGCTGAGAATGGTCTGTAACTCCAATTCCAGGAGAACTCCAGTTCCAGGGGAATCCGACACCCTCTTCTGACCTCCGCGGCATTGCACAACACGGGTGCACAGATCTACATGCAGACAGTACATTCATACACATAAATAAATAAATAAATAAATAAATAAATAAATAAATAAATAAATAAAAAAAATTAAAAAAATAAAAATGTAGCTCTTAATATATTTTTGTATTTATAATTATAACTTATAATGAATTTTCTTTAAAAAGCTAAAATAAGTAGCTTGTAGAGCCTAAATCTCAAAGAATAAACTTATATAACATTTGTAAAAATTATCGTTTGAAAATACATTTTATAATTTGTAAGTTTATTTTATAATGAATTGTATTAAAAACTAGAAAAGGTAGTTTGCACGCTGCACATCTGAAGGAATAAAATCGGTACTGAGATCCATATATTGATTATACTGTGTGTGTGTGTGTGTGTGTGTGTGTGTGTGTGTGTCAGTGTGGACATGCATGTAGAAGCCAGAGTTCAATCTCAGATGTAATTCTTTCCTAATTTGCTGTCTACCTTGTCTGTTGACAGAGGATCCTTCACTTGCTTAAAACATGCCAAGTTAGCTAGACTGGCTGACCAAGGGTATCCAAATATCTGCCCATCTCCTTGCCCAATGCTGAGATTAATACTCCATGTCTGGTTCTTTTTATGTGGGTTCTGGAGATTGAAGTCAGGTTGTCATTCTTAACCAAAAAGCAGTTTACCAAAACTGAGTCATCTCCCCAGCCAGTTCTCTGATTTCACTTTTACATGCTGTATAAATGTATGAAATTATGATAGCCTTCTGCATATCAGTTACAATGAGAAAATCAGTTTAAAATAAATTTAAGTTGGTTATAACTGGGCACTCCTATAACCCCAACACTCAGCAGGCTGAGGGAGAAGGATTGCCAGTTTGAGGAAACTTTGGAATACAAAATAATTTCAAGACTAGTCTGAGATCTGTACTGAAATACTCTCAAATTAAAAATGAAGAAAACAAAGAAGGATATACATTACTACAAAATAAGTATTTTTTTTTGAAAAGTGAGTAGGGTCCTTTTGTTTTGCATTTTTACAAATCTTTTTAGTGATCATAATTAAAGACAGCTGGTTTCTCTCATGTGGTTCTGTTCTCAATCCTCAGTAATAGCCTCTGTCATGTGGCTCCTGAAATTCAAATAACTAGGGAATAAGAGGGTAAATAGGTGAGAGTTTCTGTTTATTAAACAACAACAAAAACACAGTTTCAACCCTGAACTTTCCTTGAACAAATCTTGTAAAAAGGCAATATTTCTAAAATGAATGTATAAACATTCCACTCTAATTTGTTGAATTCTGACCCTTACATGTATAGCAGAGAAGAAACCAGTATAAGCAGATTATTTTTCAAATCAAAACACATGAAAATGCATAGCCTGTGGGTGACAAATTTATTTAATTCAAGATGGTGGCTGGATAACATTAAAGGAAAGAGTCCTTTTAAGACATGTTATGTAAGCTGGAGAGTTAGTCTTGTCAATAAAATCAAGAGGCACATCCCTGGGTGTCTGTGTGGCATTATTTTAGAGCGGGTTAGCCTGACAGTGGAAAACATATATTACATTTGAGTGCTATCATTCTGGGGTCCTGTCCTGATCTGAATAAAGTGGAGGAAGTTTGCTGAACACCAGGATTTATCTTTCTCTGGTACCTAACTATGGACTCCTGTGACCAGCTGCCTATGATGAGCTTCCAAATTGTCCAAGTACAGACTGTGGTTTCTGTGGGGTTAAGGATATTTGTTCGTTGTTATTGTGTTTCCTGGGGCCAACTGTGTCCCTGACATTCTGTACTGCAATCAACAAGAAAGTCTATTGATTGTTCTACTAGTGAGTAGAACTTGAAGTAATTAGGTTCTGTTTCCCACTTGTAGTAGGAAAGTTTACTTCTTAGAGTGTTTCAGTTTGCTTTTCTGTTGCTCTAATCATAGACTAATCAAAAAGTTAACTGGAGAAGGAAAGTATTTCATCTTACAATTCCCAGATCAGGATCCATCACCTTGGGAAGCCAAGGCAGGAAGTCAATGCAGGAACCTGGGTAGGGTGGGGCAGAGGAGAGGATCAGCAGGAAGTAAAACAAAGATCTTGGAGAAAAAGCTGTTCATTGGCTTGTTTGCTCTGGCTGGCCCACCTAACTTTATTTACTTTTTTCTTTTTTTCCACCTGACTTTATTTTTTTGGTCTTTTATGAGACAGGGTCTCCTGTATCCCTAGCTGGCCTGGAACTTGCTATGTAGACAAAGCTGGCCTTGAATGTATAGAGACACACACCCCTCTAGCTCCTGAGTGTCAGGATTGAAGGCATGCATCAACTAGCCTGGCTTTCAGCTACCTTTCTTTTTTTAATTTTTTAAATAATTTATTATTATTATTTTTAAATTTTATTTCTTTATGTGTATGAATGTACTGTCTGCATGTAGGTTTGTGCACCCGTGTCGTGCAATGCCAAGGAGGTCAGAAGAGGGTGTTGGATTCCCCTGGAACTGGAGTTCTCCTGGAATTGGAGATTGTACTGTCTGCATGTAGGCCGCTATGTGGGTGCTGGAGATTGAACCCGGGTCCTCTTAACCACTAGGCCATCTCTCCATCCCAGTAATTTTTTATTATTTTATATGTGTATGAGTGTTCTGTCTGCATGTAGTTTTGTGCACCCATGTCGTGCAATGCCACAGAGGTCAGAAGAGGGCGTCGATTCTCCTGGAACTGGAGTTAAAGACAGTTCTCAGCCACCATGTGGGTGCAGGGAAACGAGCCCAGGTCCTCTGCAGAAGCAGTCAGCACTCTCAACCTCTAGGCTATCACTCCAGCCCTCAGCTACCTTTCTTATACAGCTCAGGCTAACCTGACCAGGAATGACATGACCCATAGTGGGTTAGGTCCTCCAGTATCAGTTTGCAATCTAGAAATGCCCCCAAAGGGCAAATTGATGAAGAAAATATCACAGTTGATATTCTCTCTTCCCAAGTATCTCTGTTTGTGTTAAGTTGGAAAAAAGCTAATCAGCATACAAGGTGTGCCAGAGAACTTCAGTTGTCAACTTGACACACCTGGGAGAAGGGACTCTCAATTGGAGAATTTTCTCTAGTGGATTGGCCAGTGGGCATGTCTGTGAAGTATCATGCTTTCTGAGTCATGATGGAGGGCCTAGCCCACTATTAGAGGTGCCAACAGAAGCTTTAGACTAATTTAATTAGAATTTAAAGGAAAATCCTCAGGGCCGACAAGCTGGGAATCTCAGCAGCTGCTTTGAAGAGCATAATGGAGGGAAGAAGGAAAAAAGCCATAAGGTCATGCAGGTTTAGAGCCTGCAGGGAGGTCAGACATGGCAGACTGGCAGCCACATGGTGGTGATGAGACAGCTTTAGAGTAAAAGTAAAGAACTCTTGGGATGGAGAGATGGCCTAGCGTTTAAGAGTGCGGAGCGCCGACCGCTCTTACAGAGGACCCAGGTTCGATCCCCAGCACCCACATGGCGGCCAAGAACCGTCTGAAACTCCAATTCCAGGAGAACTCCAGTTCCAGGGAAATCCGACGCCCTCTTCTGACCTCTGCGGCATTGCACGACACGGGTGCACAGACCTGCATGCAGCCAGTACATTCATACACATACAAAAATAAAATTTAAATAATCTTTTTTTTAAAAAAAGTAAAGAACACTTTAGGGTATCCCAAAGTGTGAAGAGAAGCATCTTTAGAGTAGAGATACAAAGAAGAAAAGAGAAATTACAATTTTCTGAAGAATTTAGAAAATCAAGCAGACTAACAGAGACCTACATGTCTATGATCTGATCCAGAAGGATTGCGCTGGGATGTGGGATTCCACACAATAAAACTTCACTAGCTTATTAACTTATTAGCATTACTTAAAGTGAACCTGCCTTCCTAGGGTTAGTCCTATAACCAGGTGATTATCCAGTAAAACTGGAAAGGTTGTTCTTCCAACAGATAGACTAAAGATTTTACAGTCTTGACCAGTTACTATTATAAGGCTATTTGCTACTCTAATAATTCAATCCCATTCATTTTAGCTAATCTGCATACCTTTTTATGCAAGACAGAAATTAACATTTTCTTTCCATTGGTGATATTAATATCAACATTGGTGATATTAATATCAAGTAGGGCTTTCTTGTTGCTCTGAGCTATTCATCAGTTCCAGTTTATGATTGCATCATTAACCGTGTTTGTACCTATGCACTGAAACTAGGACAGACAGAAGGTGCCTTGTATTTAAAATTTAAACTTAGTCTCTTTCTTTTAGACAAACTCTCTAGTATCTCAGCCAGGTCTTGAACTTGCCGTGTAACTGAGGATGTCCTTGAACTTGTGTTCTTTCTGCCTCGACCTCCTGAGTATTGGGTTTACAGTTGTGAACTACCACACCTGACTTAGTCAGTGCTGGGGATGGATCCTAACATTTGTATATGATCAGCAGACACTCCACTAACAGAATTGTATGTCCAGTCCAAAGTCCCTTTCTATGACTTCAAATAAAGGTACTCAATGGGGAGTAATTCCCCCTCCACCACCTTTTATTTTATTACATCTATTTGTGCATTTTCATGTGCTTGCCAAGGCCTGTGTGTGGAGTTCAGAGGATATCTTGAGGGAGTCATTTCTCACCTTCCAAATGCAGGTCAGGCTTGGTTGCAGACATCTTTACCCACTGAGTTCTCTTGCTGGCCCAGTTTCTTCATATAATTGAGCATGGCTAATTAGCTCTCTCCTCATGCCTGTAGCTCATAATTAATTCTATCGCTTGGTCTCTAAGCTAGATTCAAATTATCCACCATTTTCTAGGCAAGATGCTAGTAAATTCAGTTTGGGGTACCAGGAGCACACGGACAATTGAGTAAAAGCCTAATCTGAGCTTTTCTCTCTTAATGATGTGCATAGTTTTTACTTCAAAGAATTATGAAGGACAAGGCATAGCGGGTTTGTGGATGGGCACCATCAAACTTGAACTGTTCAAATGAGATGTCCACTTGTATGTTCTGGGACAGAAAAAGCTCGTAAAACTGGACTGAGCTTTGTTCGTTTGATGCACAACACAGCCACAATCACACTGGTCTCCTAAGATTGTTTCTGTAATTGAATGACTGACAAGATCCTCATAATGACTGCATCAAAGTATTATTATAGTTATTTCCAGGAATCCATCTGTCTCATAAACATATGTTTTTATAACCATATAGTGCTTTCAAGGGAAAGACAAAAGCAAAAAAAATGTGATTAGAAGGAAGGATTCATTTTTGACACCCACTGTGCAGTTCCTTTAGCCATGATTCACGTTAGGAAGTAGCAATTAACAAAATGTCTCTTATTAAAACAGCCAATGGTCTCATCTATTGATTTTCAATCACAGTGATTATATGTTTACTGCTCGGCCTGCAGATCTGGGTGAAAGAATCATTCATTAAGAATGTCTTCATTTTGAGTTGTATGTTGCTTATTGGATCATAGCAAGGATGATTGATCCCCATGATGCAGAAAGTATGTACTACTTAGAGGGGTCCTATGGCAAAGGAACTGAACTTCCTAGTGATACTAACTAGGAGACAGAACACTTGTTATGTTAGTGCTAATACAAAAGTTAATAACGATGTGATACAGAGTTTAGAGGACACTGGGAAAGGATGAGAATAAAGAGATCAGAGGGGGAGTGGTTAACATATATCCAAACAGAATACATTATGTACATGTGTAAAATGTCAATTATACAATTCATATAAAATAATACAACTGATAAAAAGTGTGATCTGAAAACAAATCAATGACCATAAAAGAAAACATTCCACATTTTACTGAGTATAGTTGCCCACACCTTTAAACCCAGTACTCTGGAGGCACAGGTAGGCAATATCTCTGTGAGTTCAAGGCCAGCTTGTTCTACATTGTGAGTTCCAGGCCAGCAGGCCCTACACGGAGACCCTGTCTCAAAAATACAAAAAGAATATTTAAAAAAATATTCCACATTGCAGTCTGGATGTATAGTAAAGTAATTACATGTCAATCAAAAAAATTAAACCCGTAATGTTTATCACCTAAATTAGTTTAGGGAGATGCAACTATTAACTAGTCTAGATTTGATCATTACACATTGTCCAATTAGCCTGAAATATCTTGCTGGCCCCCATAAATGTAATAATTACATGCTAATCTTAAATTAGCATAATATCTAAGGAAGTAGAAATCTAACTATGCTGAATTGATCATGACATATACATATACATATATATATGTATATATATATGTATATATATATATGTATATGTCATGATCAATGACATATGTCATGATCAACCCAAACATTAGCATAATATCTAAGGAAGTAGAAATCTAACTATGCTGAATTGATCATGACATATACATATATATATATATATACACACATATATATATATATATAGTGTATCAAATTGGAACTCTGTACTTCATGAGTTTGTCATTAAAATAATAATGGAGATAAAATAGAACCTAGTGGAAATAGAAAACCATTTAAAAATTTACACAAAAGAAGAAGGAATGATATCACACATCATTATGAAAGACACAGAAGTGTAAATTAGGAGCAGAAGATGCATAGAGGTTCTGATAAACTATGAAGATTGGAGGAAAAAAAAATCTTGAAGGAGGGGAGAATCAGAGATAGAAAAATATGTGCCAGTAGCATAAAATTAACAGAAAGGAATTGATCTTCAAAGTGTCAGGGAAATGGCTGTCTCTTCTAGCTAAAATCACATCTGTACTCTGAATGCATTAGAAGCAAAAAAAAATCTGTCTTTACTTGACTGTCTATTGACTTATGAGCAGACCATATACATCGAATAATAAGAATTTGCTTGAAATGAATTGAAGTGAGTGTTGGTAATGCACTGCTGTGATGGGGCAATTTCCTAGTATATACAATAGCTTCAGTTTTACTCCCAGTGTGCAAAAATGAATGAATGAATAAATATTGATAAAACAAATGCAAGAAAAGACTGACATCTCAGACCATGAATATAACCTAAAAGCATTGTGGTAAATTTTCACAAAGGGAGTTACGGTTCATATGTACCTAAATTTATTTCATCCTACCAATTTTATTTTATTTTATTTTTTTAATTTTTTTATTATTAATTTTATTTATTTCTGTATGTGTATGAATGTACTGTCTGCATGCAAGTCTGTGCACCCGTGTCGTGCAATGCCGTGGAGGTCAGAAGAGGGCGTCGGATTCCCCTGGAACTGGAGTTCTCCTGGAATTGGAGTTTCAGACGGTTCTCAGCCGCCATGTGGGTGCTGGGGATCGAACCCGGGTCCTCTGCGAGAGCGGTCGGTGCTCTTAACCGCTAGGCCATCTCTCCAGCCCCCATCCTACCAATTTTAAAGCAAGAATATATTATGCTTTGGGAGGTTGGGGGTGGGGAGGTGGGGGTAAAGGGTGGGGGAGACTTTATCTGAGCTTGAATATTCATCTATCTCTACTTCCTGACCTCAGGTGCACTGTGACCAGATAGCATCCAACAAAAGAAAAGTAACTTCAAAATCATTTCTCTCCTTGATACCCAAATATGTTCACAATGAGGGCTCATCTGCATCCTTCTAAGAACTAGTAACATTCCTGGGAGCTGCAGAACTCTCCCCTTGTTCTTTTATTTTTCTTCTGTCAGGCCTTTATTCTATTCCACAACTTACGTCTACAACCTCATCCCAGGTAGCTTCCTGCTTAACAGATTTTTCACTTTTGCACTGCTAGAGTTCCCAAAACCTCTTCTCCAGTAGACCTCTGCAGATAACCTCTGCCTCCAATGCTTGTCATCGGACACCAGTCTTTTTGTGCTGTCAGTCACTTTCCATTTACATACTGCCTCTCAAAGAAGTCTTGCCTATTTTTCTAGGGAAACATTCTAAAGAACTTCTGAAGCGCTATTACTTGCCATGATTCATCAGTATTTTTGTGTTTATTTGATACAGGGATACATTTTTTGGCTTAGGCTACATGGAATTCACTATGGATTCCAGGCTGGCCTTGAACTCATGGAACCACTCTGAGTTGCAAGTGCTGAAATTACAGATATCAGTCAGAGTGCCATGCTTGCTAGTGTGTATGTGTGTGTGTGTGTGTGTGTGTGTGTGTGTGTGTACCCAGATTTAGCCACAGGTGGCATTCAGCATGTTTTTTAAGGCCCTGTCTCTCATTAACATCAGAATGACCTAGTAGGGCAGGCTGACTGACCACAGGGTCCAGGGATGTACCTGTCTCCACTTCCCCAGGGCTGGGATTATGAGCAATTTCCATTACACCTGGTTTTATTTAAGTACATCCTGAAGGACCAAGTTCAGGTTCTTGTCCTTAAGCATAAGTAATTTAATCAACCGAGTTACACCCAAGCCCCAATCCCCAATATTTTTGAGCCTTAAAAATAGAAAGAAAAATTACCTGTATTCCCATTCTGTTTCTGTACTGTTTCACATTGCCTAAGTGCATTCTAAGCAATAATGTTTCAACACATCTCTTGCATCCATTAATTATTTAATAGCCAACCTCTTTGAGCAAAGTAAGCTCTTGAGTGAGGTAAAAACCATAAAAGCTTGCACAATATACCCATAGAGACTTGTCATGGCAGAATTTTGTTTCCCAAATCTAATTTATAATATAAAGTTCCACAATGGCATTTTCAAGATCAGGAGAAACAAATCAACAATGCTGCAGATACAGGAAATCGAACCCCAGTCCCTACAAGAGCACTCTGCAAGAGCAGCCAGTGCTCTTAACTGCTAAACCATCTCTCTAGCCTCCTGATTTTGTTTTGCTCCTGAGCTACTAGTGCATCTCAGGTTTTGGAATAGAAAGTCAGTTTTTAGCATGATAAAAATAGTAATAGGAAGGCTAATTTTGCAAATTAGTAAAAGGAACAATGAGGTCCCTCCTCCCTGACTGCTGGATATTTGCCTCTGTATAGAAGGTGCTGAGAATCTACACAGCACTTGGTCATCAAGTTTGAATTTCATAATTCACTCCTAAATTTGAATCTTGAGGAGCTACAGTCTCAGTGGATCTTTTTCTGACAGGGTCTCCCTGTAGCCTCAGCTGGCCTGGAAGTCACTATATAGACCAGGTTGGCCTTTGAACTCACAGAGATCCTCCTGTTTCTGACTCTCAAGTGCTGGGATTAAACACATGAGCCACCACAGCTGGAAGTACCTGGCTTCTAACTTGCTCTGGGTCATTATTGCTCTGAGGGATTATGTCCATTTTTTTTCCTTCTTTCATTATAATTATTAGTACGTTAATTGTACAAGTTAATGGTTTGGTTGTGATGGATGCACAGATATATAAACCCCTTTCTCTTCCATTTCTCTAAAAGTCTTTTTTTTGTTGTTTTCAGTTTTCTCTTTCATTTTTGTTTCTACTCATGAGAGAAAAGAGGCATTACATGCCTTTCTCAGTATGAATTTGCTTACTATGCAAATAATCTCATTCCATCTATTTCCTGAAAATTGCATGACTTAATTATTCTTTATGGATGAATAGAGTTTCAGTGTGGGCATTTGACACTTCTTTTCTTTTCTTTTCTTTTCTTTTCTTTTCTTTTCTTTTCTTTTCTTTTCTTTTCTTTTGTTTGGTTTTTTCAAGACGGGGTTTCCCTGTAGCCCCAGCTGTCCTGGAACTCACTCTGTGAACCAGGCTGGCCTTGAACTCAGAAAGTTCCACCTGCCTCTGCCTCCCAAGTGCTAGGATTAAAGGCGTGTGTCACCACACCCGGCTAACACTGTTTTCTTTTTTGCTTTTTATACCATTTTATTCCAACCTGAGCACCTTAATATAAAACTAAACACTGGTCAACTGTTTCCCTTACTAATTCTGAGTTACTGTAAAATGTACAAGTTCTGCTAGCAGTTCAACACTTAAATAGATCTTTTTATCATTTACAGAATTCCATCTGATATATTTTGATCATATTTAGACACTCTCCCCACTTTTAGTTGAACTTTTGTGAATTCTGTGCAAAATATTTTGATCATATTTAGATTCCTCCCTGTATCTGGCAACTCCCCATAGCTTATCAAATTATTGTTTTCTTTTCTTTTCACAGGTTTTTCCTTTTTTATTGAATTTGTGTGTTTTTTCCTGTAGAACATCTTAATCCTAATCACCTTTATACCCCTTTCCTCATTGACACCTTCCTACAGACCCTCCCCCAACTTGAGTTCATACACTCTGTTATTTGTGTTAAGGCCTTTGTGTTAAGTTAGTGTCCCCAGATATTCCTCATTGCAAATTCATCCACAGTGGTCTATTCAGCCTATCCTGATTCCCTTGCTCTCAGAAGACCAGCTCTTCCTCTCCCAGCAGTAATCAGCTGCCAATATTCGTTCAGATTAGGTTTGGTTAATTGCCCAATCCTAAATGGCACATCTATAATGTAACCTCTGAACCTAAGGCTCATGCAGTATAGGACAAGGGGTAAAGATAACACTAATGCATCTGTCAACTCTCATTAATGAGGCTCCCTCATGCAACAGGGCCAGGAACACAAAAGCTCACAAATGGCCAAATCATGGTGATTAGGAGTCTGCAGAATGTGAGTCCTTGGACAGGATTCCTATATTTATTGCTTGCTAATTGAATTTAAAGTCTGCTTTATAGGCAGGAGCCCAGAGCTGATATTGATATCAGGCCTGGAAATCTGAGCCTAGACAAGTCATAAGGCATATGGAGAGCCTAATACTATTATTTTGTTAAATAGATATAGTATTAAATAAAATAAAATAATTTAATGTAGTAAATAAAAATTAAACCCACTCACAATGACTTATTATCATATCCATAGATTAATGCATTTCCTAACTTTGAACAGAAAAGCTTCCTTACACAGCAGGTGGTGCTTAATACAAAAACCTACAGTTGGCCAGTGTGAAGAGAATGAGAGGCTGCAGAGTGCTTATTCCTGTAAAGACAGCTATATCCAACATCTGCCTCCTAAGATTCTGGGATCATTATGGAAGGAGGAGGTAGAAAGAATATATATATATATATATATATATATATATATATATATATGTGTGTGTGTGTGTGTGTGTGTGTGTGTGTGTGTGTGTGTGTGTGTGTGTATTCACAGGCCTACAGAGTCTAATCTGTGTTTCTTAAGTATTCATGGGTGTGATTCTAGTCAATCTACCAGGGTCATACCAGTATGGAAAACTGACTCTTCCTCTCCCAGTATCTAGCAATTGCCAGTAGACCTTCAGCTATGGCTAGGGATTTCTGCCTACCCTATTCCTTGCTACTGTATTAGACTGAGGCAGGTCTTGTGCATGTTCTCACAACTGCTATGGGTTCTTATGTGCAACTATCCTGTAGTGTACAGATAACATTGTTTCCTAGTATCATCAAACAAGGCTGGCTCTTGCAATCTTTCTGCTGCCTCTTGTACAGTGATCCCTGAGCCTGGGGAGGAGAGTTAGTACTGTTTTCTTATCTATTCAACTGCTGATGGACATCTAAGCTACTTTTGTAACTCGGCTATTGTGAAAGGCTATGCAGTAATTCTTTGAGATATGCTGATTGAGATACTTATGTGGATGCTCCCATGTGTGCTAGAGAGACTTCATAGGGTAATTCTACAATTAGGATTTATTGTGTAATGTCTTATGGACTTTTTGTATATCTCATACAGAATATCTTAATCATCTTTTTACCCACTTCTCTACTGCCACTATCCCATCCCTACCCTCTACTGTATTTCATGCTTTCTGTCATGTGTTTTAAAGCCTATTGAGACAAGTAAGCATCTCCACGCATCCTGTAGTGCAAGTCCATCCACTGAGGTTTAGTCGGCCTATTTATAGTCCCTCCTTTAAAAAATCAACAGTAATTAGTAATTAGATGCCAATAGTTCTGCATCTAAGATTGGGGCCTGCTGCACATTTCTACAGTTTTACGCTGTGTTTTTGTCTGCTTAAGTTTGCATGGGTCTTGCTGCTGTAGGTTCATAGGAGGAAGATCCCTGGAGTTTGTAAGACTCTATTTCCATATGGACACAAAACTCTTCCAATCTTCCTTGGCTCTTACAATCTTCCTTGCTGCTTCTCCCAAAATGGCCCTTTAGCCCTGGGGTGGAGTTTAATATGATCCTGTCCAAGAACCTTCCTCTCCAGACTTTATGCTTTAGCCATTTATCACTTTTTGTGTTCTTGGCCCTCTTTTACATAAGGGAGCTTCATTAATGAGAGTTGAGAGAAGCATTAACATTCTCTCTACCTCTTGTTCCACTATGTTTCCCTGAGCCTTAGGTGTAGAGATTTCTCTGTAGATGTGCCACTTATGATTGGACAATACACAGTGCCTGTGGGTGACCAATTGTGGAACTCTGTAGTAGACTCCATTTGTTACAAAAGAAGCTTCTTTGATGAGTGGT
This sequence comes from Rhizomys pruinosus, assembly GCA_009823505.1. Lineage (NCBI taxonomy): Eukaryota > Metazoa > Chordata > Mammalia > Rodentia > Spalacidae > Rhizomys > Rhizomys pruinosus. Next base: position 3,949,818 of record VZQC01011640.1, read on the forward strand.
GACTGGCATATTTCTCTGTAAAAATAAAGATCCATATTTAACATATTGTAAGAAATTATGTTTGTTTAGGGTTGTGCCAGCCTGGAAGTTTTCTGTAGAATCTGTGTCCTCTCCAGCCATGAGCATTTGGTTATGTTTATAGCACCGCACATCAGTTTCCTCCCACTGAATATGCTTTATGTGCAATTAGGTAACTATTGATTACCCGCAAGATAAAAGTGCCACTAATGCCCCAATATAGTTTTCTGTGCTGGTTGTTGTAGCAAATTAGGCCATAAACTGGTGTTAAACCATCAGTTGAATTAAAAATATCCTAATTGCACCAAAAATTAATGCTACAATTTGGATCTTTAAAAAATAATTTATGTACTTTAATTTTTTGTGTGTACGAGTGTATTGCCTTTATGTATGTAAGTGCACCCATGTCATGCAGTGCGTCTGTAGGTCAGAAGAGGGCATTGGATCCCTTTGATCTAGAGTTAAGGTGGTTATTACTTGGCTTTTAGATGCTAGGAATCAAATCCAGGTCCTCTGCAAGAGCAGCCAATGCTCCTAACTGCTGAGCGATATCTAGCTCCTATAATGAACATTTTTAAGAACATTCCTATCGAATTCCACAGAGTCTAAATAAATTTACATACTCAGTCAACAGTGTATTTCAATAATTTTTCACTATGCAGCCTCTACAGCATTTTTTTTTCCTTTTTGATATTGTAAGGATGTAGCCCACCTAAGTCAATGATTCCAGGAAGCCAACTGAGGCAGAAGTCCTGAGAAATAATTACCATAGATTTTGCTCCTGAGATCCAAGAAAATTTGCTGCAATGTCCTGCAATCATACCTCACCAGAGACCAGAACCAGTCCTCAGTCTCTCTGGAGATGCTCCTACTGACACCAGTCACAGGTCCCTGTTACCTTACAGATGTTTCTACCGATACCATCCCCAGACCCACCTACACCCGTTCTCCCATCTCCTTGTCCCACTTCCTTGAAAACTCACTTCTTTGTATGCCTGGGTATAAAACTGCTATTTAAGGGACGTTCTAATGCTGGTCATACTAATCCCATCATAGGCAGGCCAGCCACCATGGCTAAAATAAAACTGACTTTCTTTTATCAGAGTCCTGACATTTTCTCCTCTCTGAACCAAGTCTCCCCACAAAACATACCTAACAGATATCTATTATTGATGCAAAAATACAGCTGTCTTCTCAAAGGGTGGAAGAGATCATTTATTCTGGAGCTAAATATGAGTCACCTTGACCCACAAACACTGAGTCGGGTTATCCCAAATTCTATGTTTCAACATGGTAACAGTTTCATTAGGTTCTTTTTTAAATATAATTTTTAAACTTTACTTTTGTATGTGTATGAATGTACTGTCTGCATGTAGGTTTGTACACCTGTGTCGTGCAATGCCGTGGAGGTCAGAAGAGGGCGTCAGATTCCCCTGGAACTGGAGTCAAAGATGGTTCTCAGCCGCCATGTGGGTGCTGGGGATTGAACCCGGGTCCTCTGCAAGAACAGTCTTAACTGCTAGGCCATCTCTCCAGCCGCTCATAGGAAGAACAAGTAACATTCTAACTCTCCATGATCACAAAAGTTTTCAGTAGTCTCTCAGCCTCGTGTAGCTTTTATCTGGGGATTTCAATTCATGCCATTGTGAATGGGATGAGATGGGATTTCAGTGTAGATTACATGTGCATTTAGTGATGGCCAGTGATGTTGATCTGGTCTGAAAGCTTATTAGCCACTTAGAGGGCAGTGTACACAAGACAGAATTCAAGTGTCTTGCAAAACAGAGAGACTTCAACTTCTCTGTTTATATTAGGTATATTAGGAATATGATGATAGTCCATCTGGAATATATTGTTCTGCATAAGATGGCACTTCTTTTCATTCTAACAACAGCACATAACTACACACTGCAAAGGAATGGATAACCCATTTGGCTATGATATTTTTAGTCACATGAAGGAAACTATAAAATGCTACAAAATGTCTTTTGTGTCATAAAAAAACATTGTTCTTTTTGAAAGTTCGCAACATAGTCCTATTTTTATTGTACTGCTTAGAATTATGAAGAATACTTACCATAAATTTATGATTTCCTCTTCAACTTTTTATACTTAATAGCAGAAATATGGCATATTAAGTAAAGTTCCTAGAAGAAAAAAATGCCACCCATACCCTGAACTTTCTCCTAGACTGTTTGACTGATTAGAACTTCAGTAACTGTGGAGAGCTACAATGCTGCTGAGCACAGCCATATTATCTCAGGCTATCTTAGTTCTTAGTTCATTTAATGGACATTTATCTCCCACCTCTATGTGTAACCTAACATCATTATAATCATAAGTTGTATCACTTTAGAATAGCTTAACTTACTAGAATAACTTAACTATACTAAATTAACAGACCCCTGACTTCCATTGACCCAAAGGCTCACCATGTTTCAAGTGGGCACAAGAAGGAGAGAGAGGAAGAGGGGAGAGAGAGAGAGAGAGAGAGAGAGAGAGAGAGAGAGAGAGAGAAGATTGGCAAGGCTTTTTGAACTCTCTAAACCCACCCTCAATGACAAGCTTCCTCCAGCATGGTCACACCTTCTAAGACCTCCCAGAACTGTGCTACCAACTGAGGACAAAATATCCAAATACTTGGAGACTATGGGGGACATTTTCATTCAAACCACCACACTGGGTCTAACTTCCTGCTGTGTCTTTATATGCTAGAGGATAGAACAGATCATCCCTCAATTGTCTTGTCAAATTAGGGCTTCAACCTCATGACTGACTTGCTTCCAAAGACATGATACTAATGCCATCTCATCTGTGATCGAGGCTTCAACAAAACAAATTTAGGAAACAAATATTTATTGGATACCATCTTCCTCTTTTATGTTATGTTGATTCATATATTTTGTGCCAGACCAACTTATCCTTCATACTGTTATTGGTTATGAATGACTGATTATCCCAGTATTCAAAATTTAATAGAAAAAATTGGGGCATTAGGGAGATGGCTTTGTGTGTAAAATGGTAGTTGTGCAAGCATCAGGTCTTGAGTTCTGAGACCCAGAATCCATGTAAATTCTGGGTGGGGAGGGATATACATGTAACCCTCGCAGAGGAGGGGCAATAGGCAGAACAATCCCCTAATACAACTGTCAACCATTCTACCTAAATCAGTGAGCTTCAGATTTAGCCGGCCTCAAAATTAAGTTGAGAAAGTGACTGAGGAAGACAAAAGACATAAACCTCTAGCTTCTAAACACAAATGCACAGGTGAGTACCATGAGTCCTATGTGTGTATACACACACACACACACACAGGGACACACATACAGAGACACACACACAGGCACATATATACACACAAACTTATCATTTAACTACTCTGATTTCTTTTATTTAATTTTTTTTCTGTGTTTCATACAAAATTTTTCAGTCAGTCTTAATTGCCATTGTACCCAAGTCTCCCTTGACACCCTCCCTAGCTGCCCTCTTTCCCCTCCCTTTCCCCAGAGTTCATACCTTCTGTCATTCCTGCTAGAGTCCATTGGGCCAAATCTCTCTCCCTCCTCACCCCTCAGTGCCAGCGCCTCCCCTGAGGGAGCCTATCCAGAGTCTCTTTTCTAAAGAAGGCAAAGTCTTCCTCACCTGACCACCATCTGCTGCCAATATTTTCTCAGCCAAGGTTGGGCTCTGCTACCCTTTCCTACAATTCTATGTTGGGTTTATGTCCAGCTCTGTTTGTATGGGTCTTGTGCATGTTGATACTAATGCTGTAGGCACATATGAACTGGATCCAAGGAGCTTGCAGGATTCATTTCTGTTTGGTCTTGCAGCATCTCACTGGCTCTTACAATCATTCTACCCTCTCTTACACAATGTTACCTGAACCCTGGGTGGGTGAAGCTCAATATAGGCAGCCTGTCCATGGAACTACACTCAGACAGGAAAAACTTCCTTTGAGTCATTGGCCAGGGCATCCCCAAAGACTCCCAAAACTATACAGACTATTGCCACAGCCTTTGATTGCCTCCCAGAACCTGAAAGTAAGATCCTATTGCTGAAGACAGGACATGCTTTAGAGACTGGATCTTGAGCAATGGAGACGTACTTGACATGAAAGCTAGTGGCCCTGAAGGCTAGCTTTCATTAGTGTGGAGAACACTATGCAAGCCACAAAGGGAGATCAACAGATGGTCTAACATCGACCTCAAGACCAAACATATTCACCAACAAACAGCACAATTATGACATTGGTGCAATAGCAGCACTTCTATCATGGGGGAAATCAATGGCTAACCAATTGGACCTAAAGCCAACTCAGGGGAGGGAAACTCATGTGTGGTACTGATAAGAGAGCCAGATACACACATCTGGAGAAGTCACAGATCTTAGACAATTCCACAGGTAGACACATCCCCAGGTTAAGATAAGATTTTACTAAGTACAAAAGAAGTATCCTTATACTTACAGACAAATATCCCAGACACTACTCAGAAAAGAAGCTTCTCTTGCTCCAGAGACCCAACAAATGGACATGCACAGAGACATGGTCTATGAATGGCTCATGCCTAAGTGACATATTTACAGTGCAACCTCTATACACAAGACCCAAGCATCATAGAACAAGGACCCAAGAAGGCATTTGATACCTCTGATTTCTTAATCAAATTAAATGATTTGCATGTAAAATTGATCTGTTTTATATAATCCTCTAATAGAATAGAAAAATATGTATCACATGAGTGTTTGAAAATATGTCCATTCATGTTTCCCTTTTGAATGTTATAGGTCCCAGCATATCTTAAGTTACTTAGTAAGCATAACAACTATCATTATTTTGCTAGACCATGTAGATTTGGAAAAACAAAAAAAAACAAAAGCAAGTGTTGTAAACTGTTGTGATCAAACAGCATACGTGATCTGGCTTCTGTGTTTTTCTTTAATCACTCAAGCCTGCATTTCATTCCAATAAAGAACTAAGAGGAAGCTTTAAGAATTATGGCTCCTGCCATGAGACTACATGCTTTTGTTTGTGTGAATCCTTCTTACTGATCTGCCCCACAAGCTCCAGGAATCTGTCTGTTTCTGCCTCCTGTTCAGTGAGATTAGAGGGACACACACTCAGGTCAAGCTTCTTGCATGAGTGCTGGAGATTAAGGTTGTATCTTCTTGATAGCTCAGAATGCACTTTACCAAGACACTTCCTTGGCTTCTAAAACTGTATACTGCAGAGATACTTGCACACCACTGTTTATTGTAGTTTATTCAGAATCGCCGTTATGAATAAAACCTAGGTGTCCCAATATAAGGAATCCACACAAAAACTGATGTATGTATGGAAATCAATGGAAGTTTTTCAGGAAGAAATAGCAACATTGGGTTGTTAATAGGAAAATAGGTACGGCTGGACTTATCATATTAACTGAGTATAAGAAAGACAAATACTATACTTTTCTGTCAGTTTCGTCTCCTGTATTTGATGTAGATGCATTAAATTACATATACACACAGATTTCATCAAATTCGACAAAGCTGTTTTGGGTGACTCTATGTTGTTAATTTGGGAAGCAAACATAATTTCTTAAGTTAAATCATCCTACAGGTAGAAGAGAATGCTACAAGATGATACTGTACAACAGAAAAATTATAGAGAATATTTGTATGTGCCAATCCCAAAGTTATTATTATATAGATTTTAAGTAAAACAAATGTGGACAACAACAATTTATATTTCCAATTAACTCAGGTGCATTACCGTTTTTATCAGAACCTTTTAAAAAATGTTGTTTAATACACACATATTTATTTATACTAAGTCCTAAAACACCATGTAACCTGTCGACAGAGTCTGAGCAAAATTGGATACTTGTTGAACTCACATCAATTAAATATACATTAATCGAATATACACCCGTGTCCCTCTCCTGCCCCTCCCACCCCTCCTGATTCACCATTTCAGTCAGTTTTCTGATGCAATCTTTCTGTTGTTGTTTTTTTAATATGCATCCTTCTCCACAAGAAATATTTACAACTGGGTTATTGGCGCTAGCATCCACAGATGTTGAAGGGGTGGTTGTCTAGGTGGAGCTGCCATTCTCCTTTGCAGCCAGTGAAGGGTGGGTCGGGTTCAGTGCCTTTGTGTTTTTGTGTGGGTGGGCTCCTGAAGCACAGGAGCCTGGAAGTCACTCCAGACAGGTACCTGGGCATGGGCTAAGTCAGGAATATCCCCCCCAACCCCCGGCCAACTGGAATAAGTGAGAGAGTATCCAAGTGGAGTTATTTTGGAGAACCTTCAGAACAGGAAGGGAAGAGTGACTTAGACTTCCAATATCCAATATATAAACAAAATTGAAAGCCTGAAACCTAGACAAGTCAATACTCCATAAACAAGGAGGAGGAAAGAAAAAAAATATATCAGAAGGAGGCAAGCAAAAGCCTGCTAACATAGTGAAAAGACATTTGTGATTTGAATCACAAAAGGGAAACCCACATGCCAAGGACACGACTAAGAGGCAACATGGGAAAGGCACAGGATAATCCCCCACCAGGCTCTACCAAACCTGTAGGAGATAGCTACAATGGGATCTTGGAGGAGACCCAAGGAACAGATCTTAGAGGAATAATTGCAGACCTATGCAGAGAAATTAAAGAAAATAAAGAAGAATTCAGAGAACTAAAGAGAGAGAATGAAAAACTCAAAAAGGACCTAGAGGGATACAATGACAAACTTCAGAAGGAACTAAAGGAACAGATTGACAAACTTCAGAAAGAACTAGAGGGAGAGAAAAACAAACTCCAAAAGGAAGTAGAAACACTGATAAAGGAAGTCAACCAATGAAGGAAGGAGCACCAAGAAGAGATTAGGAAGCTCAAAAAGGAAATGGAAATACTAAAGAAAACACAGGATGAAACAAAAAAGGAATTAGAACACTCATAGAATCAAGAAGAAAGGAAAGGAAAAAGCCTCAGAAGTAGAATGGAGGAAGCAGAACAAAGAATATCAGATCTGGAAGATAACACAGACCAACTAAAAAGCTCAAATAAAGATTATGAAAAATTTAAAAATACACAAAAGTGGAACAACCAAGAAATATGGGACACTATGAAAAGACCAAACCTCCATGTCATAGGAATAGAGGAAGGAGAAGAATCTCAAGAGAATAGTATTGATCAGATCTTCAACAGAATAATAGAAGAAAATTTTCCCAAACTAAAAATAGACAAATCCATACAAATACAAGAAGCACATAGGACTCGAAATAGACAAGATCAGAAAAGAAACTCCCCACGCCATATCATAGTTAAAATGCTAGACGCCCAAAACAAAGACAAAATTCTGAAGGATACAAAAGAAGAACAAGTCACATACAAAGGGAATCCCATCAGAATTATAACTGACTTCTTGGCACAAACCATAAAAGCAAGAAGAACATGGAGCAAAGCATTCCCAGTGTTAAAGGACTATGGATGCCAACCTAGAATACTTTACTCAGCAAAAATGTCAATTATAGTTGAAGGAGAGAGAAAAATCTTCCAGGACATAAACAAGATGATAGAATACATGTCGGGAAAACCAACTCTTCATAAAATACTTGAAGCAATTCAAAGGGCAGAAGAGAGGAGCAACTATCCCCAAGCAACTAGGAAAAGAAACTAATAAAAACAGAATCGTAGGAGTGAAATCAGAGGCTAGAAGTCCAAATGGATAATAAGGTGAAAGGAAGCAACATCCATCTTTCAATTATAACCTTAAATATTAATGGGCTAAACTCCCCAATCAAAAGGCATAGACTGGGAGAATGGATTAGGAAACAAAACCTATCTATATGCTGTCTACAAGAAACCCATCTCAATTTCAAGGATAGGCACCAACTTAAGGTGAAGGGATGGAAGAAAATAATCCAAGCAAATGGTACCAAAAAGAAAGCAGGTGTTGCTATTCTAATATCAGACAAAATAGACTTCAAAGCAAAAGAAATCAAAAGAGACAAAGAGGGCCATTATATCTTTATTAAAGGAATAATTGACAATGAAGATCTCACAATCATGAATACATACACAACAAATGCTGGTGCACCAAACTTTATAAAGACAATTCTTCAGGATCTCAAGGCACAGATTAACCCCAGTACACTAATAGTAGTGGACTTCAATACCCCATTAAGTCCTTGAGACAGATCAGCAGGACAAAGAATAAACAGAGAGACATCTGAACTGAATGATACAATACACCAAATGGACCTCACAGACATCTATCAAATATTTCACCCAAACACCAGAGAATACACTTTCTACTCAGCACCTCATGGAACATTCTCCAAAATAGTCCACATGCTGGGACACAGGAAAGAAAACTCAACAAATACAAAAAGATTGAAATAATCTCATGCATTCTATCAGACCACATTGCAATGCAATAAAACTCAATATCAACACCAGGATAAACCCTACAACCTACAAGAACACATGGAGACTAAACAACACTCTCCTGAATAATGAATGGGTCAAGGCAGAAATAAAGAAAGAAAGAAAAACATTCTGGAACTGAATGACAATGATAATACAACACAGCAAAACCTATGGGACACTTTAAAAGCAGTCCTAAGAGGGAAGTTTATAGCTCTAAGTTCCTACATTAAAAANAAAATCAATGGCCTTTCTTTACACCAAGAACAAGCAACTGGAGAAAGAATTCAAAGAGACCTTCCCACTCACAATAGCCTCAAAAACAATAAGATACCTAGGAACAAACCTAACCAAAGACACCAAAGACCTCTACAACAAAAATTTTAAACCCTTAAAGAAAGAAATTGAAGAAGACCTCAGAAGATGGAAAAACCTCCCATGCTCATGGATTGGGAAAATTAACATTGTAAAAATGTCCATTTTACCAAAACTCTTGTATAGATTTAATGCAATCCCAATCAAAATCCCCAAGAGTTTCTTCACAGGCTTGGAAACAAAAGTTCTTAAATTCATTTGGAGAAACAAAAGACCCCGAATAGCCAAATCAATCCTGAGTGAAAAGAGCTACACAGGAGGGATCTCTATACCAGATTTTAAACTATACTACAGGGCTATAGTCATAAAAACAGCCTGGTACTGGCACAAAAACAGACCTGTTGACCAATGGAACAAAACCGAAGATCCAAATTTGAGCACATACAATTTCAGCCATCTCATATTTGACAAGGGGGCCAAGAAGACAAAATGGAGGAAAGACAGCATCTTCAGCAAGTGGAGTTGGCAAAACTGGATCACCACTTGTAGAAGAATGAAATTCAACCCCTACCTCTCGCCCTGTACAAAAGTCAACTCCAGATGGATTAAAGACCTCAACCTGAAACCCCAAACTCTGAAGGCAATAGAAGAAAGTTGGCAGCAGACTACAAGACATAGGCATAGGGAAAGACTTCCTAAATCAGACAGCAGCTGCACAAGCATTAAGATCGACAATTGACAAAAGGGCCCACATTAAAATCAAAAGCTTCTGTACATCAAAAGAAACAATCAAGGAAGTGAAGAGAAATCCCACAGAGTTGGGAGGTAAACTTCACGACAGAAACATCTGACAAAGCATTTATTTCCAGAATATATAAACTACTCAAGGACTTAGTGGGGTATTGAAGTTCCCTACTACTAGTGTGCTGGGGTTAATCTGTGCCTTGAGATCCTGAAGAATTGTCTTTATAAAGTTTGGTGCACCTGCGTTTGGTATGTATATATTTATGATTGTGAATCTTCATTGTCAATTGTTCCTTTAATAAAGATGTAATGGCCCTCTTTGTCTCTTTTGTTTTCTTTTGCTTTGAAGTCTATTTTGTCTTTTGTTAGAATAGCAACACCTACTTTCTTTTTGGTACCATTTGCTTGTAATATTTTCTTCCATCCCTTCACCTTAAGTTGGTGCCTATCTTTGAAATGGAGATGGGTTTCATGTAGACAGCATATAGATGGGTTTTGCTTCCTAATCCATTCTCCTAGTCTAAGCCTTTTGATTGGGGAGTTTAGCCCATTAATATTTAAGGTTATAATTGAAAGATGAATGTTGCTTCCTTTCACCTTACTATCTATTTGGACTTTTAGCCTCGGATTCTACTCCTATGGTTATGTTTTTATTAGTTTCTTTTCCTCGTTGTTTTAGGATTGTTGCTCCTCTCTTCTGCCCTTTGAATTGCTTCAAGTATTTTATGAAGAGTTGTTTTTCTGGACATGTATTCTATCATCTTGTTTATGTCATGGAAGATTTTTCTCTCTCCTTCAACTATAATTGACATTTTTGCTGGGTAAAGTATTCTGGGTTGGCATCCATAGTCCTTTAACATTGGGAATGCTTTGCTCAATGTTATTCTTGCTTTCCTGGTTTGTTCCCAGAAGTCAGTTGTAATTCTGATGGGTTTCCCTTTGTATGTGACTTGCTTATAGCCTTCAGAATTTTGTCTTTGTTTTGGGAGTCTAGCATTTTAACTATGATGTGGCGTGGGGGAGTTTCTTTTCTGATCTTGTCTTTTTGGAGTCATATGTGCTTCTTGTATTTGTACAGGGTTGTCTTTATTTTAGTTTGGGGAAATTTTCATCTATTATTCTGTTGAAGATCTGATCAATACCATTCTCTTGGGATTCTTATCCTTCCTCTATTCCTATGATGTGGAGGTTTGATCTTTTCATAGTGTCCCATAGTTCCTGATTTTTCCACTTTCGTGTATTTTTAAATTAAAATTTTCATAATCTTTACTTGAGCTTTTCAGTTGTTCTGTGTTATCTTCCAGGTCTGATATTCTTTGTTCTGCTTCCTCCATTCTACTTCTGAGACTTTTTCCTTTCCTTTCCTCTTGATTTGATGAGTGATTGATTTACTTTTTCACTTCATCCTGTGTTTTCTTTAGTATTTCTACTTCCTTTTGGAGCTTCTCCATCTCTTCCTGTAGCTCTTTGCTTCACTGGTTGGTTTCCTTATCTTTTTCAGCATTGGATGTTTTCAGTGTTTCCACTTCCTTCCCGAGTTTGTCATTCTCTCTCTCTAGGTCCTTCTTGAATTCTTCATTTTCTTTTCTTAATTCTTTGATTTGCTCTTTATATTCGTGTACTTCTTCAAGTATGTTCACAATTGTGCTTCTGATATCTGTGTCCTGGGCCTTCCCCAGGGGGATCCCACTGTTGGAATCTTCCACAGGGTTGGTAGAACTTGGTGTGGGATTATCCTGCACCTTTCCCATATTGTCTTGATCTTCCTTTATTGGCCTCCACGATACAACCTGGGTAGTCCAACAATGGCAGTCTATACTCTGAAGAGGGTGAAACCCCAGCAGCTACTCAGCCCACAAGCCAAATATCTTAGCAGTCTCCATTTGGCATTGAACCTTTGGAGGATTATTGGAGAGATATGAGTCCTCAGTCCACATTGGAGTGTTAAAAAGCTATGTCTCATGTCTTTGAAGGATGGCAAAAGCAGTGGCACCCACAGAGTAGATGTAGTTGCCATTAAGAATTGAAGACATGCAAAACAACAGTGCTGTCTTTCTCCTTTTTTTTTTATATTTTTACTAAGATCTCAAGTTTTATATCTGAAATACAATTTCTCAGCCCTTAATGACTGTTTATTTCTGGTTATACATTCCTTTTGGATGCTTAAGGCCACAGAGTTAACCCAGATTATCCAGGGTTTTTGTTTTCTCAAGGTCAGTTAAGGGTCTGGTCCTCAGGAGTCACTTGGGATTTATATTTTTGGAGGAGGTGGGTGGGAGCTCCTGGCTTTTGGCTTTTAATTTACCAGTTCCATCCACTTGAGCACAAAATCAGCTCTTGCTAGACCAGACTTCCCTTTTTGAAACATGAACAGACTTTCCTCTTTATATACTGGACACTGGCTGAAGTTCCATTAGTGGCTCTCCAAGACCTCCCTACACCCCTACACAGGAAGATTGGTGACTCCCATTTGCAGGACATTTCAAGAGATGCCCCATGCATAATCCCCTGAGACTTAGTTGACCTTTGAGGTCAAAGAACAAAGTTATACCTTAGGTCCCTCAGCCAAATTGGTATGGGCGTTAAGTATGGTCATTAAGCACCCAGAAAGGCTAAGTTACACCAGCCAGATAAATTGCACTTATACTAAGAAAACAAACTGTTTGTTATTTTCATATCGTATTTCTTGATTTGCATTTTTCCATTTTAATTTTATCTGGTAGAATTTGCAGGAAGGAGGCAGAGGCAAGAGGATCTGGAGTTTGAGGCCAGCTGGGCATACAGCATTTTCAACTTGGTAGAAATAGGCAAACTTCTCAAATGTTCTTTTCCTTTCTTTTCTTTAGACTCAGATGGCAATAATCCATTCCAGTTTCCTTGTAGTAAGCTGTAGGTGATAGATGAGAAAACACAATCAGGACTGGTTTAAGTTTTACTACTTAAAGTATCCCTGAGTACTTCCAAAATTTGCCCCCTCTATCAAGATGAATCTATTTTGGTGGTATTTTTGAGACATGGTCTCCACTGTAGCCCCAGCTGGACTGGAACTCACTTTGTAGACCAGGCTGGCCTTGAACTCTTAGAGATCTGCCTTCCTTTGCCTCCCAGATGCTTGGATTAAAGGTATGCAGTACCATGCCTGGATGTATGAGGATGTGCCAAATCCTGGCCACTACCTTGAACATCTTTCCCTATCAGGGGGTGTTCAACTTCCTTTCTCTGAATCCTCTGAAATTTGTCTCAATCAGGAGAGACTTTGGGGCTGTAAGACAGCCCGAGCCAAAATAATGCCCCTGCTTGAGAGAGGGCAAGACTGGCTGAGTTCAACATGGGCACTGCCTACTTACATGTCTCACTCAGGAGAGGCATGGGGTTATGGACTATAGCCGAAAACCATAGTCCTGACCTTTTTCCTTCTTGTCTTATGAAAGTCTGTGTCCCATGTTGGGCTCCAATTATTGCAATTAAGTTATCATACGTGTGCAACCTTTCATGGTGTATTCTTTGTCTCTGGACCAAGGCCCACAGCTCCACAGAACTGCAAGCCCCATGATTGTTACTGACCATCCAGTTAACAATCCCAGCCTTACCCCTGGTAGGGAGGGGGAAGAAGATTAGAAGTGAGGCCCAATAGAATAGGAGAGAGAGAAAGAGAGAGAGAAAGAATAAAGAAGAGACAGACTCAGGGGCGAGATTGTGAACAATTCCACAAGGGGAATAATCTGGTTTCTTGCTGTAATCTGGAGTTTTTATACAGGACCTTGTGGGGGTTGGGATATACAGAATTGGGAGTTGGGACAGGCATGATTTCAGGCCGTATACTCCAGATCACTACAGGAATGTGACAATGCTTTGCCCAAAGCATCAAAGACAATTGGTGCTAAGCGGGTTATCAAAGGCAAGCAGGAGACCAGCAGGGGTCCAAGCTGGAGGTTGCTTGCTGACTCTCTAAGTGCTCCTGCCAAAAGAATCTCTACAGCTTATATTTTAATAGTATTGAATGTAATGAAAATGACTGTAGACTGATATAAATGTGTATGTGGTTTTGTGTCTGTGAGAGTGTGTATATGTGTATATAGTATGTGTTGTGTAATTTTCTCCGTGTAGATAATGAATCTATATCCACTCACCCTAGTTCAGGAAATGATGGCAGAGCAAAGGATGACTCTGTCCAAGTCTGGTTTTGTATCATGGTCATTTACAGGAGTATGATTGACTCAAAGTATGGGTGGTGTCTTGGAAAAAAGTACATAACTGTGGCCCAAAATTGGAGGCAGCAGTACTACCATCTCTTCTCCCCTGTTATAGTTACTGTTTATACAATCTCAAGGAAGGAACTTGGGAATCTTGTGAATTCATGAGCATCTTGAGGCATGTAAGTATCATAAGCTTCCCCAGCCTTATGAAACTCCTGGTCTCTTTCCAGGAAGGACTGTTTCAATTTAGAAGAAATTATTAAACAATACCAGGGTGAGTCTGGAAATGTCATCTTCAATGGAAATGCACGTATAAAAGTTTCTGATATTAGCACTTACATATTTGTTCTAGTACAATTTTTGTTGCTGTGACAAAATATCCTGACAGAAAAGCAAGTGAGGAGGAAAAGTGTTTATTTTTTCTCAAAATCCCATGTTATAGTGAGCTGTATTGTTGGACAAATTTCTACTCACTTCTCTCATTTTGATGTTATTAGTTACTGAGAGTATTAGTTATAATTCTATTGCTGTGATCAAACACCCTCACCTAGGCAATGTACAGAAGGAAGAGTTTTTTGGGGGCTTAAGGTCCCAGAGGGAAAAAGTCCATTATGGTGGGGGAGCAATGGCAACAGGGAGTAAAAAGCTGAGACCTCACATCTTGAAGCATGCTTAAGAAATAGACATTGTGAATAGTCAGGGGTTCAAGGCTATGGACTCTCACAGCCTGCCTGTATTCATATTTCCTTTCCAAAGAACACCACCAAATGGGGGCAAAGTATTCATATATATTCAAATATATGACCCTATAGGGGACAATTCTCATTCAAACCTCCACAGAGGTAAAGTAGAGTTAAGAACTGCAAATAGCTAGACACCATATCCATAATCAAAAGCAGGGAGAAATGAATGCATGCATGCTAGCTCGCTTGGTTGTTTCCAGTCTTTTAGGCTCCAGGAGCCCTTTCAAGGGAATGGTACCACTTCCACTTGGCTGAGCCCCCTCTCCTACATCAATTAATTTAAGCCAATCCTCGACATGGTTGCTCACAGTCCAACTTGATCTAGACCATCTTCGTTGAGACTCTTCCCAAGATAAATCTAAGTTGTGTTAGTTTGAGTATTAATGTTATCCAGCACATCTTCTCCCTGGCTAGGGAACTGTGCCCACCCAAATTGGGCAGGGATTTGTCACTCTGGGCTGGGCTTTTCCATATCAATAAACTTAATTAATTTAATCTCCCACAGACGTGCCCATAGGCCAGCCTAATGTAAACAATGCCTCATTGAGACCCTGTTTTTCTAGGTTATATAAATTTGAAAACCAAAGCTCACAAGCACATCTTCCCTAGCCCCTTTCCCAACAGAACCGTGTTACCCATAGTGTACTAAGTTTTCTAATCTCAATTATCCTATAATAATTCTCAAGAGACCTGTCCTCAAGCCAGTATAATTTGGGAAATACCTCAGTTTTAGACTCCTTTCATAGCTTAATGTAAGCTGGGTCATGTTGACAAATCTAACCCGGAGAGAGGAACAAGAGGTGAGGCAAGAGGAGAGAGGGATAGAGAGAAACTACACAAAGGGAATGTGTATTACATGTAGGAAGTAGACTTGAAAGCCAGTCAATATTTAAAACATTATTCTACTTTCAAACATATTACAGTCCCTTAGAAAAATACAAACTCCAAAGCTAAGTCAGATACATTGCAATTAAGGTAGGAATAGCTTGTCAGAATATTCAGGATGAATGATGCACTCATTTCAAAGCATATAAAAGCGAAATGGGAAGAGAAATAATTAACTTAGGGATAATGTTTGCTTAGAATCATTGAGTGAATGGAGAAAGTATGGATAAATATCAGTGCAATTGAAAATTTGATGATAAATATTTTATAATTTGAAGGAACTTTCTATGGATACAAAATTATAAAAGACAAAAAGTCATTTTTTGGAGGGGAGAGAATGAAATATAGTACATTGCGAAATTATTAAAGTATATATAGAGACAGGCTATTTTGTTGTGCTGGAGTCAGTGTAATGATGGCTATTACAGAACCTTAGGGGTCTAGGAAACACAAGAGAGTACACCAGTAATTTCAGCACTTGGGAGTCTGAGGCAGAAGGATCATGAGTTACATGTCTGCATGGGTTATATAGCATAAGCTGGGTTTTCTAGAAATGCTTTCTGAATTGAAGCATTTTATCTACAGAACAGGAAGCTTGGTAAGAAAACAACTCACAAGACTCAGGAACTTTCTGAAACTAATAAAAATCTCAAGCCTCTAGCCCAACATTATGGAAGCAGAAAATTAATGGTGGACAGAAGAGACTCTGTAACTAGGAGAGCTCCCGGGAGTTCTCTCTCTCTCTCTCTCTCTCTCTCTCTCTCTCTCTCTCTCTCCTTCTCCCCCCTGTCAAGATGCCTGTGGATAGTGTAGAGAACTACATGGTGGCCACTTTCATGAGTACTCACTGGTGTTGCTGTGGGATTTTGAATCATTGCAACTACCTTTTAATGTCCATGCTCCTGTAAGTAATCCCTCACCAATACTCCTGTAAGAAATCTTGACAATTTCATTAGGTCACCAATTTGTAAATGGGAAAAATGTTTCTTTGGACTATAGGCTACAATCTATTTGTGGTGAGCACAAATTCTTAACACAGTCCCCAAACAACAGACTATGAATGGTATCCCTCATATGTGGATGTTAGCACCAAGTACCTAGTTGTAAGGCAAACTGAGCAATGTTAATGTTATATTGCTCATGATCTGAAAACAACTGTGCTCTTATATTGTGAATCCCTTAAAATATTCTAGAACTAAGCTACCATTTATTTTCAGACTTAGGAATTTTTGGTATATGGGTGAAGGGCATGCATGCGTATTTTAGAGTAATATAAGATCAAAAGAATGAGGAAAAAAACTAGTTTATCATGACATTATATCTAACCACAGTATTTATTTTATGGGAGTGCTTCTTAGTATTTCTTATACAAGGCTGCTTGAGCTCTTGTCCAAGCCTTTTCTAAAATATTATACTGTAGTTAAAAGTATCAGGGTGGTGTAACTTACCCTTTCTGGATGCTTAAAGACCATTCTTAATGCCCATAACACTTTGGCCAAGGGTCTTAAGGGATAACTTTCTTCCTTGCCCTCAGAGGTCAACTAAGTCCCAGGGGACTATGTATGGGGGCATCTCTTGAAAATGTCCTGCAAATGTGAGTCACCAGTCTTCCTGTGCAGGGAGGTCTTAGAGATCTACTAATGGGACTTCAGCCAGTGTTCAGTCTATAAAAAGGAAAGCTTGCTCATGCTTCAAAAAGGGAAGCCTGGTCTAGCAGGACCTGACTTTGTCCTTGAGTGGATGAAACTGGTAAATTAAAAGCCAAAAGGAGCCAGGGGCTCCCTCCCCCCTTCCAAAACCTGAGTGAATCCTGGAACTACATCCTGAACTGACCTTGAGAAAACAAAATCCTTGGTTAATCTGGGCTAACTGTGTGGACTTAAAACATCAAAAAGAAAAATATAACCAGAAATAAATAATTACTAAGGTCTGAGAAATTGTACTTCAGGTAGAAAACTTGAGATCTTAGTAAAAAGACAAAAAGTAAAAAAAAAAAAAAGAGCCTGTCTTACTGGCAAGTGCAGCTACCCTGTGGCTGCCACTGCTTTTGCCATGCTTCAAAGACATGAGACACAGCTTTTCAACCTTCCAATATGGACTGAAGACTCATTTATCTCCAAGAATCCTCCAAACCAGTGCCAGATGGGGACTGTTGAGATATCCAGCTTGTGGGCTGAGTTACTACTGGGGTTTCAGCCTCTTCAGAGTATAGACTGCCATTGTTGGACTACCCATTCTGTATCACAGAGACCAGTACAGGAAGATCAAGACAGGATGCTGTTCACATTTCCACAGTGAGTATCTCATACTACCCCCTGCCTCAAACACACATAGAAAGAATGCAATATTTGGAATGAGTCATCCCATATCAGTATATCTATTGTCATGTAGAAATTCCTAATCCTTTAATGAAACTCCATTTCTCTTTGTTTTTCATTTCTTTTAGGATCTCAACCACTTGATATTTTAGGCTGTTCTGTTAAGCTTTCTCCATTGAACACTTAAAATGTGACATGTAGGGGCTTGAGAGATGCCTCAAAGATTCAGAGCAATGGCTGCTTTTGTAGAGGACCCAGGTTCAGTTCCCATAACCAAAATGACAGTTACAAACAATCTATAACTCCATGTCCAGGGAATCTGACACCCTCTTCTGGCCTCTACAGGTATTACACATACAATGCCCTGTATACTCGCAGGAAAGACACATACATTAAACAAAAATAAATTAAAAACCGCATTTTTATCCACGTCTATGACGGTGTAGATTATCAATATTATATAGAATTTATATCCATTGCAAGCATAGTAGAAAGAGTTAAAATAGTTGCTTATCATTAATTTAAAGTTGAGATTTCTAATAGGGTATGTCTTGCAATTAACTCCCAAAAGAATCAAACAGAAAAAAGAAAGCAAGATATTAATTGGGAAAATATCACAGTATATTGTAAAATTAGCACAAACATTTAATCATCTTCTGATATCTCGGCAAACATTGCATACGGAATAAAGTGACAGAATAGGAACTCATTTACATCATCAAATAAGCAAATTACAAATAAATTTCTGGAAATTAACTTAACAAGCCATGTACAATATAAATTTAGAAAAATAGTGGAGACATTATTGATTTATATAAAAATTAACTTAGTGGCAAAACATTTATTTCATTTTTTTTTCAGGGAAACCTCGAATTGTAAAGATGTCAATCTTCCTAAATTCATTTGTAAATTGAAGGCATACTCAATGTAAAGGCCAAGAGAGTTTCTTTTGCTTCTGAGAAAAACTGATTCCAAAAAGGATTGTGCTCACTAAACTTTTATTATCCTACTTACATTAAAGAAAATCTTCATTTTATTTTGAGAATTTCATACATCAGTGTGTATTTACATTATTTGCATCTGTCTTCTTTGTCAACTTGACACACTTGGGAATTGGGAAACTGAGCTTAGAAATTTACCCTGTCAGACTGTTCTGAGGGCATTTTCTTGATTGCTAATTAATGTACCTCCCACTATGGAAGGTTTCATCCATATAAAGTTGGGCCTAGGTTATATAAGAAAAACTGCTGAGTGTGGGGAAATCCAGTTTGAATCATGTATGAAGGGGCTAGTTTTTCAGCCAGCATTTCTTGGAGACACAGGTGTGAGTATTAAAACATCCCTGACTCCACCCTGCAGGTGAGAGTGGCATGTGATACGGAGAGGAAAACCACAACTCCTGACTCACTTGTGAGCCAAGCACATGATAGGGGGTGGAACAATAGAGTGTAATGTATACAGGGGGTGTAATGTAGAAGTCTGGGATAGGCTGTGAGAAGTGACATCATTCTGTCTATATAAAGGATGGGATGTACACAATGAATTGAATCATTGTCACCTGACAAGAATCCTAGGCCCATTATTTCCAGGCGTGTGTCAGTTTAAGCCCATCATGCTTGTGTTTTGAGTGTTGAGTGCTAGCAAAGACTGGGGAGAACCTAGCAGATGCCAGTCTGTGAAATCCAGCTTTGGAGCCAGCAGCTTGATGACTAGTGAGACTGGTGTGTTTGTGGTGGTGAAAAAGACTGAGGAGAGCTAAACAAGCATCAGTCTGAGAGGTCCAACAGTGGAATCAATAGTTTCCTGTCTGGTGTAGGTGTTGGGTGCTAATGGGTGGGCTAAAGAAATGTAAGCAACCACTAGCCTATAAAGTTAGCAGATAGCCATGGGCAGCTGCTCCTTCCCCTTTTCCTCTAATTCCGTTTCATCCAGCAGACAGGGGTTGCATCTCTGAGTGCAGGAGAGCACTTTGTACAGCTGAGCATACCATGGAATGCATGTCAGTAAGCACCCTTCCTCCACAGTCTTTGCTTCAGCTTCTGTCTACAGAGTCCTGAGTTCTGCTCCTTCCTTCTCTCAATAGTAGACTATAACTTTCCATCTAAAATAAACCCTTTCTTCTCCAAGTTGCTTTTGGTAATATTGTTTTGTCATGGCAACAAAATGCAATCTAGGACAAGGAGAAAATAGTAAAACTACATACCCAGATGTTTCATAAACTTCCATTTACCAAAGCTATTTGTGTGGGACAGGGATCAATAGACAGTGATTAAGGCAACAAAGCATGCAAAAACACTGGCAAAGAAATAAGTCTTTAATGAATGACAAAAAGCCATTGTGATCTGTGAGGAAGAGATCATGTCAAACATACCTTTGTGGGACAATGCTCTAGTTTCTTTTTATTGCTATGGTAAAACACTGAACTGGAGGAGAGAAGAGATGATGTGGGTTACAATGCAATCCATCAATGAGGGAAGTCAAGTCAGTGACACAGGGCATGAACCTGCAGGAAGAAGATGAAGCACAGAGCTCAGAGGAATGCTGTTTGCAGGCTTGGTCCCCTTGCCTGTGCTCAACCTGCTTTCTTACATGACCCTGGACAACTTTGCCATTCGTGACATCACCCACAACTGTGCTGGGCCCTTCCTCCCACATTATTCAACAATCAAGAAAATGCCTGGTAGACATGTCCTCATGGAAATAATATAAAAGGAATCCCCCAGTTGATCCCTTGTCAACTTGACAGACAAACACAGCACTATTAAATCATAACCTTTCCATTTCTTGTTCCCAAGGTATGATGTTAATATTAATATTAATATATAAAGCAGTACAGCTTCAATGCCTACCAGTCCTCAAAAATTCTATCCCATCAAAAATTCAAAGTTTCTCCCTCTTTTTATCTTTTTTTTATTTTTTGGTCTTTTTGAGACAGGGTCTCCCTGTAGCCCCAGCTCTGCTGGACTCACTCTGTTGACCAGGCTGGCCTTGAACTCACAGAGATCCACCTATCTCTGCCTCCCAAGCACTGGAATTAAAGATGTGTGCCACCACACCCAGCCTCAAAGCCTCTTTAAAACAATCTCTTAAAAGCTGGGTGTGTGAAAAAAAAACAAAAACAAAACTAAAACACAGGTGTGGGTGTGGTGGTGCACGCCTTTAATCCTAGCACTTGGGAGGCAGAGGCAGGAGGATCTTTCACAAGCCCTGACTCTGTCTCCTACATCTCTCTCAGCATTATCTTCTAAATTCATACAGAACTTGAGATCTAAGCATTTTTCCAGTCCAAAGTTCTGAAAACTTCTGCAGTCCTCCCAAATCCCTATGGTCACGCACAGCAGAGCAGTATCTCATTCTCACTGGCATCAATTTCTGTTCTACTTACATTCTATTGCTGTGATAAACACTGATAAAAATCAGCCTGTGGAGGAAAGGGTTTATTTTATCTAACATCTAACAGGATCCCATGTCCATCATCCAGGAAAGCCAAGGCAGAAACTCAGGCAGAAAATGAAGCACAGATCACAGAGATAGATGCTGCTTCCTGACTTGTTCCCCTGTCATGTGTTCAGCCTGCTTTCTTTTACAGGACCACCTTCCAAGACCTGGCAGTGCACACAGTGGGGTGAGCTAATCAATACAATTTAAATACATCTATATGTGTGTCCAACTATATGTCCATAAGTACATATGTTCTAGTAAATAGTAAGTATATTATATAAGTATATTATATGTACACATAACACACTACATAGAAATAACCATTGCTGGGGTGGTAGTGCATGCCTTTAATCCTAGCACTTGGGAGGCAGAGGCAGGCGGATCTTTGTAAGTTCAAAGCCAGCCTGGTCTACAGAGCGAGTTACAGGACAGCTGGGGCTACAGGGAAACCCTGTCTCAAAAAGACCAAAAAAACCCCCATTTAATGTATATTTATATACTAAACTAAATATAAGTAAGCACTTATAGATATTGATAGATAAAATAGTTACAACATATAATGCTATACATATATATATATATACACACACATATATGTAGATATGTATGTATTAAATGATTGTTTTACAGACATTGTATTTAAAAGGAGATGAGTTTCAAAGCCAGACAAAAACTCTGGCTGCTAGAAACTTTAGTGATCCGGCTGTAGGTGAGTTTTCAATTTGTGTGTTCAAAGTTTAAATAGTTAGCTATTCTTGTTAGCTCATGTCTGCAATCCCAGAGTTCAGTGGGCAAATTAGGGGATGGTTGCAAGTTTGAGGTGATTCTGGGCCTAAAGAGACGACTGAGTGGTTAAGAGCACTTACAGATCTTGCAGAGGACACAGGTTTGATTACCAAGACCCATGTAGCAGTTAATAGCCATCTGTTATTCCAGTTTCAGGGGATCTGACTTCCCCTTCTGACCTCTGCAGACATTATAAGATATGGATGCACTTACATACATGCAGGTAATACACTCATACACATAAAAAGAAAATAGAGTGATTCTCTGTCTCCAAAAATAAAGGAAGGAGGAAGGAAGGAACAAAAAGAAGTGCAACATTTATGTATCAATCTATCATTTACTTATGTTTCTTTTTAAAAATTTATTTTTGGGCTGGAGAGATGGCCTAGCAGTTAAGAGCGCCAACTGCTCTTACAGAGGACCCGGGTTCGATCCCCAGCACCCACATGGCGGCTGAGAACCGTCTGTAACTCCAATTCCAGGAGAACTCCAGTTCCTGGGGAATCCGACGCCTTCTTCTGACCTCCGCGGCATTGCACGACATGGGTGCACAGACCTGCATGCAGACAGTACATTCATACACAAAAATAAATAAATAAAAAATATATTAAAAATTTATATATCCAGTATAAGATTATGTTACTAATCAAATCTAGACCCGTGCCCCCCTCCCTACTACTTATGTTTCTATAAAGGTCTATCTATCTATCTATCTATCTATCTATCTATCTATCTATCTATCTATCATCTATCTATATATATCTATCTATCTATCATCTATATCTGTTATCTCTATCCATTATCAATTTATCATTAATGTAACTGAACATAAAGCTAAAATAAATGCTCATACTCATATCTGTTAGAAGTTATAGTGTATTTGAAGATGAGAAAGCTACAGTTAGCTTCTTTTAGTATCACCCAAAGACTTTCCCCCATGTGTGTTACATTCACAGTTATATTAGAAACCTTAGTTTGAGTATCATTTGATTGTGCTACTCAAAGCTCCAAACATGCAAACATGAAAATGTTCTCCACATTCTATAAAGGAGTGAATGATACATTTATCTTAAGAATAGCCAAAATTTCCATTGTTCATGCTTATTTTTCTAAACCACAAATAAGAAGTACAGAAGGGGAACAAATCAAGAATATTAGGAGAACTAAATGACAAAAATGAATTCAAGTCACAAAATTATGAGTTATTTTTAAAATTATACACCCCCAACACACACGTGCACCGTGTCTACAGAGGCCAGAACAGGGCAACAAGTTCCCTAGACCTGGAGTTACAGGTAGGTAGTTGTGACCCTCTTGATATGGGTAATGGGAAGCAAATAGTATAGTGCTCTCAACCAGAGCACTATATTATTTGACCTGCTGTCTACATGTAAAATAATTCAAAGGTTCAAAATTAGTTATCTTATAGACATTGATTCCATGTTTTATTTTTAGTTTATTGGAACATTAGTATTGGGAAATTGAATGGTTTTTATCATTAAAAATGATGGTTATAAAACTATTTTAGAATAGTTTTAACATATTTTATACCAAGTCTTTGTATTTTAGACTTCACCATAAGACTGATGCCATACAACTAATAGTACCACAGCCTCTGACAGCTATTGTGAAAAATAATCTTAATAGATTCGTTCATTCAACTCATTACATAGAACTGACACCACACTACATAGTATGTGATGCTCTGAGATTGGGTGTTTTCAGTGAGCATTGCATTTGAAATCTTTATTCCTATTTGTGGCTTTTTATGCTCAATTGTGTCTCCTTTGTGTTTTATGGTCCATCCTGCTAACCTTTTCCTTTTATGTCAAGAATATATGGGGTCATCTGGGCCTTGTGAGATTCTAAGTCAATGACAGGATTTGCTTCCCCAATTCTGAAAACTCCCATTGGCCTTTAAAAACTTTATTTCATTTTTCTATTAATTTATTATTTGAGAATTAGTAGATAAGTTTAGTGATTTATATGAAGATAACAATATAATAAGAAAAAAATTATGCAATTCAATATTTTTAAAGAATTGAATTCTGTGTTACTACTTTCCTAAGTGTATACATACACACATAGACACACAATAGAGACACAGACACACACACCAATGTAGAGACAACACACACAACACACGTACAGACACAAATGCACATATACACACAGAAATAGACACACAAAGACACATGCAGATCCCCCACCACACATACACACAGACCTCAGATACACACTCCTCCTAGTTACAATATTTAAATTTTATCTATGATATAGCAATATCTATACAATGCAATAACCAATGAGTAAATCTTAGAATATATTGATCACAAATCCCCGGAGTGGTGTCCATATCTGTAAAAGCTATTCAAACCAAGGAGAATACAAACAGCTATTAGGGCAAAGAGGAACCTTAGTAAACCGCAGTTGATGTAACACAGCATCTTCTAAAAGGGAAAGGGTCTGAAATTATCTTAAAGGAAGAGCATTCATTTTGTTCCACCTGTTATTGACCATTTATTTGTGTGTTGAAATGAAAAATATACCTTTGCATATGGAGAAGAATTTTGTATCATTGATGAAAATTCACCACAGTGAGTCTGTTTCCTATGCGATGTGTTATAATTTCAAACTCTCCATGTTTCTACCTTTCTTCACTGTCCTGAAGGCTGCAGAAAGTGTCTGGTCTTCTTTGAAATGGAGATACTTAACAGAGCTGAAATTTTTCTATTTTGGGAGCCATGTCATATCTCAGGCCCTGCTGTCAGCTATAAACATGAATTCCTTTTAGTGACATTCATCCATCTCTGTACTCATCTTAGCCCTTATCAGTAGTGACAGGACAGGGTGGGAAAGAGTTCTTTTAAGTTTAGCACTTTCTTACAAAAATTTGTAATTAGAAGAAGCACAGATTGTCCTTAACCATCCTCTGAGCTGAGACACCAGGGCTCAGCTATAATTCCACCTCCCAACTGGCACACATGTGAGCCCTCTGTGACATCATCAACTTGTTGAAGTCTCACCTCACTGTGACATCACACAGCTGTGTCTCTCCATAAATACCATGTTAAGGATTTCCAGAAGGATGACTACATGCTCACATGCTTGAGGATGAAGAGCTTCAGGTTTCTAGAAGTTTTAATTGTTACAGTTACAAAAAAAATCCAAGGCAGAACCATATTCCAACACAGTCTCACTTGTCCAGTTTCTACTCCAAGTCAGAGAGGTAATGGAATTAAAAATAATCTATTCCTCTATTTGTCCTTTCTTTCTTCCTCTCTCATTCTATTTTGCTTCTTAATATCTTTTACTATATCTTGATCAGTTCTGGTTGACCAGCCTGTGGGCTAACTATTCCCTATGTGGGTTTTTGGGGGGTAGAAGATGAGGCCAACACTGTATGCAAACGTACATATTAAGTTGTTTGGGGAGAAACGAATGCAAGGAATATTATCACAGTATGTTTCAGGGTCATGGCCTTTCTTACATGCTCTGTCTGCATCTTCATTGTATGTTCAATAGAGTAACTATGAATCTTAGTATTTCATTCAAGGGATGTAATGGGGCTGGGAGATACTCCTGATTTATTCATTTTGTAAAGTGAAGGAATGGAGAAGAAAGGCAAGGACATCAGGAAGGAAACGAGAAAAGGGAGAAAGAAGGAGTAAAGGGGGTAGGTGTGGCAGTTTGAAAGAAAAAGTTCATTTTAAGCCGGGCATGGTGGCTCACTCCTTTAATCCTAGGACTTGGGAGGCAAAGGCAGGCAAATCTCTGTGAGTTCAAGGCCAACCTGGTCTACAGAGTGAGTTCCAGGACAGCTGCAGCTACAGGGAGACCCTGTCTCAAAAAGACCAAAAAAAAAAAGAAAAGAAAATGTTGGTTTTGAGGTGGTTTGAATGAGAATGTCCCTTGTAGGCTCCAAATATTTGGACATTTTATCCCCAGTTGGTGGCACTGTTTCAGGAGGTTTTAGGAGGTGTAACCAGGTCACTCAAGGACTGGTTATAAGAGTTCCTTAGCCTTTCCAACTTCCAGTTCCTCTTTGCTTAGTCTGCCTGCTTGACAATAACATCACTCAGTATTTTACTCCAGCCATGCTTCCCCCATTTGGCAGCACAAACTCTTCTTTTTATAAGTTCCCTTGGTTGCCATATTGAAGGGAAGGAAAGAAGGAAGCAGGGAGAGGAAAGAGGGTAGGAGGTGGGAGGAAAAAGGGAGAAGGAGAAGGAGAAGGAGAAGGGGAAGGGGAGAGGGGAAATGAGGAAGGGGAAAAGGAAGGGAAGGTACAGAGGAGGAAAAAAGGAGGAAAGACAGAAAAGAGGGAAGGGTGGACATGGGGGAAATGAGGGAAAGAGCAAGAAGAGAGAGAGAGAGAGAAAGAGAGAGAGAGAGAGAGAGGCAGAACTGTAATAGAATAAATAAGATGAAAGATGAATTTTTGAAAAATTTAGAAAGTAATTAGTCCAGTGCAAGAGTAGGCTTCACATATGTGGGAAAACTTGAGTAGAATCAAATTCCAAGTGGAATGGGAAGGGAAAGTTTTTTTTTTTTTTTTGTCTACTGAAGAATGAAAATTCATCCATCAGTTTCAGTATTAAATAAAAGCTCTAGGTCTTGAATTAGAGAAGACCAGAAAGAGCAAGGACTCTTTACCAGGCCAAACAACTTAAAGAAGGTTCTTCAGGAAAAGAAGTGTGAGCATGAATCAGCTGTGGTCATTAGAATGTTGTTACGATTTCTGTCAGATGTGAGGAAAGTAAAAAGTAAAGATTAGGTCTGGAAAAATGCAAGATGTAAAAATTGCATCTGTAGACTAAAGGACTATGGTTGCTTTATGTTCTCAGTCAGGAAAACTCCAGCTTTAAATGCAATTTGTATTGAAACTAATGATAGACAAAGTCATTCACTTAAGTAGAAATAGAGATCAGAATAAATGCAGAAGAATAAGTCATTGTAAAGAAAGAACAATGGGCACAGATCAGCTGAGCTGCAGAGACTGCGCCACGTCTGATAGGGTATTGTGGGAAGGAGAAGCTAGGCCCGCCTGCCTGCCTGGGTCTAAACCCTAAACCCTTGTAGGGTGTGGCTGTCTGGGCAAGGTTGCCCTTCCCCCTTGCAGCCAGCAGCGGATCTGGTGCCATAGTGAGTCTTTGTGTGGAGTGCTCAGGTTGGGCCCTTTTTAGCTAAGACCACCTGAAGCACAAGTAAGAGCCCTGCGCCACTCCAGACAGGGCTAAGTCAGGCATACCACACACCCCCACACACACACTGGAATTGAGGAAAGAGTATCCAAGTGGATTTTTTTGGAGAAACTTCAGAACAGGAAGGGAAGAGTGACTTAGACTTCCAATATCAAAAATATAAACAAAATTGAAAGCCTGAAACCTAGACAACACTCCATAAACAAGGAGGAGAAACAAAACAAAAAAACATCAGAAGGAGGCAAGCAAATCAAGCCTTCGGCATAGTGAAAAGACATTTGTGATTGGCATCCAAATACAGGCAAAAAAAAAAAAAAAAAAAAAAGGAAAAAAACTTATGCCAGGACACGGATGAAGGGACAACATGGCAAGGTGCAGGATAGCTCTGCCCCGAGGCTCTACCAGCCAAACCATGTGAAAAGAATAGCCTAAAAAAGTGAGATCCCCCCTGGAGGTGACCTAAGGAACAGATCTTAGAGGAATAATTGCAGACCTATGCAAAGAAATTAAAGAAAATAAAGAAGAATTCAGAGAACTAAAGAGAGAATGAAAAACTCAGAAAGGACCTAGAGGGATACAATGACAAACTTCAGAAAGAACTAAAGGAAGAGAATGACAAACTCCATAAAAAAACTAGAGGGAGAAAAAAACAAACTCTGAAAGGAAGTAGAAACACTGAAAAAGGAAGCCAACCAATGAAGTAAGGAACACCAAAAAGAGATTGAGAAGCTCAAAAAGGAAATGGAAATACTAAAGAAATCACAGGATGAAATGAAAAAGGAAATAGAACACTCATCTAATCAAGAAGAAAGGAAAGGAAAAAGCCTCAGCAGTAGAATGGAGGAAGCAGAACAAAGAATATCAGATCTGGAAGATAACACAGAGCAAATAAAAAGCTCAAATAAAGAATATGAAAAATTTAAAAATACACAAAAGTGGAACAACCAGGAAATATGGGACACTATGAAAAGATCGAACCTCTGCATCATAGGAATTGAGGGAGGAGAAGAATCTCAAGAGAATAGTATTGATCAGATCTTCAACAGAATAATAGATGAAAATTTCCCCAAACTAAAAATAGACAAACCTATACAAATACAAGAAGCACATAGGACTCCAAATAGGCAAGATCAGAAAAGAAACTCCCCATGACATATCATAGTTAAAATGCGAGACGCCCAAAACAAAGACAAAATTCTGAAGGCTACAAAAGAAAAACAAGTCACATACAAAGGGAAACCCATTAGAATCACAACTGACTTCTCGGCACAAACCATGAAAGCAAGAAGAACATGGAGCAAAGCATTCCCAGTGTTAAGGAACTATGGACGTCAACCCAGAATACTTTACCCACCAAAATGTCGATTATAGTTGAAGGAGAGAGAAAAATCTTCCATGACATAAACAAGATGATAGAATACATATCCAGAAAACCAACTCTTCATAAAATACTTGAAGCAATTCAAAGGGCAGAAGAGAGGAGCAAAAATCCTCAAACACCTAGGAAAAGAAACTAATAAAATCATAACCATAGGTGTAGAATCAGAGGCTAAAAGTCCAAATGGATAATAAGGTAAAAGGAAGCAGCATCCATCTTTCAATTATAACCTTAAATATTAAATGGATTAAACTCCCCAATTAAAAGACATAGACTGGGAGAATGGATTAGGAAACAATGTCTATCTATATGCTGTCTACAAGAAACCCATCTCAATTTCAAGGATAGGCACCAATTTAAGATGAAGGTATGGAAGAAAGGATTCTAAGAAAATGATACCAAGAAGAAAGCAGGTGTTGCTATTCTAATATCAGACAAAATATACTTCAAAGCAAAAGAAATCAAAACAGACAAAGAGAGCCATTACATCTTTATTAAGGGAACAATTGACGATGAAGATCTCACAATCATTAATATGTATGCACCAAACTCCGGTTCAGCAAATTTTATAAAGATAATTCTTCAGGTTCTCAAGGCACAGATTAACCCCAGCACACTAATAGTAGGGGACTTCAATACCTCACTAAGTCCTTTAGACAGATCAACAGGACAAAGGATAAACAGAGAGACATCTGAACTGAATGATGCAATACACCAAATGGACCTCACAGACATCTATTGAATATTCCACCCAATCACCAGAGAATACATCTTCTACTAAGCACCCTATGGAACATTCTCCAAAATAGACCATATGCTGGGACACAGGAAAAACTCAACAAATAAAAAAAGATTGAAATAATCTCATGCATTCTATCAGACCACAGTGCAATAAAACTCAATATCAACACCAGGATAAGCCCTGCACCTTACAAGAACACATGGAGACTAAACAACATTTTCCTGTATAATGAATGGGTCAAGGAAGAAATATAGAAAGAAATAAAAACTTTCCAGGAACTGAATGACAATGATAATACAACACACCAAAACCTATGGGACACTTTAAATGCAGTCCTAAGAGGGAAGTTTATAGCTCTAAGCACCCACATTAAAAAAACAGAAAGAGCACAAGTGAATGATCTAACACTGCAGCTAAAAATACTTGAGAGACAACAACAAATGAATCCTAAACACAGCAGACAAGAAAAAATAAAAATCAGAGCAGAGATCAATGAAATAGAAACAAAGAAAGCCATACAAAAAATCAATGAATCCAAAAGTTGGCTCTTCGAGAGAATAAACAAGATAGACAGACCTCTAGCGCAGTTAACCAAAAGAAAGAAGGAACAGTTCCAAATCAGTAGAATTTGTGATGAAAGGGGAAATATCACAACAGACAATGAAAAGATCCAGACAATCATACGGAAATACTTCAAAAACCTATACTCTACTAAAGTTTTAAAACCTAGAAGAAATGCGTGAATATCTGAAATCCCAGGAATCACCAAAGCTCAACCAAGAAGAGATCAACAGCCTAAATAGACCAATAACATATGAAGAAATTGAAGATGTAGGGGCTGGAGAGATGGCCAAGGGGTTAAGAGCACTGACTGCTCTTACAGAGGACGCGGGTTCTATCCCCAGCACCCACATGGTGGCTGAGAACTGTCTTTAGCTCAAGTTCCAGGGGAATCCGATGCCCTCTTCTGACCTCTGCGGCATTGCACGATATGGGTGCACAAACCTGCATGCAGACAGTACACTCATACACATAATAAATATATAAATAAAATTTAAAAAAAATTTAAAAAATAGTTAAAAAAAAAGAAGATGTAATAAGAAGACTCCCAACCAAAAAATGCCCAGGCCCAGTTGGTTTCATGGCAGAATTCTATAAAACATTTCAAAAAGACCTACAACCATTATTACTGAAAATGTTTAGAAGTATACAATCAGAGGGAATTCTCCCAAATTCCTTCTATGAAGCCAGCATCACTCTATTACCAAAACCAGGCAAAGATACAACCAAAATTGAGAAGTATAGATCCATCTCATTAATGAACACAGATGCAAAACTTCTAAACAGGATACTTCGCATACAGACCCACATCAAGAAGATCATCCACCATGACCAAGTTAGATTCATACCAGAAATGCAGGGATGGTTCAACATATGAAAATCAATAAATATCATCAAACATATAAATGGACCGAAGGACAAAAACCATATGATCATCACAGAAAAAGCCTTTGACAAAATTCAGCATCTCTTCATGCTTAAAGTCCTAGAGGGAATTGGATTGGAGCAATCATTCCTCAATGTAATCAAAGCCATATATGGCAAACCCACAGCCAACATCATCCTAAATGGGGAAATGACAGAATCATTCCCCTTAAAGTTAGGAACACAGTAAGGCTGCCCTCTGTCTCCACACCTTTTCAACATGGTCCTTGAAACTCTTGCTAGGGCAATAAGGCAAGAAAAGGAAATTAACGGAGTTCTAACTGGAAAAGAGGAAGTCAAGCTAGCCCTTTTTGCTGATGATATGATCGTTTACTTAAGGGATGGTAAGAACTCCACCAGAAAACTCTTAGAAATGATTAAGAGCTTCAGTAAAGTAGCAGGATACAAAATAAATCTAGAAAAATCAGTAACCTTTCTTTACACCAACAACAAGCAACTGAAGAAGGAATACAAGGAGACCTTCCCACTCACAATAGCCTCAAAAAACAATAAAATACCTAGGAACAAACCTAACCAAAGACACCAAGGATTTCTACAGGAAAAATTTTAAACCCGTGAAGAAAGAAATTGAAGAAGACATCAAAGGATGGACAAACCTCACACGTTCATGGATTGGGAAAATAGAGTAAAAATGTCCATTCTACCCAAACTCTTGGACAGATTTAATGCAATCCCAAACAAAATCCCCAAGAGGTTCTTCACAGGCTTGGAAAAAATCCTTTATTTCATTTGGAAAAACAAAAGACCCCCGAATTGCCAAAGAAACCCTGAGCGAAAACAGCAATACAGGGGTATCTCTATACCAGACTTCAAACTGTACTATAAGGCTATCTTCATAAAAACAGATTGGTACTGGCACAAAAACAGACCAGTTGACGAATGGAACAAAACTGAAGATCCAAACCTGAGCACATACAATTTCAGCTACCTCATATTTGACGAGAGGGCCAAGAAGACACAATGAAGGATAGCCAGTATCTTGAGCAAGTGGTTTTAGAAAAACTGGATCACTGCCTGTAGAAGAATGAAATTAAACCCCTACCTCTCACCCTGTACAAAAGTCAATTCCAGATGGATTAAAGACCTCAACATGAAACTCAAAACTGTGGAGGTGATAGAAGAAAAATTTGGCAGCAGACTACAAGACATAGGCGTAGAAAAAGACTTCCTACATCAGACAGCAGCTGCACAAGAAATGAGATCGACAATTGACAAATGGGACCTCATTAAACTCAAAAGCTTCTGTACATCAAAAGAAACAATGAAGGAAGTGAAGAGAAAACCCACAGAGTGGGAGGAAACCTTCACTGCAGATACATTTGACAAGGCATTGGTTTCCAGAGTATACAAATTACTCAAAAAACAAAGAAGAAAGAAAACAAATGAATCACTCAAAAGATGGAGCAAAGAACTGAATAGAGACTTCACAGAGGAGGAATTAGAGATGGTTGAGAAACATATTAAAAACTGTTTAACATCACTAATAATTACAGAAATGCAAATTAAGACCACTTTAAGATATCATCTCACGCCGATAAGAGTGGCCAGGATCAAAAAAAAAAAAAAAAATGATACCAAGTCCTGGAGAGGTTGTGGGGAAAGGGGAAAACTCATCCATTGCTGGTGGGAATGTAAACTTGTACAGCCACTATGGAACGCAGTGTGGAGAACCCTTAGAAGACTCAAAATGAACTTGCCATTTGACCTAATCATACCACTCCTGGGTATATACCCACAAGACTCATCTTACTGCAGAAATACATGCACAGCTAAATTTATTGCAGCTCTGTTCACAATAGCAAAAATCTGGAACGAACCCAAATGCCCCTCAACTGACGAGTGGATAGAGAAAATGTGGTACATGTACACACTGGAGTTCTATGCAACAGTAAAGAAATACAACATCATCAACTTTTCAGGTAAATGGATGGAGCTAGAAGATATTATGTTAAGTGAAGTAACACAGTCCAAGAAAAACAAACGATGAATGGTATCTCTCATCTGTAGATGCTAGCGTCAATAACCCAGTTGTAAATATTTCTTGTGGAGAGGAATGCATATTGAAAGAAAAACAACAGAAAGACTTCATCAGGAACCTGACTGACATGGTGATTATGGAGCGGTGGGAGGGTTGGGAGAGGGGCACGGGACTATATTCGATTACTGTATTGACATGATTTCAACAAGTATCCAATTTTGCCCAAAGTCTATCTAAAATTACATGGTATTTTAAGACTTAGTAAAAGTAAAAATGTCTATATTAAACAACATTGGTTTAAAGGTTTTTAACAAAAATGGTAATACATCTAAGTTAATTGGAAATATAAATTTTTGTTGTCCACATTTGTTTTACTTAAAATCTGTATAATAATCCATGAGGAATAACTCATGGCTGATGCCACAAGCTTACATCCTCTAGTGGTTAGGAGAATTTATAAGCCATAGTAAGACCTTTTCATCTTTTACAGAAAAAACGTAATTCATGGATTAGCATACCATCCAAACATCTGTGTCTATACCAAAGTAACCTACCAAAATAATTAGTAATGTTTAAATACCTATATATCTTATTGTATGTGCTTCATTAGTAGGATTGAAAGTTTTTTCTTGGACAAACTGTCATCCCATGAAAGGAAACAACCAGAATTGACCAGAGTCCAAAACAACAGCTCCAGAGATAGTAGACAGTTTTGCTTCTTGTTCACCTGTGCCCCTTTTCTAAGCCAAGGGAACAAGCTGCAGAATGATGAAACTACAGCAATACAGACTGGACACTTATTTGATCAACTTGCATGTACCGACAAGCCCCTCCAGCTGGAAGGTGGGAGCCTTGGACTGTGTGGGTTTGGGTATGACTGCTTTCAAATTGGTTTTACATGAAGGATGCTTGTACTCACAACTTATTACTTATTGTTAAAAAAAGGAAATAAAGGAAAGTAAAAAAAAAGAAAGAAGAATGAAATTCAATCACAAAATGAGTACTTTGATAACATCAGCCTA
Organism: Rhizomys pruinosus; assembly: GCA_009823505.1. Lineage (NCBI taxonomy): Eukaryota > Metazoa > Chordata > Mammalia > Rodentia > Spalacidae > Rhizomys > Rhizomys pruinosus. Next base: position 3,983,497 of record VZQC01011640.1, read on the forward strand.
GATCTATAATTTATATAATTATATTTATTATATTAGATATAATTTAAAAACATAAAATCTCACATACTATGAAAAATTGTATATATGTATACACAGACAATTTTTGAGATTAAATTAAAAGATAAAACCTATATTTTAGTAATATCAAGACACATAGATCTTTCTATGTATAGTTTGAAAGTGGGGTTGAACTATAGCATTGTATTTGTAAAACTTTAAATGACCCAAATGGTCAAACAATCCATTTTGACATGAATAGTTTACATCACCATCTCTTAAACACATGAAGAGAAAATTTTCAAAGAATAGTCATTGAAGTCCATGACTTGTTTGAAATGTTGAACAATAGTATTCCCTTTCCAATAACACTGAGAATTCAGAAGTTGAAGAAAAATTCATATTAATGTCAAATGTGGTTTAATGGCTGGTCCATACTGGAAAACTTAAATATTTGATCAATTATGTTGATAACACAGTAGATATGCTAAAATATTTTTTGTTTAGGTAATACGAATGATTATGATATAATTCAATATCTATATGTGATCATTATTAAGTTTCCTTTTATATATGTGTATGAAAGTTATCCCTACATGTATGTTAGTGCACCCTTGTCTGCAATGCCAACAACATACGCCCAAAGAGGGTGTCAGATCCACTGGAACTGGAGTTTTGGATGGTCCTTATCACCCATGTGAGTGCTCGAAATCAAACCTTGGTCCTCCACTAGAGCAGCCAGTGCTCTTAACTGCTGAGCCATATCTCCTGCCCCTCATTATTATGTTTTTGAGTCAGAGTCTTGCTCTATATCTCTGAATGTCTTCAAACTGGATGTCCTCTTCTTTCAGTCTCTAGATTACTGGGATGACAGGTGGTCACCTATTCCTAGCTCCTAGTAATCATTAATAAAACAAGAGAATAAGCATTTCTCCTCTGAAAAGATGTTATTTCAATCCCAATTTTTGCTAAAGTTTGCTAGCATTGAATCATTAACAAATTATTTCTCCTTATTGGAAATGAAAAGATTTCATCATTTAATTCTTGCTTGTATGTTTTTCAAGAAAATATAATAGAATATATCACTTGAAATGTAAATTGCATTCATTTTTTAAAAAATACGTAAATATATAAAAGTTATACATAAGTGGCTGGAGAGATAGATCAGTGGTTAAAAATACTGTTCACTCTTGCAGAAGACTCTGTTTGGTTCCCAGAATGAACATGGCAGTTAACAACCATCTGTATCTCCAGTTCCAAGAGTATCTGACACCCTCTTCTGACCTCTGCAGAAATTGCATGATATGGGTGCACTTACATACATGTAGGCAATATTCTCATACACATAAAATAAAAATAATAAATCAAAAAATTATATTTAGTGGTTACTATGAGATGTATGCATATACATATATGTTATGTAGCCTTTGACTGAAGATAATCTATGGGCCACAATTTTCCTATTTGAAATGAGGAGCCAATATTATTGGCAGCTGGAGAGATTGATCAGCAATTAAGAATGTGTGTTGATCTTGCAGAAGATTGGAGTTGGATTCCAGAATACATGCCCAATAGCTCACATCTTCCACTGTGTCCAACTTCTGAAGATCTTATGTCCTCTTCTGGCATTTGGATCCCCAGGACCCATACTCATCAATACTGTCACCCTTGCCCTCCTCATTATTGTGCATAATTAAAAATAAAATAAATTTTAAAATAAAGATTACTGAGATTTGAGAATGGTACCATCATGTTCCTAAGGAATAGAATTGAGTCAAGTTTAAATAAGTTATTACTGTTTATATATATATATATATATATATATATATATATATTACACTCATACACAAAATTAATGCACAGAGCTGCAATAAAAAATTGGCAATAAATAAAATAATTTTTGAGTAATAATAATAAGAAAAATAATGATCAACTCCAAAATTATGCAACTAAACAGAGAGGAATTAAATTAATGCTTCTGGGTCTCTACTGAGAAATGGAGACCTCATGAATTCTGGGGGAACACAGCAGCAAAACCAGACTTTATAGTAATTAAAATATTATATATTATAAACAAATAAATGCTCTACAAAACAGCTCTACATATTCAAGCTGTTTTTTGTAGGACTACATTTTGTTAATATTCCCCTAAATTTTATTTAATTACTTTAATTATATGTATATCTGTGTGTGGGTATATGCAAATGAGTGCAGGTGTCTGGAGAGCAGAAGAGGGTTTTGAATTCCCTAGAGCTGGAGTAACAGGCAGTTGTGAGCTGCCAGACATGGGTGCTAGAAATTGACTATGGGTCCTTTGCAAGAGCAGTGTGGTCTCTTAATCTCTGAGCTGTGTGCCTAGTGTCTGACAAATGTTAGCTGTAAAATGGCTTAGTGTATAAAAGTACTGGCTGTTCTTGCACCACTTGGATTCAAGCACCTACGTGACTGCTAACAAAGGTTCATAACTCCACATGTCCTAAAAAAAAAAAAAAAAAAAAGATCCATAACTCCAGTTCCAGGGGATCTGACACCCTCTTCTATCCTTCACAATCACTGCACAACAAAGGATCCCTTAGGTAGATGCAGAGGCTTAACACTCATACACATGAAATAAAAACAAATACATAAATTTAAGTTATAAAAGTCCATGAGACATTTTGCATAGAGATATTTATACACTTAGAATAATCACTATGTAGAAAAAAGTGAATGATACAGTGAGAAAGGATTTATTACTTATAGTCACACAAATTATGTAATAAAATATTCTCATTCCACCTGTGACTCAGACATAAGCTGGCAAGAAGTTTCAGATGATATCAAATGAGAAAAATGGATAAAAGTACCATACCTGTAAAATTATACAATTATGATTAAAATATGCATTTCCACAAGAACATGTTTATATGGGATAAAAGCAATTTGGACAGGTTGCAAATGGAGCTGTTAGAATTTATTGTATCTGAGTAATGTCAAATGATTTAAATTTTAATTGCTTTGTGTTTCTCTGTATTTTCTGTGTTGACTTCCAAATACCATGGCAACCACTTAAAAATGAGGAGTTTATACATTGTCTCTTCTCTAGCATCCAATCTAGAGAGGAATCTAAATATATAACAAGAGAGAAGCTCAGTTGAAGTTCTGACCCCATGTGTCTGCATTCTAAGTCCAGTGGTGACAGGATTCTACCACAACAGTTGGAGTGTCTGTGGGCCTTGAGGTTCAAACTCAAGTCTTCATGCATTGGACACAAGCACTCTACCAACTCAGCCACATACCTAGACGTCTAATAGTATGAACCATATTATTGCATTTACTTATTTATTTATTTATTTATTTTATTTATTTACTGTGTGTTTGCATGTGTGTCACAGCATGTGTTATCTGGTCAGACAACTTTCAGTTGTATTTCTTGTCTTTCTGCACAATATGGTTCCCAGGGATCAAAATCAGGTTGTCAGAGTTGCAGGTGTCTTTACCAGCTGTGGAATTTTTCCGACAATGTAATTCCATTTTTATTTTTTTATTTATTAATTTTAAAATTTTTTTTATTTATTTCTGTATGTGTATGAATGTACTGTCTGCATGCAGGTTTGTGCACCCGTGTCGTGCAATGCCGCGGAGTTCAGAAGATGGTGTCAGATTCCCCTGGAACTGGAGTTTCAGACGGTTCTCAGCCACCATGTGGGTGCTGGGGATCGAACCCAGGTACTCTGTAAGAGCGGTCAGCGCTCTTAACCGCTAGGCCATCTCTCCAGCCCTGTAATTCCATTTTTAAAGACAGAACCAAGGCCAAAGGTGCATTTATGAGGTCATTTGTAATAAATCTATATAACATTCTTCAAATCATTCTTATTGTCTTAATGTAATTTACTGGACAAGAACTGAGTTTATATCTGAGGTTCCCTTGCTTTTAAAGAGAAAGTTCCTGTCTGAAGAGGGGGATGTAGGTAGTTTATATTTCAAGGAAGTTAAACACTTTGCCCTTGGTGTCAACAAGGTGGGAGTATATACCTTACCTTTCAGAAGGGATTTACTAAGTGGGATTATATGGTGGATGCTGAAATTAGCTAACCTGGAGTTATCTAGACGTACCTAGCCTAATCCCACCTCTGCATATAAATGCAAGGGCATTTCCATGTTAGACAGAATCAAATTGGGATTACTGTCACAGTGTGAAGAGGAAGAGCCTGAGAAGCAGGCAAAAATAAGGGATGGTGTATAAATGAAAAGAACAGCACGCTATTGATCTCATAGAACCTCCTGAAAGAATTCTACTAAACTCTTTGTTTTAGACCAGAGAGACCCATCTCACTATCTTGGCCTTGAGAATAGACCATAATAGATTTGTGTTGTTTTAAGACACTAGATCCAAGGAGCTTTATTAAGTGACTGAGAGAAAACAAATAGAGTTTAATTCTCTGACAAATAGTTTCTGTCTCCCAGTGAGAAGTCTCCCATTTCTATAACAGAGCAGAACCATAGAAAATCAGGCTTGATAAGCTATGGATCTTCTCCTCATCCAGATAAATGGACCTGGGCATGTCCTAGCCCAGGATATACTTTTGGGCAACTTGCTACTTCAGCCTCAAGCTCTGCTAGGAATTCCTGCAAGAGAGCAGAAACAAATTCACTTTTCTCCCTACTTTCTTGCACAACTGTAGATTTCTTCATTGTAAGCAAACTGTTTTGATATCAGTGATTGTGTGATTAGTTTGAGTACATGGATTATGTTTTATTTACAAAAATCTGAGCTATCATTTTCATGCAAATGATTATAATTCTTATTAATAGTTTCTACCTGTTCTTTGATATATAGGCTGAACTACAAATTTATCTACTTTTAAGTCAGGAAAAGATCTCCCTTAACTTATGTAATTTTTTCTTTCTAAAATTTTCAATACATAGGAGCTGGAAAGATGACTCAGTGATTAAGAGTATTGGATGCTATTACACAGGACTTGGCTGTAATACCCAGCACCCATATGGCAGCTAACAACAGTTATTTCTCCAATTCCAGGGGATCCTATGCCTTCTTCTGAAATCTGTGGCCTTTGCATGGCATAGGTGCATTCACATACATGTAAGCAGTACACTCATATGCAGAAAATAAAAATAAATACAAAATTTAAAAATTTCAATGCATATGCAATTATATTTTCATGATGGAAAGAATAGAGAAAGAATACCTAATTTGCAATTTCTTTTTGAATATATTTTCGAGTTTTCTTTTAAGATTACATAAATAAAACAACAAATGCATATGCACTCTAAAATTGCTTTTCAATACTTTCACATTTGTATTTAAAATGCATTTACAGGTGTGGACCAGAGGTCATGTGGATTGGTGGGTTGGTGCAGAGGGCTCTGGGAACTAGGAGCTGAGGTTCAAACACGGACTGCTGCCCAAACAGCTGGGGGGCAGAGGGTACCAGCGCCAAGCAGCCCACACACACGCCAACTGGAACCCCCCAACTGGAACTCAGGGGAGAGTGGCTGGCATCAGAGGGAATACAGTGTTCAGAAGGTGTCATCTGGGTTGCTACCCACCCAGCAATTGCAGAACAGAAAGGGAAAAATTAACTATATCTTTCAATATATAACCAAAATTTAAAGCCTAAAACTTAGGTAAGTCAACACCCCATTCATAAGGAGAATACAACAAAGACACCCAAAGGAGTCAAGGAAAGCAATCCTTCGACAACGTGAAGAGGCATTCAAGATTCGCATCCAGATAAATGGACCTGAGCATGTCCTAGGTACATGTAGGTAAATGTCCTAGGTACAATGTAAGCAAAAGGCTAACCACATGCCGAGAGCACAACAAAAGAACAATATGGGACAAGCACAGAATAACTCCACAACAAACCGTATGGAGCCAGTGGAGGACTCCTACAATGGGATCTCCCTAGAGGTGACCCAGGACACAGATCCCAAAATAACAATCACAGATATATTCAAAGAAATCATAAAACTAAGAGGAGAGAATGAAAATCTCAGAAAGGACCTAGAAGGAGACAAGGACAAACTTTGAAAAGAAAAGGAGAAAATGACAGATTCCGGAAAGAGCTAGAGTGACAAAATGACAAACTCCGGAAGGAAGTGGAAACACTGAAAAGATCCCATGCTGAAATGAAAAAGGAAACCAATGAGCTACAAGAAAAGATTGAGAAGCACCAAAAGGAAATGGAAATAGTAAAGAAAACACAGGAAGAAATGAAAAAGGAAATCGAACAGTTATTCAGGCAAGAGGAAAGAATGGGAAAAAGCTTCAGAAACAGAATGGGGGAAGCAGAAAACAGAATATCAGACCTAGAAGACAACACAGAACAACTTAAAAGCTCATGTAAAGACAATGAAAATTTTAAAAACACAAAAGAGTGGACCAGGAAATGTGGGACACTATGAAAATATCAAATCTCGCCAGGCTTGGTGGCGCACGCCTTTAATACTAGCACTTGGGAGGCAGAGGCAGGCGGATCTTTGTGAGTTCAAGGCCAACCTGGTCTACAGAGTGAGTTCCAGGACAGCTGGGACTACAGGGAGACCCTGTCTCGAAAAGACCAAAAAAAAAAAAAAAAAACAAAAAAAAAAAAAAAGAAAAAGAAAATATCAAATCTCCACATCATATGGATAGAGGAAGAAGAAGAATCCCAAGAGAATGGTATTGATCAGATTGTCAACAAAATAATAGAGGAAAATTTCCCCAAATTAAAAAAGACAAACCCATACAAGTACAAGAAGCAAGTAGAACACCAAATAGACTAGACCAGAAAAGAAACCCCCCCCTGCCATATCACAGTTAAAATGTAAGATACCCAAAACAAAGACAAAATTCTGAAAGCCACAAGAGAAAAACAACAAGTTACATATAAGGGAAAAAAAATCTATCAGAATTACAGATGACATTTCACCACAAACTATGAAAGCAAGAATAACGTGGACCAAAGCATTCCCAGTGCTAAATGACTATAAATGCCAACCCAGGTTAATATACCCAGCAAAAATGTCGATTCTAGTTGAAGGAATGAAAAAAAAATCTTCCATTACATAAACGAGATAAAAGAATACATGTTTGGAAAACCAACCCTTCAGAGAATACTTGAAGCAATTCAAAGGACAGAGGAGAGGAGAAAATACTCCAAGAGAACATGAAAAAAATTTAATAAAAACAGAAATGCAGAAGTAGAAACCTACACAAAAAATGCAAATGGATAATAAGCTGAAAGGAAGCAACACATACCTCTCAATTATAACCTTAACTATTAATGGGCTAAACTGCCTAATCAACAGGCATAGACTAGGAGAATGGATTAGGAAACTGATTCCATGGATATGCTGTCTACAAGAAACCCATCTCACCTTAAGGATAGGCATCAACTTAAAGTGAAAGCATGGAAAAAAAATATTGCAAGCAAATGGTAATAAAATGAAAGCAGGAGTTGCTATCTTAATATCAGATAAAATAGACTTCAAAGTAGAAGCAATTAGAAGAGATATCCTTATCAAAGGGAAAATTAACCATGAAGACTTCACAACCATGAATATATACGCACCAAACTCTGGTGCACCAACCTTTGTAAATACAACTCTACAGGACGTCAAGGCACATATTACCCCAGCACATTCATAGTAGGGGACTTCAATGCCCCACTGAGTCCTTTGGACAGATCAACCAGGCAAAGAATAAGCAGAGAGACATCTGAACTGAACAATACAATAAAAGAAATGGACTTCACAGACATCTTCCGACTATTCCACCTAAGCACCAGAGAAAAAATTTTCTACTCAGCACTCCACAGAACATTCTCCAAAATTGACCACATACTTGTACACAGAAAAAAACCTCAACAAATACAAAAAGTTGAAATAATTTCATGCATTCTCTCAGTCCATAGTGCAATAAAGCTCAATATCAACACCAGGATAAGCTTAGCTACCTACATGAACACATGGAGATTAAACAACACACTCCTGAATAATGAATGTGTCACGGAGGAAATAAAGAAAGAAATAAAAACCATTCCTGGAACTAAAGGACAACGACAGTACAACCCAAAAAACCTATGGGACACTTTAAAAGCAGTCCTAAGAGGGAAGTTTATACACCTGGGTGCCTATATAAAAAACAAAACAAAACAAAACAAAACAGTAAGAGCACAGATAAAGGAGCTAAAAACACTGGAAAGACAACAACAAATAAACCCTAAACACAAAAGAAAGGAAGAAATAACAAAAATCAGAGCGGAAATTAGTGAAATAGAAACAAAGAAAACAATACAAAAAAATCAACGAATCCGAAAGTTGGTTTTTTGAGACAATAAGCAAGATAGGCAGACCCCTAGCTGAGTTAAACAAAAGAAAGAAAGAGCAACTCAAAGTCAATAGAATTAAGGATGAAATGGGAAATATCCCAACAGGCAGTGAAAATATCAAAACAATCATACAGGAATACTTCAAAAACCTATACTCTAATAAATTTGAAAACCTAAGAGAAATGGATGAATATCTGCAATCCAGAGAATCGCCAAAGCTAAACCAAGAAGAGATTGACAGCTTAAATAGACCCATAATATATGAAGAAATTGAAAATCTAATAAGAGACCACCAAACTAAAAAAGGCCCAGGTCCAGATGGTTTCACAGCAGAAATCTGTAAAACATTTAAAGAGGATTTACAACCATTATTACTAATACTGTTCAGAAGGATACAAGCAGAGGGAAACCTCCCAAATTCCTTCTATGAAGCCAACATAAAACCAGGTAAGGATGCAACCAAAAAAGAGAACTACAGACCCATCTCATTAATGAACACAGATTCAAAAATTCTCAACAAAATACTTGCAATCCGTATACAGACCCACATCAAAAAGATCATGCACCATGATCAAGTTGGATTCATACCAGAGATGCAGGGATGGTTCAACATAGGAAAATCAGTAAATATAAAACCAATAAATGGACTAAAGGATAAAAAACACATGATCATCTCAATTGATGCACAAAAGACCTTTGACAAAATCCAGCATCCCTGAGTGATTAGAGTATTAGAGGGAATTGGACTGGAAGGATCATTCCTCAACATAATCAAAACCATATATAAGAAACCCACAGCCAGTATCATCCTAAATGGAGAAAAGTTAGAAGGATTCCCCATAAAGGTAGGAACCTGAGAAGGCTGCCCCTTGTCACCACTTCTCTTCAATACAGTGCTTGAAACACTGGCTAGGGCAATAAGGCAAGGAAAAGTAATCAAAGGAATACTAATCGGAAAAGAGGAAGTAAAACTGTCCCTTTTTGCAGACGATATGATAGTTTACCTAAGGGATGCTAAAAAATCCATCAGAAAACTCCTAGAAATGATTAAAAATTTTCAGTAAATTGGTGGGACACAAAATTATCCTAGAAAAATCAGTAGCATTTCTTTACGCCAACAACAAGCAACTGAAGAAGGAATACAAGGAGACCTTCCCACACACGATAGCCTCAAAAACAATAAGATACCTAGGAATCAACCTAACCAAAACCACCAAAGATCTCAGCAAAGAAAAATTATAAACTCCTGAAGAAGGAGATTGGAGAACACATCCGAAGATGGAAAGACCTCCCATGCTCATTGATTGGAAAAATTAATATAGTAAAAATGTCCACTCTACCCAAATTAATATACAGATTCAATGCAATCCCAACATTCTTCACAGGCTTGGAAAAAAATTCTTAAATTCATATGGAACAACAAAAGATCCTGGATAGTCAAAGCAACCCTGAGTGAAAAGAGAAATACAAGGGGGATTACTATACCAGACATCAAACTATACTACAGGGCTATAGTCATAAAAACAGCCTGGTACTGGTACAAAAACAGACCTGTAGACCAATTGAATAAAACCAGAGATCCAAACTTGAGCACATATAATTTCAGGCACCTCATATTTGACAAGGGGGCCAAAAAGACTCAATGGAGGAAAGACAGCATCTTCAGCAAGTGGTGTTGGCAAAACTGGATCACCACTTGTAGAATAAAATTAAACCCCTACCTCTCACCCTCTACAAAAATCAACTCCAAATGCATCAAAGACCTCAATGTGAAACCCAAAACTCTGAAGGTGATAGAAGAAAATGTTGGCAAAAATTTACAAGACATAGGTGTAGGAAAAGACTTTCTAAATCAGACAGAAGCTGCTCAGGAAATAAGGTCAACAATTGACAAGTGGGACCTTATTAAACTCAAAAGTTTCTGTACAGTAAAAGAAATAGGGAAGTGAAGAGTAAACACACAGAGTGGGAGGAAACCTTCACTGCTGATACATCTGACAGAGCATTAACTTCCAGAATATATAAACTAAAAAAAAAAAGAAGTAAGAAAACAAATGACTCACTCAAAAGATGGAGTAAAGAGCTGAACAGAGACTTCACAAGTGAGGAAATAGAGATGGCTGAGAAACATCTTAAAAAGTGTGCAACATTGCTATTAATTAAGGAAATGTAAATTAAATCCACTTTAAGATATCATCTCACCCAGATAAGGCTGGCAAGCATCACGAAAACAAATGATACTAAATGCTGGAGAGGGTGTGGGGAAAGGGGAACACTCATCCACTGCTGGTGGGAATGCAAACTTGGACAACCACTATGGAAAGCAGTATGGAGAACCCTTAAAATACTCAAAATGTGCCTATCACCTGACCCAGCCATACCACTTCTGGGAATATATCCATCAGACTCTTCCTACCACAGAGATGCATGAACAGCCATGTTTATTGCAGCTATCTTCACAATAATGAAGAGCTGTAAGCAACCCAACTGCCCCTAAACTGACAAGTGGATAGAGAAAATGTAGTCCATCTACATAATGGAGTTCTATGCAGTGGTAAAGAAAGATGACATCAGGGCTGGAGAGATAGCCTAGCGGTCAAGAGCACCGACTGCTCTTGCAGAGGACCCAGGTTCAATCCCCAGCACCCACATGGTGGCTAAGAACCGTGTGTAACTCCAATTCCTGGAGAACTCCAGTTCCAGGGGAATCTGAGACCCTCTTCTGACCTCCGCGGCATTGCACAACACAGGTGTACAAACCTACATGCAGAGAGTACATTCATACACATACAAAAATAAGTAAAATTAAAAAAAAGAAAGATGACATCATTAAATTTGCAGGTAAATGGATGGAACTATAAGATTTTATTCTAAGTGAAGTAATAAAATCCCAGAAAATCAAAAGATGAATGGTATCCCTCATCTGTGGATGCTAGTACCAAGTAAGACAAACTGAACACCATTATTGTTATATTCCTCATGATATAAAGACAATTATGCTCTTGTAATGTAGATCCCTAAGCAGGTTCTAGAGCTGACCTAACATTTATTTTCAGACTTTAGGTTTTTGGTACATGATGGAGGGTATTTTTGCATCTTTTATAGTAATATGGGATTAAAATGGAAAGATGCAAATTAAGAAATATGTTATGGAAATAACATACAGTTTGTTTCCAAAGGATACAATCTTAATATAGGTTCAATATGATGGGCTGGTGCAACTTAGCCTTTCTGGGTGCTTAATGACCATACTTAAGACCCATACCAATTTGGCTGAGGGATGTAAGGGATAACTTTGCTCCTTTCCCTCAGAGGTCAACCAAGTCTTAAGGGATTATGCATGGGGGCACCTCTTGATATGACCTACAGGTGTGGGTCACCAGTCTTCCTGTTCAGGGAGGTCCTGGAGAACCACTGATGGGACTTCAGCCAGTGTCCAGTCTAAAGAGAGGAAATCTGTTCATGCTTCAGAACAGGAAGCCTGGTCTAGCAAGACCTGATTTTGTCCTTGAGTGGACGGAACTGTCGAATGAAAGTCTGAAAGGAGCAAGGGGCTCCCACCCTTCTCCCCCACCCCAAAAAACCCTGAGAGACCCCTGAGGACCAGATCCTCAACTGACCTTGAGAAAACAAAAGAATGTTTAATCTGGCTAACTGTGTGGCCTTAAGCATCCAAAAGGAAAGTACAACCAGGTACAAATAATCAGTAAGACCAGAGAAATTGTACTGCAGACATAGAACTTGAGATCTTAGTAAAAAGACAAAAAGAATAAAGAGAGAGTGCTGTTGTTTAAAAAATTCAGAATTACTGTAAAATGTGTATTAATTTTGTTGATTTTGTAATGCTTGTTTTTATCCTATTTTGAAAACCATTATACCAGCATCGTTTTTTTCTCATAGTCACTTGGGTCTGTTATCCTTCTCAGTCCAATTTATTCCTTCCAGTAATTTTTGTGAAATTGGTTTGGTAGTAATACATTCTTTTATCCTATTTTTTAAATCATGGAATGTTTTCCATTCTCCTTCAGTTATGATAGGTAGTTTTGCTAAGTAAATTAGTCTGGGTTTGTATCTGTAGTCTTTCAGAACTTGAAGTACATTGCTCCAAGATCTTCTGGCTTTCAAAGTTTCCCCTGAGAAATGAGATGTTATTATTATAGTCCTGGTTTATATTTGTGTTGGACCTTCCTTTTTGTAATTTTCAATGCCCTTCTTTCATCTATGTATTTAGTGTTTTAACTATAATATGGTTACATTTTCTGGTCTTTTTTTTTTTTTTTTTTTTTTTTGTCTTTTTGAGACAGGGTCTCCTTGTAGCCCCAGCTGTCCTGGAACTCATTCTGTAGACCAGGCTGGCCTTGAACTCACAAAGATTCACCTGCCTCTACCTCGCAAGTGCTAGGATTAAAGGCATGTGCCACCACGCCCGACCATCTGGTCCTTTATTTTTTCGCTCTGTGTACCTGCTCAACCTGAATAAGACTTTTTCCCTAGATTTGGGGAATTAATGTCTGTATTTTTGTTGAAAATAAATTTTATGCCTTTGAAAAAAATAAGTAAAATAAAAAAATACACTCAATAGAAAACTTAAAATTACAATGAATAGATTAAATATGGATATAATGATAAATGGAGGGTTGTGCAAAATCTTTAACAAAGCATAAATATTGACTGCTTTTTCATTATTAAAGATAAAATAAGCATGGCTTTCCAGACACTTCAATTTCAGATTGTATATATACAATTGGTTTTGTAGTGTATAAAATTAAAAGAAAAAGAAAAAAAATACACAAATTCTTAAGAAAAAAAATGCATTTACAAGCCGGGTATGGTGGTGCACACCATTAATCCCAGGACTTGGGAGGCAAGAACAGGCGGATCTCTGTGAGTTCAAGGCCAGCCTGTTCTACATAGTGAGTGCCAGGATAGCAGGGGCTACAGGGAGATCCTGTCTCAAAAAGAGCAAAAAATTGCATTTACACTGTAAACACTCAAATGACACAAAATGAAGAGGATTTTATAGACTACAATCCCATTTTCTTGCCCAGACATAACATCTCTTAATATTACAATGTGGTCTTTCCCAGAATTATATAATATACACGTTATTTTCTTTTTATATTGAATTATTTATGTGTTTCATACATACTTTTTCAGTCAGTCTTAATTGCCATTATATCCACTTCTCCTTGGCACCCTCCTGCACCTCTAGTGTTCTCCCCCAGAATTCACACTTTCTGTCATTTTTGCTAGGATCCATTTTGCAAAACGACTCTCTCTGCTCCCTCCTCCCTCCTCGCTCATCCCCTGCACTCAATTTAGTCTGTCCTTCTTTTTTTTTAAATTTTTTTTTTAATTAATTTTATTTCTGTATGTGTATCAATGTACTGTCTGCATGCAGGTTTGTGCACCCGTGTCGTGCAATGCCGTGGAGGTCAGAAGAGGGTCTCGGATTCCCCTGGAACTGGAGTTCTCCTGGAATTGGAGTTTCAGACGGCTCTCGGCTGCCATGTGGGTGCTGGGGATCGAACCCGGGTCCTCTGTAAGAGCAGTCGGCGCTCCCAACCACTAGGCCATCTCTCCAGCCCCTAGTCTGTCCTTCTAAAGAAGGCCAGGTCTTCCTCACCTGACTGCCATCTGCTGCCAATATTTCCTCAGCCAAGGTTGGGCCCTGCTACCTATTTCTGCCGTTCTGTGCTGGGTTTTTGTCCAGCTGAGGTTGCCTGGGTCTTATGCATGTTGATACCAATGCTTTAGGTTCATATATACAGAGTCACAGGAGCTTGTAGGATTCATTTCAGTTTGGTCTTACATGACCACCCTGGCTCTTACAATCTTCCTGCCCCCTCAGGCAATGTTCCCTAAGTCCTGCGTGAGTGAAGCTGAATATAGGCAGCCTGTCCTTGGAATCACACTCTGTAGTCTCCTAATCTTAATGGTTTGGCCATTCAGGCCTTTTTGGATTCCTGGTCTCCTGTTGTATGGAGAAGCTTCTTTATCAAGAGTTAAGAGGTAATTAGTGTTTTCTTGGTTTCTGGTACCATGATGCTTGGGTCTTATGTGTAGAGGTTGCATTGTAGATGTGTCACTTAGGCATGAACAATTCGCAGACCACGTCTTTGTGTGTCCAGTTGTGGGACTCTACTATTCTCTTCTGGTGCAAAAGAAGCTTCTTTTCTGAGTGGTGTCTGGGATATTTGTCTGTAAATATAAGGATACTTCTTTTGTAGTTAGTAAAATGCTACCTTAGTCTAGGAATGTGTCAACCTTGGGCAATTGTCTAAGATCTATGATCTAAGATTGATGCATCTGGCTATGTTAACAATAGTGACCTAGAAGCCACCACCCCTGAAAGTTAGCTCTCATAGCTGTGGAGAGCAGTATGCAAGCCACAAAGGAAGACCATCAGTCGGTGGTCCAACATAAGTTGCAAAACCAAATATCCATGTCATTGACCAGCACAGCATAGGACATTGGTGCAATAGCTGCACTTCTATCTTGGGGAAAATCATTGGCTAACCAATTGGAGTTAACTCCCACTCAGTGGGAGGAAGCTCATGTGTGGTACTGAATATCTTTTTATGTGTGTTTAGCCTGCATGTATGAAAGCTTACGACAATGAATGCAGTGCTGTGAGGGCCAGAAGAGGACATAATTGTGAGGAAGGCTTGAGAGTAGGATCTGGCAGCTCCAGGGCATGCGATATAGCCTTCACAGTGATAGAGCTCAGTCTCTACTAGCTTTTATCCTTGTATACAGTCAGGGAATACAAGAAATTTATAAGTTGTATTCACCTTATGGAAATATCCTTCCCACATTTAGGATGGGTCCAACCCCCTTACTTACAATACTCTAGAAACTGCCTCACAGAAGTGGACAGAGTTCTGACTCCATGATTTTCGATCCTGTCAACACTACCAGCAATATTAAACCCCACATGATGCCATGGTCTAACAGAGTTTCTCTGATGGTCTGGTCCTCAGAACAGAAAGATGAGGATGATCTTGGAGGTTTTCTTTTTTTCCAGACTGCTCAGTTCCTGGATCCGACTTAGTGAAGGAAGCTATAGAATTAGAAGGAAGAAGAATATGAGGTAAGGGAAGGAGGATGGATTTGTGTAAATGACTAGGTCTTCGTACCAGTTCTAGGCTTTGGTTGGGTTTTGCAAAATAAATTAATATCAGTAGCAAGCCTTGAATTTTTTCAGCATTGTATTTCTAACATCTACCAAGTATGTTCAATAAAGTAATTTTACCTTTTCCTTATCCTTTTGAAGAAAATGTGTTTTGTTTATATATTACATACATACTTACGTGGCTCTGGATCTTTCATGGAAAACAAGGGATAGATAACAGATATATAGATTATATAAAGACAGTCAGATAGGTAGAGGATAGATGATGAATAGAAGAATAGATAGATAACAGATAATATAAAGGCATAGATAAAATACAGGAAGAATAGGTGATACATAAGTAGATGATATATGGTTATAGATAAGATGGATAAATTTTTAAAAAGATAGATCAGAAGCACAGTGGTTAAAAGCACTAACTGCTCTGAAAGGGGACTTATTTTCCATTTCAAGCATACACAGTTTGTAACCTCAGTTCTAAGGGAGCCAACCCCCACTTCTGGCCAACACTAACATTGCATGCATTTGGTGCACATATATACATGGAGGCAAAACAGTCATACAAATAAAATTAGAAATTCTTTAAAAGATAGGTAAAAAAGTAGTAGATAGATAATATCTATACATGTATGAGTCTCTGTCTCTCCCATCTCTGTCTCTCTCTATCTCTCTCTGTTTGTCCCTCCCTTGTGTGTGCCAAGAGAGAGAGAGAGAGAAAGAGAGAGAGAGAGCTCACATGCATGTGTGTGTCACACAGAGTCGTAGATAATTGAATGACTCTTGTCTTTATTTTGATTTATTTGTTTTTGTTTATTTGTTCATTTGTTTGTTTGAGACAGGGTCTCCCTATAGCCCCAGCTGGCCTGGAACTCACTCTGTAGGCCAGGCTTGCCTTGAACTCACAGAGATCCACCTGCCTCTGCCTCCAAGTGTTAGGAGTAAAGGCGTGTGCCACCATGCTCAGCATAAAGATGGTTCTTAGCCTCCATGTGGGTGCTGGGAATCAAACCTGAGTCCACTGCAAGAGCAGTTGGTCTTTAATGCAATCATCTTTAGTCACTATTGCATTGTTTGCATTCTTCTTAACACACATTTATATTCCTCTACTTTTAGCTTCTTGTAAAATATCACTGAGAGTATAGAACTTACATAAGCATCATGCTTAAAAAGAAAGAAGTGTTGAGCAATTGTTTTGGCAAAGAAAATTTGAAAATCACTGGGGTTTTATTTTTACATATAGAACACAATAGATTGTGGAAGCAGCTTGGATATGATACATTTTTTATATTCTGTTTTTTTCAAAGCCTCAGAACAGTTTTTGAATTTCTGTTGTCTTACTTTTCTTATGAAACACTTAAGATTTCTTCCTATTTGTTTTTTGTGTAGAAAATCTGTGGCTTTTTTTCTTTTTGTAATAGTTTGGCTTCTAATTTGTTCAATGTCAAAATAACCTTACCATATTATTCAGGTCCAATGTGGCTTTAGTTTTGAATTAATAGGATAATTACTTAATTTCCATTTCCCTGTGGGGTGCAGCTATGTAGCTAGAGTGCTTCCAAAGCTAACACATTTTTATGACTAGAATTTTTCAATTCTCCTTTTATATATGCTATATGCAAGAGTTAGAAAAACCTGTTCCCTAATTGAAGAATGCAGGTACACTTTAAACCAGCAATTACAAATAAAACTGTGCAAGTCATATCTGAGTCACTATGACAAAGTAGTGGATTTTATCCAAGCTGTTCTTCTTGGCTCCAGATTATTTATTTTATAGATGGTGACAAAAATTAAATGTATACAAATAAAGGGAATATTGCATAATGCTGGTACTCTGGTAAGGAAATGTACCCTGTTCCTACAATACCTGTCATACAATTTAGAGAGTACATTACTTAATCACAAATAAATACCAATCAGGAATGAATGACCTTACAGATTTGGTCCCACAATTTTCACGCTTAGGACCAATAATATTTTCAAAGATTGGGAACTTGAAGGAAATCGTAAATCATTCTCTTTTTCCAGTGTTTTTGATGCAGGGTCTTCCTGTAAGAACTCACTATATACAATATGGTGGGCTTGAACTCACAAAGATCCACCTGCCTCTGCCTCCTGAGTACTAGGATTAAAGGCATAGACCATCATGTCTGGTAGAAATGGTAACTTGGGAGGCAAACTGTGTCAATTATAACCTGTGCAATGGAAAGGGTTTCATGGAAGCATTTCCCATGAAAATCCATGAAGAAGTGTGTTAAGGGACACCATTTGCTGAAGTGTTAAAATTAGTTGTTAGTCCCAAGACAGCGTCATTTATTTTCATTTTATATTACTGTGAAAAATTGAGGTATGGAGAAAATCAAGCATGCCTGTGCTACCCCATTAGTTCTTGTTTTCTTAAAACAATGATGACAGACAATTTTAATTTTAGCTTATTTTATACTTTTTTCATTTTTCATGTGTGTGTGTATCTGTGTGTAGGAACAGGCATGTGGGTATGCGTTGCTTGTATTGCATGTGTGTGCATGTATATTTGTGGGTGCATGTGTGTGTATGTGTTTGTGTGCATGTGTATGTATATGGAGGCATGGGGCTTGCTTGTCACCCTTTCATCAAGTGCCTTTCATTAAAACCAAATCTCGGTGACCTTGCTAATCTTGCTAACATGCTTACTCTGAGGCTCTACTGATTCTTCTTTCTTCTTAGGATGAAATTACATATGGACCTCAATGCACCTGAAATTTATGTACCCTCTGGGTATTCAAACTCTGGTCATCATCCTTCCACAGAAAGTATTTAAGCACTGAGACATATCCCCAGCTCTGTGTCAGTTTGAAATCAGAGGGAAGAAAATTGTAAACACTTTCTTATTTAAAGAATATGGTAGAGATAGAAAAAAAGTAGGCTTTCATTAGACAACTAACAATATTCCTTTTGAAGCTAATTTTTAAGATAAAGGACAACAAGAATGGGGTGATGGCTCAGAGGTTAAGAGCAATGGCTGCCCTTGCAAAGAACCTGGGTTTAGTTCCCAGAACCCACAATGGTTAACAGTCATTGATAACTCAAGTTCCAGGGATCTGACAACTTCTGGCTTCCACAGGCACTGGGTCACATGGGTAAACATATTTGAGTTTTGACTGCATACATATCTGTGCAGTCAAAACACTAAGACATAAAATAACCTAGCTATCTATATAATAATCTAGCTATCTAGCTATCTAGATATCATCTGTTGATCTGTTTATCTATCATCTGTTGATCTTTCTTTTCTTTGTGGTTCTCAGCCTCAGCCTTTAATGGCTGCACTATCCCTCCAGCCCTGATCTATCTTTCTATTTATATTTTATTACCTATCTATCTATCTATCTATCTATCTATCTATCATCTATCTACCTATCTTTCTCCATCTATCTATCATCTATTGATTGATCTATTCATGTTTCCATCTATGTATGTATGTATGTATATATGCACGTATGTATGTACGTATCTATCTATCTATCATCCGTCAATCTATCATCTCTCTAATAATTCTTCCACTGGTCTGTTGGGAACATTTATTTTGTCCCACCCTTCAAGAAATATGTAGTATACACTAATTATAATGAAAATATCTTTAAAATGGAGGGATTCTGATTCTACCCTTTGTTTTACTTTCTGGATCCTGACTTTCTTTCCTTAGAATATTTCATGTTTTCTTTCATTGTGTACACGTATATTTTTCTTTTAACCCAGAAAGAATGAAAACCTTTTTTCGTTTGTTAGCTGGAAGGCTGATAATTACTCTGTATATGTTTAGTGGTAAGAATCATTAGAACCTGAATTAAAAATAAGATGAATGATTTAATTTTGATCTTGACAGGATGACCCATTTAAAAAAAAAACTGATGAGATATAAGGCTATGAAAGAATTAAACATAATTTATTGATAAATCCATTACAGCTGGAATGAGAGAGCTATTTGTCTACATAATGGCTCCTGAAATCATAGATAGTCCTTTCCCATTACTACACTGCTACATTTATAATTCCTTTTTGGAGTTGCCATTTCTTTTTAACAACCACATATGGTGCATATTATGTGGTAACCTAGGCTGTGTTCCAAATGTCTCCCAAACACTAATGCATTTGGTGTCTACAATGACACAAGGAGAAAGTGACATTGATAACTACATCACTTGCATCAAGAAACAGAGGAAGGAAAAGCTTCCATGATTGGTTCAATTGAATATAGTGAGTGGTGTTTGTGTTCATGATACAAGCTTACACATTTTAATTGCAAAATCTGCATAAGCAACCATTGCTCTTTGCATTAGTTAGGGTTTCCTAAAGAAAGAGAACTGATATATATATATATATATATATATATATATATATATATATAAATAAAAAAT